>NQII01003284.1:75735-154405 GCA_002778355.1 Clitarchus hookeri | reverse complement strand
AATAAAAAAAAAAAAAATATATATATATATATATATTTGTATTTTTTTTGGGATTAAACAGTTAAAATATCGCTGTACATGGCAGCTACTCTATTCTGAGTGATAAGCGTACTGATTCTCGGCACACAATTCCTAGTCTAGAGCATCGATTTCTTCCACTCGATAAACTGGTGGTTTGCACTGCATTTCTAACAGCTGACTCGAGGAAATGAAAATCCTCCTTGCAGTTCCCGCCTAGGCCAGGGTATTTGGATGCGATGAGGGGAGGCTGATGTCCAAGCGGAGTTGGTTACCCTACCCGAGGGGCATGTATGCCACTCCCGGCCAACTGCAGGAATGACCATGGTTAGATGAGATACTGGAGCATTTTTGGAATGCATGGCCGGAGGAAACGTGAGTTCCTCTGAGACATAACAAATCCCGCTCCGGATAGCGGCATCGTTCCGCACGATTCCCATTTGCGAAAATCCCCACAGTGGATCGACCCCAAACTATATAAACTGAAGAACCAAAAAAAATGGCAAACCTGCGTAATATAGTGTAGGGCCCCAGCGAGCACGCAGCAGTGCCCCAAGACGATGTGGCATGGACTCGACTAATGTCTGAAGGTATGCAGGAGGCAACTCACATCATGAATCCTGCAGGGCAGTCCACAAATCCATAAGAGTGCGAGGCGGTGGATATCTCTTCTGAATAGCACTATGCAAGGCATCCCAGATATGCTCAATAATGTTCATGGATGGTGATTTAGGTAGCCAATGGAAGTGTCTAAAGTCACAAGAGTGTTCCTGGAGCCAGTCGGTAGCAACTCTCGACGTGTGGGGTGTCGCATTGTCCTGCTGGAATTGTCCACTTCCGTCGGAATGCACAATGGACATGAATGAGTGCAGGTGATCGGACAGGATTCTTACGTATCTGTCNACAAGAGTGTTCCTGGAGCCAGTCGGTAGCAACTCTCGATGTGTGGGGTGTCGCATTGTCCTGCTGGAATTGTCCACTTCCGTCGGAATGCACAATGGACATGAATGAGTGCAGGTGATCGGACAGGATTCTTACGTATCTGTCACCTGCCAGAGTCGTATCTAGATGTATCAGGGGTTCCATTTCACGCCAACTGCACACACCCCATACCATGACAGAGCCCCCACCAGCTTGAACAGTCCCCTGTTGACATATAGTGTCCATGGATTCATGAGGTTGTCTCCATACCCGTACACGTCCATCCACCCAATAAAATTGAAAACGAGACTCGTCAGACAAGACAACGTGTTTCGAGTCATCAACAGTCCAATGGCGGTGTTGGCGGGCCCAGGCGAGGTGCAAAGCTTTGTGTCGTGCAGTCAACAATGGTATAAGAGTGGGCCTTCGGCTCCGAAAGCCGGTATCAATGATGGTCCTTTGAATAGTTCGCATACTGGAACTTGTTTATGCCCCAGCATTGAAATATGCACCAATTTGAGAAAGGGTTGCACGTATCTCATGTTTAATGATTCTCGTCAGTCATCGTTTGTCCCGTTCGTTCACGATCTTTTTCCGTCCGCAGCGATGTCAAAAATTTGATGTTTTACCTGATTCCCGATATTCACTGTACACTAGTGAAATGGTCGTACGCGAAAATCCAAATTTTACTGCTACCTCTGAGATGCTATGTCCCATCTCTCGTGCGTCGACTATAACACCGCGTTCAAACTCACTCAAATTTTGATAACCTGCCATTGTAGCAGCAGTAACCAATCTAGCAACTTTGCCAGACGCGTGTTATCTTATATAGGCGCTGGTGACCGCATCGAGTTACTCTGATTGGTTCCATACCTCTGTTATTTACATGCGCACGCGAAACTTTTTTTTTGGCTCTGCAGTGTAAATGGAAGGCGAGGCTCGTCCCACCACATTCCTGTGGCTTCTCTGCAGATTCTACAGCATTGCCTTTTCCCCCCACTTCTTATCAATCATTTTTTCAATTACACCGGTCATTTCACTGAAATGACAGATGAGAAAGTACTGAATGTTTGTAAAAGAAAAAGGAAATATATTTTTTTCCCATATCGGTTACTCCTCGTGTGATTGATGGCCTTATTGGACAATTTTTTTAAGGCACGAAGATATCGCTGTGATTATTCTACCTACTCCAATTAGTTTTCGGGATGGACGTGTGATTGAATTGTAGTATAATGTTTATGGGCCTTCTTTGACAAGGGGCATATGTGTTGGCAAATTGCAGTTCACCATTGTCACCAAGATACCAGCACATTTTTTGGAGGTGGTCATCTGAGAATCCTGTTGAAGAATACAGATTAAATACTGTAACTTACGGAATTCTAGTGTCTCCCTATTTAGCCATATGTGTATAGCATCAGCTTGCTGCTGATGGCGAGAGAAAATGTCCAACTGCAGTTCGTGCTTTGAAGACAGATGTATAAGTAGATGATGTAGTTACTGGTGCCAATACCATTGTTGAGGCAAATAAGCTGCTAAACAATTGTCTTAATTTTTGACTGGTGGTGGTTTCAAGTTGAGGAAGTTCACCAGCAATTCACCAGAAGTTTTGATAGGATTACCTAAGAAAGACTTGCAACATCCTGACTCTTTCTCCATAGATAAGGAGATATTGTGTATGGTGAAGGTTCTTGGGCTCGTATGGAATACCTCTTCAGATTAATTCTTGTACAATGTTTAACCCACTGCAAACTGTTACAGTTAACATGCCACTCTGTTGGAATTAGCAAGGATATTTGATACACTGGGATGACGGGCTCCACTAATATTGTTTGCCAAGCATCTCATTCAAGAGCTTTGGCTCCGCGGATCATCATGGGATGACCAAAATCCTGCAGACATTGTGGATATGTGGTGTCGATTCGAACAAGAATTACCGATGTTGGCACACATTATTGTGCCACGCCTTCTTACCATAGCTGAACAAACTGTATATGAACTATATGGATTTTGTGATAGCTTAGAGGTTCGCTATGTAGCTGTCAGTTACCTTATTGTGTTACATCCGCATGTTCAAATAACCATTCACATTTTGATTTCGTAATGTAAGGTCCTACCGTGAAGAAAGAGTCCATTCCACGATTGGAACTGTGTGCAGCATTGATGCTGGCCAAACGTCTTGAGTATGTGCTTGCAGTGTACCAAATTACATTGATAAAAACCAGGTGTGCACTTGGTCCGACTCTACTGTTGATTTGCATTGGATCACATCTTCACCTTATAAAAAGAAGACCTTCGTAGCTAACAATGTGATTCAAATTGAAGAGTTAGCAACTCGGCTTGGTGGCAGCATGTTCGATCGGAAGAGATTCCAGCAGACTGTGCTTCCTGGGGTCTGTCACCAGCCCAGTTTATTCAATATTTCCTTTGGTGAAATGGGTCTGCATGATTGACAAGCCTTTGTTATACCAGTGTCAATGTTCCTGTGCAGCCACATGTAGTTTCCGAAGTAGCTATCAACATGAACCAGATGGCAGAGGTGGTTAGTTTTGCAACCTACACTTTTGTACAAATATTCATCATTCATTAAATTACAACATGCAGTGTCCTACTGTCTATGTTTAGTAGATAAGTGTCGAACCAGGTATGACCAAAGAAAAGGCGTTTTGACTGTGTTAGAATTGAGGACTGCTCACTTGGCCTGTGTGAAGATGGTACAACAGACCTTTTCTAAGGACAAGAGTGTCTTGAAAACCATCGGCCATGTTCTCAAACACCTCACAAGCTGAAACTATTTATCGATTCAGCCAGAATCGTTAGGGTGGGTGCAGGCTCAGCCATTCTGGTCGTCCCTATCATGTTCAACACCCTATTATATTGCCAAAGAAGCATCAATTCACTAAGATGCTTATTGTGTATTGCCAAATTGTGTACTTGCATCCTGGTCCTCGTTCACAGCAAGCCATTATTTGCCAAAAATTCTGGATTCTCTCTGCTCGCAGGCATTGCACCAGTGTCCGGCATGTTTCCACGCTAATTTTACACCCAGTTCTGCTAAAATGGGAGAGCTGCATGCACCTCGTGTTCAGCAAGTATGGTGCTTTGATCTCACTGATTTGACCTATGGGGTGTGCCTTCCCAGTCACCATGCACAAAGCTTGGGTTTGCAAGTCCAGAAAGGCCTACGTTTGTTTTTTTGCATGCATGGCAACTAAGGCGCTTCATCTTGATCTTGTTTCTGATATGTTTACAAAAGCATTTTTACATGCACTTTATCGTTTTATTTCACGACGTGGCTGCCCAGCTCACCTCTACAGTGATTGTAAGCGCAATTTTGTTGGGGCTCGACAACAATTGACAGCATTGTCTCGTTTCATCCAATCCTCTAAGTTTGCAGCTGGAATGATGAGTGTACTAACCCATGAAGTAATTACATGACATTTTAACCCACTTGCAGCCCCACATTTTAGTGGGTTATGGGAAGCACCCATTAAGTCAGTTAAGAAACACCTTCACCATGTCATTGGTCAACAAATACTGTCGTATGAGGAGCTGTCCATGGGTCTGACCAGAATTGAAGCCCTGCTGATCTTACGACCATTGTGTGAAATGAGCCCAGATCCATTTGAAATGGAGACCCACACTCGTGCTCACTTTTTGATTTTCTAGATTCTAACTACTATTCCAGAACCTGATATGACCCCGCTGAACTTAAATCGATTAAACTGTTGGCTACTGGTGCAATGAACAACCAACACAAGAGTTTTGGAGATGTGGGCATAACGAGTATCTGTAAACCCTGCGACAGAGGAGCAAGTGGACAAAGAAGGGTTGTCTTCCTAAGACTGCAGAGTTAGTGCTGATAAAGGAGGATAACACTCCTCCCCTCACATGGTATTTGGCCCGCATCACTAATATTTATCCAGGAACAGATGGCATTTCTCGAGTGGCTACTATGCGGACCACCACTGGAATTCAGAAACGCACATTGGTCAAGCTGTTCCTTTGCCCGTTGTTGATGACAACTCTCCAGCTGCTGAGCCTTATGACCTGCAGCTCTTGGTCTGCCAAGTGTGAAGAAGTGCTTAAACCTTATGTAGTTAGCCCGTGCTAACAAGGCTAGTGGAATGTTCTGTGTAAATAGTTATGTTAGTGAACACATTTTGAGGTACAGTGACTTGTACTATTCTTGAACTAAAATTAGACAGTCGCAGCAAGATGGCCACCCTGACCAGGTCGTGTTGTCGTGCGTGCTCGTGTATTGTAAATAATAAATGGATGTGGAAACAACAAATTTTTTATGTACTTTTGTCTTACGTTTGTCCTCCGGTTTGTGAATCAATTCGTACGTAACAATAGTGGTTGGTAATTTTTTCAAAGAAAGTAACGTTTATGGTTTTTCTAACTATTTTCCTTTTCAGTTTTATAAAGAATAGATACCAAATCATTGGCAAATAATATGAATCTGTTCATAATCCTTGGTTAACTTCTACAATGATGAATGCTTTGTTAAGATCGCCAGGCGAACAACATCATTTAGAAATTAATGGTGTTGATAATAAATTTAGCGTAAAATCAGTTCGAAGTTATAAAATTAATGACATTGTTTATCCATTGAAACTTATGTTCAGTTTTCTCAGCGATAATAACTTAAAATATTGGAAAGGTAGCTATAAGATTCCCCTAAAAAGAAATTCTTCTGAAAAAATGTATACATATAATGTATATAAAAAAATAAAGCTGATGGATCACTGATAAATATTTTGCGGATAGATATAAAATTATTATTCAAAGGCAAGATTATGTGGCCCAATTTTGAATTTGAAGCTAAAATTTTGAATGCAATAAATAAAAGAAAATATATATAAGGATGCAACAATACAGTCAGTTTTAATTATTGGTCATTTCTAGAAAAAGATGTACCTACCACATGAAATCACTTTTATTTTGATATCAAAGGTTAATTTAATAACCTACATTTTGATATGGCTGATTTTGTAATAGTTGGCTTTGAAACTAATAGAAAAGACAGTGTAAATCAAATGGTTCACACATCTGTGTATGTTTAATCACTCTGATGTTAGGAATATTCACATTAACAATGGAAAGAATGACATTTCTTCAAAAGAAAATTGGAATTTAGACGTTGACCAAGATTTTTATCATAAAATATATCTACCCTCTAATGATTTTAAAAACTCAAAAACAAAAACTGATACAGTTTAACGAAACAATGAACATTATTATAAACCAGTACTGAATTATGAAAAATTTTATAATTTCTTCTCTAGGAGACCACTATACATGATTCATTATTCGTTTATAAAAATATGTTTATTTTAATAAAGCTTTTCCATACTGTACTGTGTGTAGCATAGTAGTGATTAGTCTGAGGAACCTACCTTATGATCAATAGAAAGGGAGAATAACTAAGGATGTTAATTTGTTTACATTATTCAATGGAAGAGTTTTATGAAACAATGGAATATATTCATAGTATTTTATGTATTTTTAGTTACATTCGTAAATTATTTATTCTTATAAAATAAAAAGTTTCTAAATAAATTTATATAAAAATAAATAAAATTTTAAAAATAAATGATTAAAATTTATAAAGAAATGTTACACTAAAATTATTATTAGTAATAGCATGTCTTCTTTTATCTTATTCATTTGAGACAATATTAGTATTATTTTGCTTTATCTTTTGTGGAATATTGTTCTTGTATACTCATTTTAACAAATTAATTATTATTTATTTAAATTTTTTCACACCATATTTTATATTTTTTAAAAATTTATTATTTTCCTCTTTTGATTCGATTGTTATATTCTTCTTTGTATAGAATTGTTTTATTTAATGTTATATAAATAGTTTTCTTTGAATTATATATGAATTTTACACATAAATACTAAACTACGAAATGGATACATAGTTCATTAAGTTAAAAAATTTACATGAATTCATAAAATACAAGAGCTGGAAATGGATAGAAAATATAAAACTGCGAAATTGCATATTAAAGATAGCAATTATAGTAAAAAATAATTATCATAGATAATAAGTGTAAAATCATGTTACAAGATAATTTTACAATGTTAAAAGATAATAACATTTAAAAAAAATTCAAATGTGAGATTTTTTTACTTTCGCATAAAGGTTTATATCAATAAAATATGAACAATCTATGAATTCTATAGACTTATCTTAATTGTAATTTTTAATATTCTTATAGCTAGTTAATTATTTAATTTTTGATTTATAGATTTGATAAAAAATTATTTCGTTATGCTAATTTGTTTAATTTTGTTAATCTTTAAAAAAAATTATATAAAATGTTTTCTTATGTTGATAAATTTATCAGTATTAATTTTATTTCCTCGATATGTTGAATGTTCTTTATTAATTTTTATCTAAATGACATAAAAGATGAACATTTTTCGAACTTCTAGATGTGGGCATGAACTTACCACTAAAATGGACTCTTAATAGGAAAATAGCATTAGCAGTTTTGACGAATTTTAATAAAAAAATAAGGGTTTTTTTTTCATCAAGTGGTACAGAACTCTCAAAAACCTACTACTTGTAAAATGCAACACCAAGATGGAAACATGTGATTGAAATGAACTTTATACCACAGATTAGGTATATGACAATCCAAAATTGATTAAAATTACAGAACTATACATGATCTCTGTCCTTGGGAATTCAGTATGGTGTGAAGCCCCCATGTGCTGCAATCAGAGCCTCTAAAAATAGTGGAATGGAATCAAAGAAGACCTGGATGTATTCCTGGAGAATCTCCCTCCACGCAGTTTTAATGCGAGTCCACAAAGCATCAACAGTGGTTGCTGGAGAAACATAACGAACAAGTCGCCGACCAATCATATCCCAGACATTTTGGAAGGACGACATGTCAGGCGAACATACATACCAGGGAAGCAGTGTTACACGTCGTCCATTGAAGAAGGCTTGCACATTCTTCGCCACATGTGGCCGGGCATTGTCCTGCTGAAATAAGGCATGTGGAGTTGCATGAAGGAGTGGCAGTACCTCGGGCTCTAAAACCTCCCTGATGTAATGGTTGTTGTTCATATTACCCTCAATACGTAGGAGTAGAGTCAACATGTTCTACCCAATGGCGCCCCAAACCATCACACTTGGTGTTTGCCCATTATGCCGCTCCACAAAGCAGGCTGCCAGATTGTGGTCACCACTGTAGCGTCTAGCACATATGCAGTTATCACTGTAGGACAGGTTGAAGCGGGACTCATCCTAAAACACTAAATTTTTCCATTCAGCAAGCCAGCGACGGCGTTCACATGCCCATTGCAATCTGCGGCGTTTGTGGTTTCTGGACAATGGAAACCGATGCAATGGTATGTTTGCCACCAGTCCAGCCCGCAGCAGATGGCATCGAATTGTCGATGCAGACAGGTCAACACCCGTTGCAGTGCTCCAGTGTCGAGCCAACAATGTGGACGAGACTGTACGGTCCATTACGGCCATGCGGGCAAGATGGCGGTCATCCCGTGGTGTGGTAACATTGAATGGTCCAGTACTCGCTCGTCCCTACGTACGAACTTTTTCTAACCATTGCTACCACATATGCATCACTGTCGCAGCAGAAAACCCTGTACGAGCCGAAATGTCATGGCATGATAAACCCGTTTCCCAGATATCGATCATTGTGCCCCTTTCCAACTCACTCACATGATGATACGGGGCCTTTTGACGTCGACGAGGCACACGGTCGCTTACTTTCACGTTGTTTGACGGCTCTTCACTGACTGAGCGTGGCGTACAGTGAGTTTTCCGTTCACACATGAGAGTGCGCTGCTGGGCCTACTTGTACGCCATATCTCTCTGCAATCGTAATTAATTATTGCCGGTACACTGTTCTACACATCCTACGATTACGTATTCATACAGGCCATTCTTTCTTGGTGTCGCAATTTTCACAAACAATAGTGTTTTTAAACCTCTATGTAAGGCGTTTAGTGCGAGCAGAACATGCTGTCTGTGTTTTTGATAAGATAAAATGGAAATAAGAATATATATACAGGGGATGGACAAAATAATATGAACACCTGACATATACACAATATTTATTTATTAATAAGGTGTTGGGCCACCATTTGCTTTTAGAACAGCTGCAATTCTTCGCGGAATAGATTCGTAGAGTATCTGAATAGTTCCCAACAGAATGTTGTCCCATTCTTGTACCAAAACATCCGCCAATTGCTTCAATGATGTTCGAGATGTAAATATGCTCCACACTCTCCGCTCTAAAACTTCCCATAACGGTTCAATTATGTTGAGGTCTGGCGATTGTTTGATGATATTCTGATGCTCCTCAAACCAAGACTGAACCTTTTTGGCTGTGTGTATGGGCGCATTATCATCTTGGAATATGGCAGTGTTTGGCAGCAATATGCTAGTCATAGTAAGAACTTCATCATTGAGGATGTCGAGATATTTATTCTCAGTAATCCAGCCAGTGATGTGAATGAGAGGATTAACTGAATACCACGATATAGCCACCCAAATCATAAAGTAACCTCCCCCATGCTTGTCTGTAGGAAGCAGGCAGTCCGGATCTTTTGCGGTTTTCCATACATAAACCCGGCCGTTTGTAGGAAAAAATGTAAACAATGGTTCATCGGACCACACCACATTCTTCCAATCATCAAGTGTCCAGGTTTTATGATCGTGGCACCACTTCTTTCGCAGCTTAGCGTTTGCTTCCGTTATAAATGGTTTCACAATTGCAGCCCTTCCATGAATGTTAGCTTTGTGGAGCTCCCGCCGTACGGTTTCTGTCGAAACAGTATTACTGAAGTGAGTGTTGAGTTCTGCTGTCAGTTTTGCCGCGGTAGTTTTATGTTGTCTGGCCGCAATTATTTTTAATGTTCGTCAGTCTCTGTCAGTTAACGTTGGGTTTCGCCCACTATTCCTCTTCGCCGATGACGTTTTACCATGTTTTGTGTGTGCTGTCATTACCGTGGATACTGTCGCTTGTGAAACGTTAAACAATTCAGCGGTTTTCGTCACAGACGCTCCCGCTAACCGAGCACCAACGATTTGCCCTCTTTCGAAGCCTGAGAGATCACACATTTCACCGATCGCTTGTTTTAACCGTCGCAGAACAAAGCGTATAATACACTGAAATATAACCTACCAAACTTGGCACGTAAACTGTGCACAACATTCGCGTCGCATTATTTACATGGAAGCAGTGTTGTCAACATGCAACAAAATTTACTATATTGCATGGTGTTCATATTATTTTGTCCATCCCCTGTACATATCTGATTTTAAAGAAGCACTTTGCGAATGTATTTACAAATTTGGCTATTTAAATTTGAAATTTAGAATTAAAATTTCTTGTGGAATTTTATATGTATATATATATATATATAATTATGAAATTATTTGTAGAAACTTATAGTCATTTTCTTTTCATTGCCATGCTGTTATCAATTCTGTCTACGAGTGTATGTATTTTGTTTTATTAATAAGTTGCGAAATATNTACAAATTTGGCTATTTAAATTTGAAATTTAGAATTAAAATTTCTTGTGGAATTTTATATGTATATATATATATATAATTATGAAATTATTTGTAGAAACTTATAGTCATTTTC
The DNA here is from genome assembly GCA_002778355.1 of Clitarchus hookeri. Classification (NCBI taxonomy): domain Eukaryota; kingdom Metazoa; phylum Arthropoda; class Insecta; order Phasmatodea; family Phasmatidae; genus Clitarchus; species Clitarchus hookeri. The sequence goes on along the minus strand of NQII01003284.1, from coordinate 143,820 downwards.
TTTTCATTGCCATGCTGTTATCAATTCTGTCTACGAGTGTATGTATTTTGTTTTATTAATAAGTTGCGAAATATATATATATATATATTATTTTCAGAATGAAAAGGTGGAAGTGAAACAAAAATGGGCATCTCGACTTTTAGGCAAACTTAGGAAAGATATTACTCAAGAGTGTCGAGAAGACTTCGTACTGAGCATCACTGGGAAGAAGCCTGCCATGTGTGTGCTGTCTAACCCCGATCAAAAAGGCAAAATGAGACGCATAGACTGCCTTCGGCAAGCAGACAAGGTAGGAATCTCTACCATATGTTAATTATAAAGTTTTAGTTTAACTTGGCTTAAAATTTTCAATAATTTGCAGTTTGTTTCTTTTTCCTAAGTCTCAACACTATATAACATCGCCTACATTTGCATTGTCAGTCAAGTATTGATCCATAGTGTTGTCGTTTATTCTTTTTGGTTCAATTATAGATTTGAGTACGAATATTCCATTATGTATCACATTAAATATTTGTTTAACTTTAGTGTCCCTATGACTTCCCTATGTCTGTGCAGAATATTTAACTATTTATTGATTTTTGTTTAACTCTGTTAAGTATGGAAAACTGAAGAAGACGTTGCCTCCACGATACAATCAGCACTGTAAGACGTGGGTAACGACTAGATGCTCATAAACTGAATAATGCTCGAGAATGTCCGCTAAAGAGGTCTTAACCTGCCTTCTCACCACATGAACACGCACAGTTGTCGAATTCAGAGTTCAAATACTTGAATGAGCTAAATTGTCCTAAACCATTATATGTAATACCACCTATCTTAAGGACGCGATTTCTCAGGAATCATCAATTTCTAATACAACATAACATACAAATAAATCCTACTCTTTAACATGTTCACAGAATCTCAGATACATACTTTGGTGCAGTATTTATTGGTTCGAACCAACAGCACCAAATTCTAACACTTGTGTATTTGCAGGATATAATCGTGTAGTTTGTGGTTACACCGCTAATGTCTCTCATGGTTAATTTCGTTTACTATTGCATTGCTTGCAACATCACCAAGTTACAATAACTTTGCGAAAATTCGTCATTCTCAAAGTCTTCATTTTACCCAGATCTAAGCATAGCAATTCCACATTTTTGACTTTATACTTGCTTGTCATATACTTAAAAAATACTCTGTTTATCATAGCATAGGAAGGTTCGACCCAATGTTCGTTTCAGCAGTTCTTTAAAAATTATGACCGGTCACTCATAATTATATCGTTTATTTGATGCTGAAAAGGGATCGAAATTTCACATAAGAGTTTGTAGATACAAGTGGGAATTTCTTACATTCAAGTCTCCTTTTTGCATAATATTCGATTTCTGTTAAATAACACAAATTTTCTGAATAATTTGAGGACTTGCTCTATCACCGATCAGTAACTCTTCTTAATTATATCATTTTGCTTAATCTGTGAGCAACTGTAGCAGTTACAGATGTATATTGAACATGCTAATAATTCTGTATATTCGTTTTCTGTAGAATTGTGGTTCGTCTCTCTGGTATAGTCAACGCTTGTCATTGTAATTGCTACATTTCCATTAAGTGATGGAGCAACATCTGTCTTTGTAGAAATACCTTTATGGTGCCTTAATTGGACACCTCTTTACGTTGATGGTTTTGCAGAATTCGTAATTACCAGAATTTTTCACCATTTCTTACTTGGTGTGTCAGTTGTCCTACGTGCTGTGAAATACGATGTTCCGAAATTAAATCTGATCACCAATGCTGCATGGATTGTCATTCAAATTATAAATGTATATGTTTTTTAGTGGTTTACTTCTTTCATCGAATATAATTTTGCTTCAGCATTCAAAGCTCGCCTTTATTATCAAAACTTATAATATTTTCTCATGTTTCTATCTGTGACCGCGAGAATGTTGCTTCTTACCACTCCCAACAATTTTTCCACTCATGTTTGTTTACAGAATTGTGATTTCACCACATATTTTTGTTTAGCAAACTATAGTACCGTTTCAACACGATCTGATGTTTAAAAAATAATATATTCCTTTTTTTTTATGACATGTTATGTTGAATCAAACAAATTTTTTTTTGGCTCTACCAAAATAAATGGTTGTATGTGGGCAATGAACTATTTTGTTGTCGAAACAAAATTATGTTGTTTTCATTATTTGGTTGCCCCATACTAATATTTGGTTGGTGCAAGTAAAAATTTGTTAGGCTCCACGAACCTGGATCATTTCACGCTAATGTAAGAAGTTTGGTAGCCAGACAAAGATTCGAACATAAATCGTTCGCGACCTTGCGATACGCCCAATCAACCGCAGCTGTAGTGACAACTGATTAAATAAAAATTTTTTTAATGAATACATTTCAAACACTTGACAACGTGCGTAAATTAATATTTCAAATTTCACAGATTTGTATTTAAGATTTCATTTGAAATTATTTTATTAGGATGCTCATCATCATTAAGCCTCAATAAATGCACTAACAAACCTCGTTAATATTCTAATGACCACACAAATACAAACAAAATCTCGAATTGTATTTTCGATGGAAGGAAATCAAACGATTTGCCAAACAAATATATATATATATATTTGATTGAACGAAATATTTTGTTGACAGTCTAATTTCCTTTGGCCCAACGCAGAGGTTTTTTTATTCAAGCGTGTAATTTGTTAGATAAAAAAATTATTTTGTTTCTTTTCAAATTTGGTTAATTCAACAAACATTTTTTGGGGCAACGAAATATATTTTTGGCTCTACACAAACAAGTATTTTGTTGGCTGGGACAACCATTTTATTCAGTGTTGGTAATATAATGTTAAACTTGTAGAAAATGATATTTTGCTCCCCCAGTTTCACTTCTTTTATAATTGTAAATTCATGGAATTTATATTGCTTTAGATCATATCTAATCCATCTAGGTCTCAGTAGTGAATATTATACAAACGGCATCTACAGGTTGTGGCCCATTCATGGAAGTATTACTACATTCTGCGTCCCCGGGAAGTGGCGTCAGTCATCTGTTTTACATTTTCAAAAACAAGAAGTTGCTGATACAACTAATGGGCCCACTTTCCTCAACATGGGTGCAAATAATTTTTTAATAATTTCTTTAAAGCTCAGTTAGTAGTTAGGACTTGTGTACTTGTTGATAGCAATGTCATTAGAGTTGAAACCCGAAACAAATGCAACAGTAGTAAGACAATTACAATTACACACGTGCCTTGCCAGGGACTCGAACCCAGAAAACTTCGTAATATAAGGTAGTGTGAAATTAATTGCACTACGCAGATCGGATTCGAGCATCAACTTCGAATTAAATCAGCTATCTTTGGAATTATAGGTTTTACTAACTTAAAATATTAACAGGGCCATCATTTGGAAATATGTGACTGAGCCACTTAAAACACGCAAGTTTATATGACCTCCCACCGCGCTGTTGTGTGAAGAATTTGGTTAAAAGCCGTTGATTAGTCCCTGAGATATGGCATAAAAATTCCATATTTTTCATGTGACGATCTTTATAAATAATGGACAAAAAAGTTAAGTATTAGCTCATTTGATGATTGTATACTGCCAGTATACAAAGTAAAACTAAATTCGATTACATATTTTCGTAGATATAGCATGCTAAGCTAAAATTTGTGGACTGCCTTGCAGGATTCATAGTGTGAATTGCCTCCTGCATACCTTCAGACAGTAGTCGAGTCCATGCCACATCGTCTTGTGGCACTTCTGCGTGCTCGGGGGGCCCTACACGATATTAGGCAGGTGTTCCAGTTTTTTTGGCTCTTCAGTGTACCTACAGTATAAATTTGGTGGCTATTACTTAAATGGCTCGAAAATTAAGTATAATATGCTTATAAGGAGGCTAAGGTCATAACTGTCCTATGGCCTTGAGTGAAGTCAGGAGCAGTACCTCTGAAATAAATGAGAAGTTTAAGGCATAATTGCCTTATCAACACGATCGCAGTCAGGAAAGATAGATGTGATACGAATTTCGTAGCTATAGCTTTAGAGGATAGAAACTGGCAGGCAAGTATGATTACAAGAAGACTTTAAGAATAATTGTCGCTGTCAATTTTGATAGAAGTAATGAGTGATACCTGTAATACCTATTCGGTGGGTATAGTTTTAATAACTTTTTAGTGGCGATCAGTAAGGCTTATTAAAAGTCTTGAATGTTCTCATCACCTTGATCAAATGAGTGCTTGAGTGAAGAGATTTGGTCAGCTCTTAACAGCAAGGTCTTGAGAACCGGTACCTTGATAGATTTGAGGTGAATTTTTATGACTAATTTGAATGGATGTAAAATGGCTGCCAACTATGCTTATAAGAATGCAATATGCATTATAGCTGTATCGTTTTGGTCTAGGTCATGAGTAGTATTTAGGATATTGCATTTGGTGAATATAACTTCAATGAATCGAAAATGGCAGTCAGCTATGCTTATGAGGAAGCTTAAGGAATAATTGCCCAAATGGCTTTGATTTGGTCATGGGTGAAACCTATGATATAAATTTTGTGGCTATAACTTTGAGGGATGTAAAATGGTGGACATTTATGATTACAAAAAGGCTTAAGGCATAATTAATTTTCCGTCTTGGTTAAATTCGTACTGGGTTTATGTGTTTCATATTCTATGTACCTAACTCCAGCTGTCTTTAAATGATGACCAGCTGTGCTTCTAAGTTCGTGATATACATAATGCACTTAAAACACGACCTTAGGTAAGGCAACTATTGTCATGTATTCGTAGCTAAGGCTCGTTACATTATTATTTTAAAAACCTAAGATCATGCCTATGCCTACTGAAGTCGATATGACATCTAACACATGCAAATAATAAAAGTCTATATCATAACACTAGAATTCTACTCGAAAACACAAGCCCGAAAATGTATAGCATTTGGTGTATTTATTAACACAATTTGATGCTTATATAATTTAATATGGTCCTGGTCATTGCCTTGTAGTCAAATTTTCTAACATAATAATTGAATACTNTTTGATGCTTATATAATTTAATATGGTCCTGGTCATTGCCTTGTAGTCAAATTTTCTAACATAATAATTGAATACTTTTTGATAATACGAATCTGTAGACATGTAATTCGATTTTCTAATTAAAAAATCAAATAAAAAAGGGGGTTCCAGGGATGATTATTAGAGTCCCAACCTTAACGTTTCTGTCAGATTAAGGGGGTTGAATGATTAACTTGCCTGGCGCCATAACTCAGAGCATGAGTTAATTAAGGGTCGTTCTGTCGACAGCCCGTCGGTCCCTGGAGTCCTCAGAAGGTCTACGGTGCTTGTAGACATAGATGGTGTATGTAGTCTAGTATGCATACCTGGTTTTCACCATTATGTGGCAAAAGTTTGATATGGTCCTCCCACATCTCTGACCACACCACTTCATCGCCCAAGTACACTAGGGCAAGTCGCTTATGTAACCGTCGTGTACCTAGACCATCATGGTCTGGAACATCGACAGTGCACACTTGAGCCTGAAAGGCATTGCACAAAACTGGAATCAATGCCTATCTGGTGGAGTGAAGGCTGTTTTCGCCCTGTCCTCTGGTTTGATAGGCTCCTGCCAGTGCCCGCTGCGGAGATCCAGTGACATCATGAATTTTCCTCTGATAAGGTAGAAGTAAAGTGGATCTCCTTATAGTGATGCAGCCATCAACACAGTAAATGCAGAACACTTTAAAAAGTACTGTACAGATTTCCAAAATTGTTAGAAAAATATGGCTTGAGTTTCATATGAAAGATAAGTGTTAATTTTTTTTCAGCATAAAATACATCACACTAGTAAGTTTCTTTAATGGTTAAATTAATTAATTAAAAACTAAAATTTCCATTTTTACTTAAGAATGTGCGTTTTTCTTCTCTGAATGAATTACAAAGTTAGTTTTATTAAAAAAAACTTCATCTAATCAAATTAGCAGTTCTCTTCTATGCTCTTCTCTGAGAAAATATTCGCATAACATATTATAGGTGTGCTAAAAGTTAAGTTTATGAAAATAATTTACATTACATATTACACCTGTTGACTAAATTATTAATTTTTAAAATTTAAAATAATGTCAAATATAACATTTTTTGCAATCAGACAAAGATATTAATGTATAATTTCATATAAATCAATCTCAGTAACAATAACATGACAAATAACCGTACAGTCTTGGAAGTATATAACAATTCTATAATATACATAGGAAGCTGCTGCCTTCGTAGCGCAGTGGTAGTAAGTAGAACTACGTGAAGATGTCGAAATATGAATGAACAGGGAGGGTGAGGCGATGATGTGCGCGATAACAGTCCTGGCAATGGGTTGTGAAAGGTTGGAAGAGTTCTGAGCACCTGTATACCTGCAGAGGTGGAGGGGGCGCATGTCTACCTGTGTATCTGGCTATCGCCACGAGCATCTACTGATGCCTAGAAAAATTACAATGATGCAACTAATGCGATCATGAGCAACCAACCATTGCAGGTGTATGTTATTATGCCTGTTGTCATGCAGCCAAAAAAAATATCCTTTTATTATGTAAATCGCACACATTTCGCTTATCTCATGTTGAAACTAAAATTTGATTCTGTAATTACTGTAAACTTACAATTATGGAGGTTGTCATGCGTAAAACACATTAAATTGTAGGTACAGCACACAACAAAAAATGTAATGTATGTACTTGTCTATACAATGACATTTGAAAGGAATGGTTATGTGTAAAATAGATGAAAATGTGACTGAAAAAGAATAATATTTGTGAACGATTAATACAATTATAATCTTATCGTTCACGGAATTTATGAATATATATATATAATTTTCTGTAGTCTTCTTCGAACTCACTTTCTTCGTAGAGCTGCAACTATCTGCACAACCAATGCATAGCATACCAAACTATACTAGAGCAGCTGTCATAATTTAAAAGAAAATAAACTGTATTTCTTGTATTGATTGTACACTGAATAGCCAAAAAAACTGGTATAGGCGTGCGTATGTAAATAACAGAGGTACTGAGCCAATCAGAGTAACGCGATGCGGTCGGCAGCGCCTATGTAAGACAACAAGCGTCTGGCAAAGATGCTAGATCGGTTACTGCTGCTACAATGGCAGGTTATCAAGATTTAAGTGATCTTGAACGTGGTGTTATAGTCGGTGCACGAGAGATGGGACATTGCATCTCCTAGGTAGCGTTACAATTTGGATTTTCGCGTACGGCCTTTTCACGAGTGTACCGTGAATATCGGGAATCCGGTAAAACATCAAATCTTCGACATCACTGCAGCCGGAAAAAGATCGTGAAAGAACGGGACAAACGACGACTGACGAGAATAATTAAACGTTACAGAAGTGCCACCCTTTCACAAATTGGCGCAGATTTCAATGCTGGGGCATCAAAAAGTGCTAGCGTGCGAACTATTCAACGGACCATCATTGATATAGGCTTTCGGAGCCGAAGGCCTACAGGATATTAGGCAGTTGTGCCAGGTTTTTGGCTCTTCAGTGATAGAGTAATGTACATAATGTTATAAATTTCATAGTGTTATAGCCTGAAAGTATTGTAAACGTATTATATACTAATTTGAATAATATTTTTGTGAAATTTTTAATTAGTTTTTTTGTAAATGCCATAATTGAAAATAACTTTAAGTATAAATTTTTCATGTAAGAACATAGACGTTACTATTTACTTCTGAAGTAAATATTTTATACTCTATTCAAAGAGAAACTAAATACACGTTATTTTAATTTCGAGCTGTAATCTTTTTTCCACTGGAATAAAATGCTTCGGATGGTCCACATGAACAGCCTGACTACGGAAATTGTCGGACAAGCATTTGAACCGACTGTAATGTTATACTAGGGGGAAGGGACAGGATGAGGGTGACTCACACTAATAGTCTGGCCAGCACGAGTGTCACTACTTGTGCAGTATGGTTTAGGTGGGCTGCCAGGTGTGTTGCGACCAAGAGAAAGCAGGCTAAATAAGGTAGCATACACTACTTCTAGATGCATGTCACCACTAATAACGGCCTCCTTCCAAATTCCTAACCTATTATTGAACAATTTGCCGCCAAAGTGACGTCATCGTCTACCATGGCCGCCATTCCTGCTGTGTTACGGTAACAGGCTCCATGTGTGAAGTTTAGCATGAAGGAAATAAGCCAATTGCTGTATTATACCAAGAAAACCAAAAAATTTCGTATGGAAGTAATGACAGCAATCATATATTTTTTTTCATTATGTATTAAATGTTTGATAACATCTTTCAAAACACTTAATAAAAACTAATTTTTTTCAATATTTTAATTTAAGTTTTACATAAGAAATGTTGCAATCCCGAACTGATCACCAGACCCTTTTCTTTTAATTCTTAGTGCCTTACGGAAGCTTCACGAAGTATCTCGCAAGTGTATATATTTTATTTTCAGCATTACATGTAGGACCACTGTTTGCTAATTTTGAGAAAATTTTACTGTCTTCAGCAAACACATTGTCTGCTTTTATTGTACAATACTGGCCCACAAAGTTACTAGAGAAGGATAAAATATTTTATCATGTACAGTCTTACTGGTTCATTCACTAATTTTGTTGTATTTTTATTCAACAACAAAATAAGTAATATATTATTTCATTTCACATTAAAATACTTTCGAACCAGGCGGCTGCAATCAACGAGAAAAATTACAACTCCAGATTATTTAGGGTCGTTTACTTCCTGTTTACAAACAAAGGTTTTTTTCGTACGTAAAAAAATTAAGAAACGTTTTAAACGCTTTGATATAACGATTTTAAAAATGTCTTCAGGCTTATTTAAAAACTTTCAAAGACTGAAAATTTTACATCTGATTCAGTACCTTATTTGGTGTTGTCAGATGGCTATGTCGGAAATGTTGTTGGTTGGAAACATACATTCATACATGGTATACTTACGTATAGATGCAAATATAAGTCCCTGTATGTAAATACTGGTATCGCGCAAACCTGACACACAACAGTACACATAAGAATACACATAACACATAAGACTAACTCTTCAAGATGTGTGAGGTATGCGAGGAAAATTAACATGCTATAAAAATACTGCTTCTTCCCTGCATTACATAACTGAAGAACAGCGTTCTCGAGCACGAATTACTTACCAAAGCCTTCCACAAAGTCTTTCCAAATTCCATTTAAAACTATTGAAAAATGTGGAATCAAAAAAAAATTCAGTTTTTGCTACGCAGTGGAAACGTAACTTAGTTGGTTTATAAGTCACCTGATTTAAGTAAATTTTAAAATTTTCTGTCCACAACAGTTTTGTAAGGTTATTTGTTCTTTAAACCGTTTACGTAAATAACCACCTGCTTTTCATATAGTGTAAAAGTGACTTACTGAACAAATATGTTAACATACCTATTACTTGTTTCTTCTTAATAAAAATTTTATTTTCAAGTCTTACGTATTTTTTGAGGTATAACAGCTCTATTTGCACTTCACCAAATATGTAAATTGCAAACTATAAACCATTGCATTAGTCATTACTATGCCCGGGGAAAATAAATTACTTTTAAAATTAGAGGTTAAGAAAAATTTTGAGGAATACTATTTATTTATGAGTCTTTTGTTTGGTGGCGAAGTTGACGCAGCAGCCTTATCTTACTTACACACTTTTAAACCCCAGTATTAATTTTCGATTTATAGTGCACAGAGAAAACCAAATGTTATGTACCTTAAATGCAATACAAAAAGCTACAGAAGTTTGTTGTGATACATTTTTCAGAACTTTATTATAATGCTATTTTACTCTTACGTTTACAGATTAAAATATGGCAGTTTATATTTGTACGTTCAAGCTGACACAAGTAACATAGGTTTCTCGTTAAATAACCCCAGCATTTTAAAGTGTAACACTTGCAGGTTACATTAATGTATATGTATTTTGTGCACGATTTTGTCCGGGGGTGAGCTATCGTCACTTATAAGTCCATCAAATAAAATCATTCCTTGCTACAATATATTTTGCGAGAAAATTTTATGTAAAATGCTAATCAAAATATTACCAAAATATGTATTAACACAACGTTAAAAGTACTACTGTATCAGCAGATAATTAGACGAAAAACCCGGCCGATGTTTTAAAAAACATTTTCACTACATTTCTAAATACAGCATTTTTTTTTGTTAACATTACATCATTACGGAACAAGATATTTCGTGCAAACATTATGCACTAACATCGTGAAAATAACAGAATTCTAGGTCAATTTCCCAGAAATAAACACTGCCTATATAAGCTTCATTATCGAATGATACTGCCATAATTTTATATACAAGTAAAAATAGCGAATCTTAAATGCTCCCAACCATGTAATCAATAGTGAAAGGTTTACAAAAATGTATTATTGGTTTTTACAATGTGCCTATCTTCCATACCGGCATGTGTGTTGTCATACACATGGGTGGAGTACTGTAAACTCAAGACCACGAGAGGAGAAGATTGGGTTTTCTCGCCTGTTTCGAGTAAAGGTACTACGGAGGGTGGCACGTGATGTCACTGCGACGCAGCACTCCCCCGAGTCTTGGGACTGCCCGTGTGTCATTTATTGCTATTTTTGGGCCGCGGTTTAACCCTAACTGGGGCCCAATTATTGAAACTATCGGAATTATTCCTCTGGAGGAAAGATGCCATTCCGCTATAGGAATGCCTAGAGCCAATTTTTGAATACTCGATAGCGGAATTGTATACCGGTATCGGTCCATGAAGTGTCGAAATGAATCCGACAGCTAGGTAGATGCCGGAATCGCCATTCCTCTACACTCAGATTCGTCTATAATCCTTTCTATGATGTAGGAAACTTTAATATAAATATAATTAATAAAGGAATTTAAAATTGTTACCAAATATCAAATTATCAAGGCGTTTACATATCTATGAAAAAATAATGTAAACAAAGATAAGTTGGTAGGTGAAAACTGATAGAATCGCTAAGAATATCATGTTAAATATACGAAACTGCTGAAACATAAAATGCATAACGAAATTAATTTTGCAAGAAAATCTGTACTTGTGAAACGTAGTTGGTACTGTGAGTCAAAACGTAATAAATTTGTTCTACACATGCAAACATTAATGAAAAATATTTTATAGTTTACATCCATAGCCAGAATGTTAGTAAAATTTTTTAATTATTGTATATTGACACCCGAAAAATATAAATTGTTTTAGTGTTGCTTTTAATTTACATTTTATCATTTGTTACAGTATGGTAAAGCGTTTTACTGTTCTTTCGTGAATTAAGTTACGATACAGTAATGAAATATAAAAATTTCTTAAACATATTCTTAATTAATAAAAAACCTTTATCTAGTGGCAATATGAGATAACTCTTTAACATGTTCTTTTATTGACTAAGATATTTAATTGTCAAATATTAGCGTAGTTACATCAATACAAGTTCTTTTAGGGAAAAAACAAATCTGCATGAAAAATAAGTGTTCCTGTGGATTACAAATGTCTGAATTCATTATTTATAATATATCGGTTAATAGTTTTGTCGTTAAAGGAGTTGCAATTACTTATTCCGGATTATCTACAAATAAACAAATTAATGTATTTTAAAGCAAAATTTCCTACAACAGATTTAACGTGATTGGTTGAGCTTCGGTGGCGACACACGTAGTGCAACGATGCCAAGTTGTAAAACAGATTCTTCAAAAATTCTATACATTTTATTTCGATAGTTACTAGTCTCATAANAATGGTTGAGCTTCGGTGGCGACACACGTAATGCAACGATGCCAAGTTGTAAAACAGATTCTTCAAAAATTCTATACATTTTATTTCGATAGTTACTAGTCTCATAAATTCATATTTAGGAATCGCAACACTCGTTACCGAAATGGAAGTATCGGAACAATCCGCTAGAGGATTTATTCCGATAGTAAAAAAATTGGGCCCATGTTTAATTTAAGTATATTTGTTTTATTAGGCCTGACTATTCCTGGAGGATATTCTGCGGAATGATTCCATGCGTATGAAACGCGATGTTCACCTCACTTTTTCTTGCATAAGCTAATGAAGATTTTATTTTTATGTAAATCTCTTTCGTGACAGTAATATAAATATATCAANTTCGGAATGATTCCATGCGTATGAAACGCGATGTTCACCTCACTTTTTCTTCCATAAGCTAATGAAGATTTTATTTTTATGTAAATCTCTTTCGTGACAGTAATATAAATATATCAAAGAAAAAATATNCATAAGCTAATGAAGATTTTATTTTTATGTAAATCTCTTTCGTGACAGTAATATAAATATATCAAAGAAAAAATATGTTTGATATCTATTGCAAAACAGTAGCTGTACCAACGTGCAAACGAGTATTAGATACAAGTTTTACACTTAGCTGCGGTCTCGACTGGCGAGGGCCAACCTCCCTTTGCTAGCAGGCTTGCTGGTAGCTCTCAACACATTGTTGTTATCGCAGAGAGAAATCTGCCAGGGGCGAGGGGTCATTAGAGAGGCGGGCGGATGACCTGGCCTGCTCACTGAAACTCCTTGGTTCTGAGAATGGATTACAAGCTGTCTGGCAAAGAGCGATATTTAGTGGAAGTGGAGGGGAGGTTGAATACGACTGTGGTGCCATCTAGCAGATGGTTTGGAAGTATTTACAAATAATTTGGCAGTGCGCTCTGGACGACAGAGAATCACACTACCTCCCACTTGACCTTTATCTTAAGAATAAGAGGTACGTCCCTTACGCTTATGTAGGGTGGCAGTGCGCTTATAGTGATTCGATTGATTGGCCTGAAATGCATGCAGAAGTGCCATGTACCATCTTTCTTTGGAGCTAAGGTGATAGCACTAATGTAATGACTTCGCGTGGGTTCAGTCACATCCTCAGCAAACATTTATTTAATTTGTTCTTTGTTTTTATGCATTGGTGCAGTTGGTAACTGTGTGGATGAAGCATAGATTGGGCGCTTGTGTTCGAGTGGTATCTCGTGCTCTGCTACAGTCGTGCGATATAATGGGTCGGTACCCACAAATACATCGCACCACTAGTGAAGTAGCTGTTGCAGAGCATCACGAAACTCTAGTGGTACCGTATGGTCTAAGTCGTTCAGCTGGACTTCCGGTGCGCAAATTGAGGTTCGGGGTTCGAGNCTGGACTTCCGGTGCGCAAATTGAGGTTCGGGGTTCGAGGTCGTATACAGTTTGCCACTTTTATACCATAAACGTATTCGGCTTGCAGCTGGCTCGACGATCGTATTCTGTTTTGTGAGCCAGGGAATGCCTAAGGTAGCATCTTCATGCCGAACAGCTAACACGAGGGACGTGGTGGTGGTCTCCACAACATGTATCAGAATTGTTATTGTCACCTCACCCATTGATTCACCCTTGTGCTGTCGTGTAGGGAGCTGCAGCATCTGTGTTGACTGTTTTAATCTGCCGACATCGACAAACCCGATGCACACCAAGTTGTTTGAAGATGTAGTATCGACCAATACATTACATGGTTGATTATTAAGAGGTATTGGTATTCTGATCATCTGGTGGTTGCCCATAGTGTGCTGTTGAAGCAGTATTTGTTGAGGTGTCAGTGGTGGTCTGCTGACTGTGACCCAAGGCCAGTGAGCATCTGGCTCTCCTATTACGATCGGCCATTTCCTGCCAGCTGTGTTTGACTGTCTGTGTGTGCGGTGTCCTTGGCACTATGTTGCGGATACTCACTGTGNGGCCATTTCCTGCCAGCTGTGTTTGACTGTCTGTGTGTGCGGTGTCCTTGGCACTATGTTGCGGATACTCACTGTGCGAGTGGAATTGTTGACCTTTACAGTTTCAGCATGTGTAAAGGGATATCCCCTTCTAGGTCGGCCCCTCGTATTGTCCTCCCCGGGTGCAGCTAGGCCCACAGGTGTTTGCGCAGGTGCGGGGGTGGCATCAGTGCCTTTGCAATTCGGCGGGTTTGATGACCCGCTCGCTTTGTGTGCAGCTGGCAGTTGCCCAGGCCTTCTACCATGTTCTGTGTCACGTGCGCGGTGCTGGAAAAACCCATCCCATTCATGTCGCGAGGGTTCCTGTTCCCTAAATGTTTGGTGAAGTAGTGTAGCTGACCACACGAATACCTCAATGCTGCTATTTATTATGGGAGTTAGAGAAGATATTTTTTTTGCCACTCTGTTGCAGCCACTACTTCTATCACTTCTGTTTATTTGCGTATTATAATGTATGATAAGGTTACTATTATGGGGGGCAAATGCTGTTTGAGTCACCCCTACGTTTTGTGTTTCTAATATCGCACGACTCTTAGTTTGAAGCGATGAATATGTATTCGCAAAACGACACTGGAACCCATTAAAAAATTCGCTCCCACTGCATGCCATAGTGATTAACTGTAAGACACTACAAATGCGCATCTCCCATAAGCTGGCCCCCAACACAATTTGGCCATTCGTCTTTACAAACTCCATATCTGGTAAACGTCCTGTGAAGTCTGTCAGGAATGTCATCATATCCTCGGTGGTTAACCCAGAGAAGGTGGGCAGTGACTGGAGCTGTGCAGAGGTTGTGCACTCACCAGCTGCGGATGTTGAGTGCTACTGCGACCACTAGAAGCCAGTTGGTGTTGGCAGCATTTGTGGCATCGCCCATGGTGCTGCTTATGATGGAAGTCCCATAGAATGTGCCAACAGGCGGTTGTATTGTCCGATTCACTTCTCGAACATGTTTGGTGGGCATGGCACTGTGAGCTGCAGTGCCAGGATGCACTGCGCGCGGCAGTGGTTGCTGGCTGCGACATCGAGAATGCCCCTGCATGATCGCGCATTGCCAATGGGTTATACGCCCACAGTTTTCACACACTACTGTTTCTGTATTACCCTGCCTACAATGGTTTTGATGACAGCTGCGATGGGACAAAACTTCTCCCAAGAGAAAGNTACTGTTTCTGTATTACCCTGCCTACAATGGTTTTGATGACAGCTGCGATGGGACAAAACTTCTCCCAAGAGAAAGTCCCCGGGTGTTCGTTTTACAGGTAGCAAAATCTGAGTAGAATTTCCACACAAAATGTTCCCATTTCTTTCTGAAGTCGTGTGTTCGCACATGGTAAGGCACTCTGTGTGGTAAATATTGGTGCTATTTACACGCCGAATTGTCTTGGCTCCGGTTCCATCACACTTTTCTTGTTCTGCACACCTTCGTGGTTGATAATTTTGCATGGTTGTTTCTAGAAACAGTTCAGTTTGTTGAGGAGAATCACACTTTCACATTTGGCCCTAATGGCACCCTGGGCCACTCGCATTCTGGTGCAGGCAATGCACAATGGTGCCTCCTTGCCATCAGAGGTGTAGCACCAGGCTCGCCCGACATGTTCGCAGTTGGCCCAGTGGATGTCCTCCTCAAGACATCTCACATTGTCTGGTTCGAGGCATGGGTACTTTGTGTCTCGGAACAGGTTAAACATGAGCAAGGGGCACACGCACTTCAGGCATGATGATTTTGCTTGTCGATTTGAAGTACACCNGGGTACTTTGTGTCTCGGAACAGGTTAAACATGAGCAAGGGGCACACGCACTTCAGGCATGATGATTTTGCTTGTTGATTTGAAGTACACCAGTTCATGTTGATTTTACCATTATCTTCCCCAGCAATGTGGTCCGGCATGCTGGCTGTCATGATGACAGTTGTTCATGTCACTGCTTTTGACCGGCCTCCCTTCGCGTCCACTTGGGGGGAGGATACCCATTCGACCCACGGGGTGGCGGTGACCACNTACTGTTTCTGTATTACCCTGCCTACAATGGTTTTGATGACAGCTGCGATGGGACAAAACTTCTCCCAAGAGAAAGACCCCGGGTGTTCGTTTTACAGGTAGCAAAATCTGAGTAGAATTTCCACACAAAATGTTCCCATTTCTTTCTGAAGTCGTGTGTTCGCACATGGTAAGGCACTCTGTGTGGTAAATATTGGTGCTATTTACACACCGAATTGTCTTGGCTCCGGTTCCATCACACTTTTCTTGTTCTGCACACCTTCATGGTTGATAATTTTGCATGGTTGTTTCTAGAAACAGTTCAGTTTGTTGAGGAGAATCACACTTTCACATTTGGCCCTAATGGCGCCCTGGGCCACTCGCGTTCTGGTGCAGGCAATGCACAATGGTGCCTCCTTGCCATCAGAGGTGTAGCACCAGTCTCGCCCGACATGTTCGCAGTTGGCCCAGTGGATGTCCTCCTCAAGACATCTCACATTGTCTGGTTCGAGGCATGGGTACTTTGTGTCTCGGAACAGGTTAAACATGAGCAAGGGGCACACGCACTTCAGGCATGATGATTTTGCTTGTTGATTTGAAGTACACCAGTTCATGTTGATTTTACCATTATCTTCCCCAGCAATGTGGTCCGGCATGCTGGCTGTCATGATGACAGTTGTTCATGTCACTGCTTTTGACCGGCCTCCCTTCGCGTCCACTTGGGGGGAGGATACCCATTCGACCCACGGGGTGGCGGTGACCACAGTTGCGCATGCCCAGCTGGGTAGTCTGTCGTGTCGCCCGCCCAGCTGGAATGCTCGGTGGGAGGTGGTTGTCGCTCAGCTTTCTGGCTTGTCCCGTGCTCTACAGTGGCAGCGCTCGTGGATTGTTCTTTGTACAAGACTCACTAATATCTCAAACGGCAAGAATTTCCGAAACTCGATTTTGCAGGTTAAAATGTCTGAAAGTAATTTTAATTATTTGAAGACACACAAAAACTCAATATAATTTTACATTTACATGTCGCTTGACGTAAACATAACACAGTTACTCTGAACATCGTATGACGTAAACAAGTGTTGCGGTAGGAGACAAAAGTTATTCTGAAAGGTCATGGCACGTTGACACAAAAAGGCACTTTAAAATTAATAACGAAGTTACTCTGCATGTCGAAAGATGTAAACTGATATTGTGGTTAAGACAAAAATTACACTTGATCGTCGTGGGATGTGAATAAAGGCAAACAAAGTACTCTGAAAGTCGTAGCACAATAGAAAATGACAGAGAATTACACTGAAACATCGTCAGACATACGCACATAAAACAAGATTTCACTAAAATGTAGTGCGACGTAAACAAATGTACATTGCCCTAGTACACAGCATTGGTACTCACGCATTTCTTGTACAATATCACCACAAGTTGGAAAAGCCATTTGNTACATTGCCCTAGTACACAGCATTGGTACTCACGCATTTCTTGTACAATATCACCACAAGTTGGAAAAGCCATTTGAAGACAGGAAAATAGCATAGAAAATTAGCGAGATTGTATGATTTTAGCACTTTGACGAACGATAGCCCCACGAGTTGGGAAAACCATTTGACTCGAAAGGGTTCCAGGGATAATATTGAGAGTTCTCACGTTACCTTGTCTATTAGATTTAGAGGGTTGACTGGAGAATTTTCCGGCGCCATAACTCAGAGCATGAGTTAAGGGNCGTTACCTTGTCTATTAGATTTAGAGGGTTGACTGGAGAATTTTCCGGCGCCATAACTCAGAGCATGAGTTAAGGGTCCCTCGAGTCCTCAGAATGTCTACGGTGCTTGTAGAAGTAGATGTTGTATGTAATCCAGTATGCCTATCTTGTTTTCACCATTATGTTGGTGATCTTTTTATATAACTAACACGCTTTTATACTCACTTTGGTTGTTCTGCAAGTGGGTGCTGCGCCCCAAGAGCCCAGAGGTGGTAAATCAAATAAAATTCAAGCATGAAACTTCGATGTTTACTTGTTGCTTTGTGGTACATGTGCCCTTACCATACACATACAAAGTTGAAGCGGACTCGGTACTTGGTCTGCCAATGACCAATGCTGTTGAAAATGCTTAGGCTGTGAATATTATTAAGTGGTACACATGATGCATTGAGCCCTGGTTACACTGCAGGGAAACAGACGGTCGACCCCTCGGCACTAAGAAAAGAATAAGGTTTCGTTATGTTATTGTTCTATTTTGGTAAGTGATTACAGTCAAGTTTGAAGGTGCCAATGGGGTCCACATGGATCGAAACTCCTGTGCTGTCGGCCAGCTAGAGTGCTGAAGTCAGACTGACATCATGTTGCTGGCTTTTACAAGCGGTTGCCGAAGTGGCGCCAAAAATACATGTAAAACATAGTTAGCCCTATAATTACTAAACAAAGTAGTAAATAATAAATTTACATAGCACAAATATATGCTGGTGACATAACCGACCCTAATTAAGTGTTATTTGTACTTAAGGATGTGATGTAATTCGGTATGTCACTGCAGTAGAGAATTTGATTTAAAAAAACTGAAGCTAATTTAGGCAGTCTGTTGAATAGAGAGGAACACGTTGACATAAGTACACTAAAAAAAATAATTATTAAAATTACTAAAATAATGATTTGCAAATCGGCTATCCCACTTCCAGAAAACTTCGCCAGTGGGCTAGTTCAAGTGTTCCAAAATGGAAGGATGGATGCGGCCATTCCCTCAAAAGGGGTGTAGATAGCCATGCTCGATTTGCTGTATAGGATAGAAAAAACCTCATAACTAATTATTAAATGGTTAAAAGCACTGTTGCAACACACCAGATTTTCTGGGTTACCCTTTACCCTCATTCGGGAATACTTAGCACGTTTCCCTAAGCCAGTAGGCCGGCCGACATTACATCACTGGGGAAGATGCCGGGCGTCGCGGGGCGAGCTACCCCGACGTTCCCTCCAATGGATGGATCGCGTGACGGTTGTGATATTAAGGGAGAAACCACATTATACCGCTTATTATTCGCCCTATGAGTTACCTCTTAAGGTTAAAAAAAAAGCAAGATGGTCACTTGAGTCACATCCTACTAATGTTATAAATGCGAAAGCTGTGTGTGTGTGTATGTTTGCTACCACTCAGCTCCATAACCTCTGAACGGATTTTGATGAAATTTGGTATGAAGGTACTTTAGGTCCTGGAATAGGGCAAAGGATACTTTTTATCCCGGAAAATGGTACGGTTCCTGTGGAATAACAACAAAACCTAATTCCGCAACGGCTGAGATCGTGACCGAACTTTTATTGTTCCTCTAATGTCAGAGTTTATCAGGCCGCCCAAGGACCTCTGAAATTGCTCAACGACTAGTATCAATCGATAACAACCGGGACCGAATATTTAATGTGACCTCCGATGCCCGGAAGCACTTAGATGTTATGCCACTAAAAGGTAACCCATCCAAATTTGTGCTTCTGGGAACGTTGCTTATCTTTGGTGATCGATTAAGATCCCTCAGCCAAGCGCAAAAATTAGTACCCAGAAACACTTATTTCTAAAACTACAACTTGATGAAACTCACGTTTTGATTTTCATACATCGACGCTGGAAAGCGGAAATGGGGTAACTACGCGATAGTTGCACAGATACACTCCAAAAACAATACCCTACTTCTCGTCTATCGGGTAATAACTATTTCCTTTCTTTTGGGTAACCGTAATCAGTTAAAAACCTATTCCAACATAGCAAAATTTCATAATTCTTTTTTCACATAATTGAATTGTCTTTTCCCAGTTTATTTATTATTGTATCACTGTAAAAGTCAATTGTACCCGGGCGAAGCCGGGCCGGTTCGCTAGAAATACGTAATGGTGAGGCTGGTGTGTTCCGTTCTGGCCGGCACTTTCTTTCGTACTCATGGCCGAGTGCTCGCTTCGTCCCGTTGTCTGCAACGTGGTGTAAGTGACTGTGGAGGTACAAGTGGTCACGAGAGCACTCGTGGACACGCGGTTCATGTCAAAATTATATATTTGATTCTTATTTACAACTTTATGGTTTATATAATTTATGGTTCTGGTTTCAATATAGTACCAATCTGTCTTGGAATTACGAATTCACAGCAACGCTGCTCGACATAATATTTTCTGTATGTTTAAAAGTTAAATAAATATATTACATTTACACGCAACTTTTATTTATAAAATTATATTTCGCACAACCGATGAATGTTACACCATAATAGAATTATATTTGAAAATACTGATCTGCATACAGGTCACGTGCTACACTTTTGTCTCTAAGTTTAAAAGTTAAATACCATTTTTAATAAAAGCTGTTATTAAAAGTTATGCATGTGCCTTGTCGATGTTTGTGAAATCATATTATAATCCAAGATGGCGGATGTTTCTGACACTGGACCATGGTGTCTGTGTGAGTAGCCATAAATTAAAATATCCTATATGTATTGTTTCTTTTCGGATAGACATCCCTGTGGCTGTAATATGCGACGAAATAACTCTGTAGGTATTTTGATATATGCATAATTTAAAACTGTGCTAACACCCTTGACCTGGTGGCTCAGTCGACTAGGGTGTCTGCCTACCAATCCAAGGTGTGGCAGTTCATGGCTCGTTACCTCCACAGCTTTTAACACTATATTTAATAATGTGTCGATATAGGCGAGTGTTTGCATACAGCATATGGCACATCGCCATTAGCCTCTATACGACACTAGCTCCCTTAGCAGACATTGGGGGAACCAATATGGCATCCCTGGTGGGCAACACTAGAAAATTCCAAGATAGCTACCGACACTAGCACTACCTAGCAGATGGTAGGAGAACCATTATGGTGCCCTGATGGACAATGGAAACCAGCATTTAAGTTGGTGGCCGACACTAGCACCATCTAGCAGACATTCGGAAAACCAAGATGGTGGCCTACTGTAGACGACCTTCAAGATGGCATAAACTGGTGGCACACTCTGGCAGTTATAAACGAAGTTGATTATAGAGAGGTAGGCAGGATAGTGAACAGTCGAGAGGGGCAAGAAGGAATGATAAGGTGTGAAGAAACTATTTTTATATGTTGAATGACAGAGGCAGGAATAAGATGGTGGACAGAGCCCAAGGTCATCCAATATGGTGGCCATGATGCAATCCAAAATGGTGGAGCACTCCGAGGCTCCGAAGCCTGCTGCCTGTACACCAGAGCCTAAATGTTCTTACTACTATTCAACTTTGATAGTTTTCGAACATGCTGGGTACTTAGTTTCAAATCGGCAGCCTTTTTATTATTTACAGAGATATGTTATACCTCGGGAAACATTCAACCTATTTGTACCAAAGTTTTAATATTAACATTTCATTACATAATAATAAAATAAGAAATTGAAATAATTTTTTGTAAGCCATTTTGGAAGATAACACTTAATAAAAAAACAGAGTTTTTACATCATATTTTGGAAATTACTCAACTGATTATTACACAATTTTTGCATGTAAGTAATCCTATGATAGGCCGTATAGATTATTACCTTTTTCAATGGATCAGGTAATTGTTTTCAAAATGGTGGGGATACAGATATTTTTTATTACTATATGTATTCACCTCAAAATTTACACACGTGTAGTGCTATGGTAGGCAATAAATACTGACATATTTTGGTTGGGGTAGGATTATCTCAAATTGTGGCCATATAAATAATTGAGATTTGTACCTTATATCTGATTAACAGTTCAACAAATTTTACCGATATTTTGTATGCTAACATTATTCATCATGCATAAAGAGATCCTCTTTTGTCGGACATTTTGTAAGATAGTGCCAGATGAGAAAATGAAACTTTTATACAACATTATTGGAACCATTCATTTACACCATATTCCGCACACCAGAAGGGCTACAGATGGACGTGTAAATTTACATGACTTAATTGGGTAAGACACTGAATTTCAAAATGGCACTTATATAAATAATTTAATTAAGTTTGTCAATAAATACTAAACAATTTAACCAAATTCAGCTAATCATTGTATGATGATATTATCTATTATAGATGATATTATCTTTTATAAACATTGTTTACAGAGCCTCTTTTGGACCTTTTTGTACGATATCTCGAAATGACAAAATAAAATATTTATGCTTTATGTCGGGAATAAATCAACCGATTTCACTAAATTCTTCTCACAAGTAGCGCTACCGTGGGTCACGTAAATTTACATGATTTATGTGGCTCAGGCACTATTTTTCAAAACGACGGCCATGTAAATATTTCAGGTTAGTAACCCCTGTCTACCAAAACATTAAACTGATTATATCGAATGCTGATGCTCCGAATCCTACGTCCACTAAGTTGGTTACACACGAGCTTATGATATGAGTTTTTCTAGGTAAGATTCCTGCGTAATCTCGGGCATGTTTGTAATTGTCTCATTAATGTTGCATATGTTTTTTGTCCCCTTCGTACCCTCTGCCACGGTAACGACACCATGCTGCAAACTGTTTTTAAAATCATTGGTCAGTAATATGCTGTACTGGGTCGTGGGCGATTTGGTTTGTTTCAGCACTACTAGTACTCGGTGAGTTATGCGGCAGGCATGAATATAATTCATGGCCCCAACGTTGTTGTTCGTAATGCTACCCAAATAAAAGTTTAACAGATCTGCAACTGCTATTGGTATCCGCCAGCTCTTGTCAAATACCAGACAGATTTAGACGTACCGTAAATGCTGGAAGACCAAAAGCTGTATGAGGTCTGGTCTTCAAAAAACGAGTTCAACTTGGGGCTGATACTTCATACAGCACGCGTAGAATAGCGCAGAGATAAGTTGTCAGTAATACAATAATTTGGAACATTTTCCAGGAATACATATTTTAGCCAAATTTTGGCCCTCAATCCTTTTCACGGATGAGGCTAACTTTTCATATGCCGACATATTTAAGTACAACAACATGACTTATAGGTGATTCCTGTTCTATGAAGTGCAGCCTACATACGTAAATCTTAGTTTAGTCTCCTTTTGATTGGATTATTGGGTGGACTATATTAATGTTTCATTTTTAACTCATCGTATTATTAGAAGGGAAACCCTTTGCCAACCATAGCGCGAATGCGATTTATGTATGATGATGCTTCTGCGCATTTCATTCAGAGACTTTGCATTTACCTAATGATATTGTTCTGGTGTTCTCACCAGTTGGAATAGGCGTAGGGGCCAACAGAACTACGACCAACTCAATCGACTGGAAGCCCATTCATGTGGATCTTTAAAAACAATGCTTGTGCCTTTCGAGAGCCCAATCAGGTACCCAAACATATAACGACATGATGCATTGCATGACATAAAATATTTTTCGAGAGACTGCAGCATCCCATGACAAGTAGATAAAAAAATTTTCATTAACGTGCAGGGAAACATTTTCAACACATTTTTTAAAGCATAGGGTAATGTCAGCTTAAATTACTAGTACGATCAAAATTTATTCCGTTTCTTAATGGCCTCTCTCAGACTTCGGCATTATGATAATAGAACATATTGATACGGGCTGTCTATTTGAAAGGTATTATATAAAATTCTGTATCCGAGGTTGAAAAGCCCTTTTTATAATCACTCTGGGCCATTAGTCGTACATGTATGTTCCCTCGCTGTCAGGGACGTATCCAGATATATGTTTCGGAATAAGAGCATTATCAGTTTTATACCGATTAAAAACTTTTAATCACTGTACGTCAGTGGTAATTTTATTCAGTACATAATATGTACACATAAGAGACATTTGGTAATACAGTATAATCCCGATAATTCGTATTGTCAAGGGACTGAATGTTAAATATGAATTATTGAGATATTCGAATTAGCGGCATTACCAATAATCGGGAGAAAAAAAATTAAAAATACATAATAACGAGATTAATGCCAATTTGCATTCATATGTAATAATACATGCTTGGCTATATATTATGTATACATATGTATATATAAATCAATAATTACAACAATAAAAAACACATTAAAAATTAATGTTTAAAAAAATTCTGTAATTTTCTTTTGGTGGAAGCCTTGCAGACGGGTATTGTCGATGGCTTTGTCAAGCATGTTCAAAGCAGAAAATACTTCATCGCCAACGTCTGATTTCGCTAAGAAATGGCGCTCGTTGTTGATGTATTGTTAAGCCACTTTAGGTGTAATTGTCGGCACATCATTATCGTCATCACCTTCACCATCAATGTTCTGAGATGGAGCCAAAATTTCGTCATCAATTAGAATCCCCGCTACCGCTAGGCCATCTACAAAATGGACGAAATCTTCAAACGTTATAGGATTTTCTTAATTTTGAGGAAGACAATTCCAATTCACAGGACATTCTAAGTCTTGTTCAGTAACTGCTGATGAAAGTTCCACCTTCGTGAATCCACAAGCACGACAAAAAAAGTGTTTTTATTGTGCTTTCGCTAACAATTTGCCACGCCTTGTGAGCAATGTTGATGGCTGAAAATTAGGTGATTTTATGATCCTTCCCATCCTCGATGCTGTCAAGGAGTTGCATCACTACTTCCTTGCGGTAAAAGGTTTTGAACGCTTTAATTATGCCCTGGTCTAGAGTCTGCAGCTTAGAAGTAGTGTTGGCAGGCAAAAACACAACCATAACATGACTGAGCGGTGGGGTATTGTTGTGGGCCGTACAATTATCCATGAAATGCAGAATTTTTCGCTGCCTTTTCTCCATATCAGCATCCACTGATCGTATCCATTCCTTGAATAATTCGCCCGTCATCCACGCTTTTTTGTTTGCATGATTAGTCGTCGGAAATTTTTTTATGTTTTTAAAACATCTTGGTTTGGCTGATTTGCCTATCATGAGCGGTCTTAATTTCTCAGATCCATCCGTGTTGGCAGCCAAAAATAATTCTTTACTATTTTTTTCCGCCATGACACTTTTCTTTCTTAAAACACATTGATCGGTCGGGGAGACACTTATAAAATGACCCCGTCTCATCTGCATTAAAAATGTTGTTGGGCTCATAAGAATCAATTATTTCTCCCAATTCGTCTTTCTACTCAGAACAAACGTAGGCCGATACACTCACACTTTCCCCACTAATCTTCTTAAATTTTATGCTGTGCCTTTTTTTAAACCTATCAAACCAACCATCACTTGCACGAAAGTCTTTAATTCCCATTTTTTTCTGCGAAAACTTTTACTTTTTCTCTTAAAATGTTTCCTCCAACTGGTACATTCGAATTCCGTGCTTGCGCAAACCACTTTTTTAANAAATGTTGTTGGGCTCATAAGAATCGATTATTTCTCCCAATTCGTCTTTCCACTCAGAACGAACGTCGGCCGATACACTCGCACTTTCCCCACTAAGCTTCTTAAATTTTATGGTGTGCTTTTTTTTAAACCTATCAAACCAACCATCACTCTCACGAAAGTCTTTAATTCTCATTTTTCCTGCAAAAACTTTTGCTTTTTCTCTTAAATTGTTTCCTCCAACTGGTACACTCGAATTCTGTGCTTGCGCAAAACACTCTTTTAAATTCTCTTCTAGTTGTGGATACTCGCCAATCTTAAAGCGCTTTACTTTGCTGTCCGATGTCTGGGAGGCGATTTTGTCCTTCTTCAGAATTGAGGTTATTGTGGAAGGAGGAACGTTATAACGTTTGGACACGTCAATTTTTTTATCACCACTGGCCACGGCGTTAATGATTTCTTTTTTTTTTCTCTAATGGAAAGACACTCATTAGCTCTTTTCGGAGGCATGGCTAAGACCGAACTGACTAACTTTTCACTCGCTCTGCTCCTTCCTACCCTCTCATAACCGTAGGCTGGACACCAAGGTGCCTCTTAGTTCTGGAAATCACAGACACGTCGCCTCACAGCCTGCTCGGTGTCATTACCTGCCCTTCAAACCCTCCTACGTCCCTCAGCTCCCTTCCGGTCTTTTTTACCCTGCCCGAATTGCATAAATCTAGAGCTGGTGTACAGTCTAGGGTTAAAATCATTACGAGTTAACGAGATTTTTAAGTTGGAAATAAGAATTATAAGACGTTTTAATTGAGCTCGAGCACCAAAATAAATACGTATTATCGAGGGGACCGGAATGCATTGTTTTTTTTTACGAATTAAAGGGATTTTCTCAAGGGACCGGCAAATTTGTACGAATTAGCGGGATATACGAATAATCGGGATGCGAAATATCGGGATTTCACTGTACATAACATAACAATGTAAAACTTAATTGCGTTTGCAAACACAGAAACATGTCTCAGTGCAATAGTAATATTTAATTTATACTATAAACACATATACGCATGTACACACATAGTTTTACAGGGTCTATTTATATTCGACCGACAAACTTCGACTGCGGGTTCATCGCGACAAAATAAGGTGAAACATTTATATGACGTATGGTATAATGTGACTCCCAATGGCGATAAATGATACAGAAATTATACCTTTGTCAACATTTCAATTTACATATACCATTACCCATTTCAGATTAAAATTTGGTGTCTGCATAAAAATGCGTAACTGAACAAAGATACGAAAACACCGAAAAACCTATCGTCACGATATTATTTTGTAGAAACTATGAGGTTTTACAAATTTCATTCCTACTGATTTTTGCAATGCAGGAGCATATTTGGTTTCGTAAAGACAACTTGTTAATTGCATATCAAAACTGACAAAACGGTTCGTCTTGTATCACTAAGCAAATTGGAATATCCGACTGCTAAGAAACACTCAGAAGCCAAAATATGACAAGGCTGCTGCAGCATATCAGAAACATTTATTCCTTAGGAAATGGTTATACTACTAAAATGTCATTAGGAAATGCTTTAATTTTCATTGAATGTAAAACAATTGCCTCTGCCTGTAGTCCTTTTTGTACACGGAAGTTTGCCAGTCTGAACAAAGTTACACCGTCAAACTGCACCATAACTGAAAATAAACACGTGTCACCAACTAAACTCTGTTGTCAGTGTAATGTTTCCACGAATTAATGTACAGTTTTATTACATTTAAGCAGTGTTTTCTCGACATTACGTCAAAAAAAGTTAACGTTAGTGAGACATACTCAGTCACGCCTTTTGCAATAAAATTACTTACAGAACATCTACGTCGACCTGTGCCCCAAATGACCGGCACAGGAATCGCATGTCTGTAGCTTAAGGCCGACAAAAACATTCAGCAATGTAGTTTTTTATATGTCTATCTGTCAGGCCTGCATTTGGAATATCTCGGGCTCTGTGTTTGTGTGTTTGACGTATGAGCAAGTGGAGAATGTATACATTTTTTCTAACATCTTTGTTTCACAACATTACAAAGTAATCTTGGTTTCACTGGTGTTAATAAAAATGTTATCTTTTAATTATTTTATGCAAAGAAAACAGAGGAGTGATTCAAGCCAGAATTTATTTGCAAAAATTATAAAAAAGCAAAGTTTATACCATTTTCAGTTGGAGCATTTTGCTAGGGCAAGCGGTAACAAGTAAGAAATCGGCTAAGAAACCATCCTGGCATTTAAGTGGAGTGATATTATTTAAAAAAACAAATTCGGCCAAACGCAGCTTTCCGTTAAACAGTGTTATAATTTGCGTTTGAGGGATAGTGACCAAGCTGCCTTGCGATGGATGGTCACTATACTTTGCTTCAACGCAAAACTTTGCATAAACGTACACTTCGCAACGATAGTTGGCAACACTTCCGTAGTAAAATATCCTTTTTTTAAAATCAAGTCGAGGAACTTTTATGTCTTTAAAGTTTCTATATAGCCATTTTAGACGCGGCTGACAAAAACAACATGTACACGAAAAACATATGCGTATAATTATCTCAAATGTTTAGTAAAGTTTGAAAATGTGGTCGTCAATCACAATGCTTTAAAGTGTGTTTAGTTAAAACTGATAAAATATGATATTCCATTTTTTTCGAATATTCTTACAGGCATTGTTTTTGTCTACCGCTAAGCACAGCTTATAAATACATACAAACATTCCTTGTCAATTCATAACTTTGCAAGTAAAATTCGGGTGTTTATAGAGTTAACTCGTATGTGCTGTTTTGAGGCCATGTAACCTTTGGGAAACGAGAATTTGGTTCAAGCAATGCAGTTTAATGAACAGAATATTCACTCTAAAAGTAGTATTTCGTTATAAATCCTTCGTAAGATGAACAGTACTTAATTGCATCCATTGTTATTCTTAACACGTTATAAATAAAGAAAATACTGCATGTGTGAGAAAATATAATTTAAGATACTTAAAAACATTCATAAATTATGTGTACGGTGAGAAAAAATTTTCATCGACTAACTGAAACACGGAAAAGTAACTTTTCACTAGGTGACGCAGTGGTGTAGTGGTTAGACTACTCGCCTCCCACCTAGGCGAACCGGGTTCGATTCCAGGTGGGGTCACTTCCAGATTTCCTCATATGAGCATCGTGCCGGATGATGCTGCTGGTCGGCAGATTTTCTCGTGGATCTCCCGTTTTCCCCGCCCGCGATGGTCAATTCTCACTTCGCTCACCCTCGTCGGCTCTAAAGACGTCGTTTTTAAGGATTTCCTAAATCTCTACACAGCAGTACACAAATATACGCTATAGGATTTGAACTTACGGGCATAGATCGCCCCTTTTTCCGCAAGCAATGGTGCTATTCACAATATGCGTACGTGGCTCACTACATTATATAAACATAATCTTAGAGACGGATGCGTACGGGCAACAAGGCTGCTTCAAAATATAGGTTTTTATTTCTAAAATAAATATTTA
Organism: Clitarchus hookeri; assembly: GCA_002778355.1. Taxonomy (NCBI): domain Eukaryota; kingdom Metazoa; phylum Arthropoda; class Insecta; order Phasmatodea; family Phasmatidae; genus Clitarchus; species Clitarchus hookeri. Next base: position 115,252 of record NQII01003284.1, on the reverse strand, counting down.
TTAAATTTATTTTATAATATACAGAAGAGGCTGTTTCTAATCTCCATCATTTTATCGCAACAGGATTAGTTAGTGAGGTTATGGAAAAACAGAAAAAGAAAATCTGTAATTTTCCTTTCTGTTTAAGACACAAGACGATCTGTATCCACCCCCTACCCCACCAACCTCTCATGTTTTCTTTGCCACTGTTTTTATCGTGGACAAAAACATTACGTTCGCAATCAGAGCACACGGCAAATATATGGATTTGCGTCGTGGACGAATGCAAAACTTCTTTGTGTTGCAGTCATAATACGACAGCTGGCATTGAGCTCATAACATGCATTCGACTAGAGAATAAATATCCCATTTAGTTTTCATAACAGCTAGCTTCTTCCTTCGGGATAATCTATACATTGGAATATGTATCTTTACAGAGTACGTGAATAATACATGCTTTAGAGAAACACTTTTTCATTAATTTTACAAAAGAACAGGTACAAATGGAAGCAGATGGTATTACGGATAAAAATAAATATTTCAAGGAGACCAGGCTTTATGNTCACGTGTCTTTGTTGGTACATATGTACCACACCTTAAACTGCATCGGAGATATTTGTACAAGAATAAGTGGTGTTTCCGTTATTTGCTACGCATCGTATGCTCAGTCTTAGAAATTTTTATGTAATATAAATATCACAATTGCATAAATATGTTCTAAAATACAGAAATATGTTCCATAAACATTGAAACGAAAAAAATGTGAGTGAAATACGCTACGTTGTACTTCACACACTTGGGCTTCTCTAAAGATATCTTCTCTAAAGATATTACCAAAAGCGTTTTCCAAATAAAATATATAATAATTCCAAAACTAAGAAAATCACGTCAGTTTCCAGTAAAGATTACAACTAGTTTAACAAAATTCATCCTTCCGTGACCTAATCAATTCGAATTTTTATTTATATAAAAATCTCCACTTGTGTTTGCGACCATATATGTGATTTATCTCGGGTTTTACTATTTTGAACAATTGAGTGGTTATTGCGTACATAACCCAACTACGATATTGTGCTTTATCTCCTGTTCTATATAAATAATTTCAATTTATCATTTTAATATAGATGCTGTGTAGTTAGTAAACAGCATAAATAAATGTTTGCCAAATTAAAAGTATTTTTACATATACCGCCAAAATGGGTCTAATTTGTTACATGCTGGGGAAAAACTTTGAATCACCCCAAAATTCGTTGTCACTTGGCAACTAGCAGTGTACTAACTGTGTATTTTAAATTCCGAAAAATATATTTCTATATAATGTTTGCTATTACTTAACCACATGACACGAAACATTTTTGAGTGGTTCAATGTTACACCAGCTGGTACAAAATAATTCTGGTTTATGGTACACAGAAATCTCTGTCGATCACAGGCGAAGTAGCCTGTAATTCCAGGGAGATCCAGTACGTTTGAAAACGACGCTTCTTTTCTTTTCAAAAACCTCAAAGAAAATGTCCTCATAAGTGTTAACGCATCGTTCCGTGCTTTGTTCGAGACCTTGTTGATAAAGTCAAACAGGGTAATTAACAGATGTCCGCTGACGTGCTTTTTATGCTTGCTTGCGATGTTCCACAAACATCACTGCATGGACGCTTGAGGCGCCACATCTTGGTTCCCCTAGACAGCAGCCTGCTGAGCCATCGTGGACTCGCACGAACTGCAACCCTGGAAAGCGCGTGGGAAGTGGTCGCTCTGTGGGCGTTTCCCGTCTGTTACGTCACGACTCCATGTCACATCACATGCTCCGTCATTTTCACTGCCACCTAGATCGCCTGCGAATGGCCCGAGATCGTGACGTTGGAATAGTTTTCTTTCAACATTATGGCGACGACAGAACAAACCAATAGCGATTGTAGATGCACTCTAGGCTCCTAGCATTAACTTTAAAAATATCTGTGCCATCCATTTTGTTGATCATGATAACATATTTTGTAAGTGGTCTCCAACTATGCACTTGCTTTTTTTGTTTTCATTTATAGTTTAAATTATTTGAATTGGTGTATTAGATAATTTCTATTATCAGTAAATACCATATTTATGTTTATGTTCCTCCGTTTGTTAAAATTACGAAGATTATTAATAACTACTTTCGAGACAAGAAATAATAATAAAAACACTAAGCTTTTAATTTTACATTTAATACATGTTGCGGTGAAATTTGTTGCGGTGTATCTATATTAAATAAAAATTTTATGAAACTTATAAGCCCACTTAACGCTCGTATATCCAAGGAATTTTAATGAGGATCTCTAATGCTGAGAGAATAAGAACATATATTTTGAAAGTTAGTTTAGCAAAAGAAGTCTTACCACCAAAGCTGTGAGAATGGGCAGAACAGTTCGTGAAACAGGGAATACAAATGTCAGTTTTATATTCACTCGTTACAGAATTATATAGATTGAAGCAATTTTATTTGTTAGAACAAATTATTTATTAATTATATTCTCCAGCACAATACCTTTGGTTTGAAAGGACTAAGCTACTGCATGCAACACTAAACGCTTCAGAAAAACTGGCATTTGGAATTTAAGTTTTTTCCGTGATGTTCCATATTTTTACACCTTAGTGAAATTTGGTGTTAAACAGATTGAGTAGTTCTTCAGATATTAATGCATATCCATTATTTTCAGGCATCACCATTTTCAAAATGTTAGGATTGGAAAGGACTTACTAACATCCCACGGTGTTATGCGTGAAGGCTTATCGTGGACGGCTTACAAACGAACTTATTAACTATCTTAAACTAATACCCATGCCTTACCTACGATTCGAACCCAAAACCTCTCGCACCCCAGACTGAGGGCGCACCAACCAACTGCGCCACAGGATGATGGCTAAAATTGGTGGACAAAAGAAGTTGTGAATATTCGTAGTTAATCTTCGCAATATTTAATTCCGGCAAAACATGTCTAGTACTAACCGGTATAATGGATCGGTATATATGCCAGGCTAACCTAAAATATGTATAAGTCTGCCATTCCGATATTAAGAGGCTGATTTACTAAAAGTATGCAACTTTATATTGAATACCTTAAGTACACCTCAGTGTCTGCATCGACACTTAAGATCAAAATCAGATACGTAGTTCGCGGGATTCTTGCCCTTACCACCATTATTCGGCCCAAATAGCTTAAAAATGCTGTAAAAAATGTTTTCGATCCAGGCACTCACTCTTGTGTTGCCAGTAAAGTGAAGTGAGTGAATGAAGAGATTTGGACTGCTTCCAGTAAAGTGTCTTGACAACAAGGCTACTGAAGATGGTAGGTAAATTGTGGTCGAAATGTGATATACACATCGTAATATGCCTTCCATTGATCAAAAATAGAAAAATTTCTACATAATCCACACCTCCCTTTCACAGGGACTGGGAGTTGCGGTTCGGTGATTCCGCCATTGTTGTCGAAACACAATATATACATCATAACATGCCACCATCACTATAAAGATAAATATATACATAATTCCCACCACACATGTCTCAACAAGAGGTATATATATCACTACCTCCACCATGAACTCAGTTTCGTCCATAAACAAGCTACGATATTCTTAAATATAATTAAGTTAGAAACATGATTAGCAGTTTTTAAATGAGGAAGAGTCCATGGTCATGGCTGTAGAAAATAGGTATGGGGATAAAAATAATATGCAAACATGACATGCATATACATTACATCCCAGAGTTGATGTGGGATGAGGAGGAGGCAATGGCAAATTGGAAGTTTCGGAACAACAACATATGCTAAATGGGGCATGTAAAAAATAAGTTATTATATGTACTCAGCAGTCGATTACATCCTCTAACAGCAACAGCAATGAATCACCGCCATGTGCTGATGTCACATTAGGCGATGTCATCGCCATATTTGTTACCATTACCACCAATGCCACTGTCAGGAAGGCCATATGCAATGAGAAGGATATCATCTCGCACTTGCAGCATGCTTATATGGCTGGTGGGATGCTCTGCTAGCATGCCTTCCATAACTACGATGAGATTTGCATGGTCACGTCATTCTGCAAGGAATGCATATCCTAACTGCTGATCAATGAGATGATTGGTGTGGAGCTGACAATGCATGCCCCTGCTGCATCAGATATCCATGCTTGCTCCCTGCAGTTAGTCTCCAAAACACCTCAAATCTTAGAAATTGATGAAGATGCCTGCATTCTGCTCTTCTTACAACTCCATCGCACAGAGCAGTTGATGAGACTGTGCATCACAATTGTCACCAGCATCGCAATTCATACCATCCTCACCATCATCCGAGATGGGCACATAGACTGCTGTCTAAGATAGTGCATGGTACAGAACATCTCCCAACTCCATGGATGCCTCAGATGGTGCTGCGGGTGAGGTGCAGGCCGAGACATCAGCACTATGGTGGCAACAGAGCAACACCATCTACCAAAGGAAGATTAGCGGAATCGACCGGCATCGCGAGGTGGAACAGTGCCGAGCCCCAAGTCTGTACCTTGTAGTTCCTGACATAGGGAGGAGTGGCTGTTGATGCAGTGTCGTCGTCCTCACAGTTGTGTGGCTCTGCTGGGGGTGCGAAGACCCCTATCAGCGATGATCCATCACTCACCACACTTAGGATGAAACTGGGCGTCATATTCAGTGAAATTGAGCATGCAGAGGAGTGTCAGCTCGTTGACGATGTTTTCAATTGCTATTGGTGAACAGAAAGCATCCCAAGACACCATTCTTTAATGGTAGTTTTTCAAGAGGGTGCTTCCTCATATCACCTACCCGTTTGACCAACAAGAAACATGTGGTACAAGGAGCGATTATTTCATTTTTTAGTGTAATAACAACCTCGAACAAACATGCATTTCCTAGCGCGATGGAATGACTGGGGTCGAAAGAAGGTTGGCGACCAGTCACTAATCAGCTTCTGCAGTAGGTGACATTGCTATATGGGATGCAGGTGTCTCTCTGATAGCCTGATGCCATGAGGCTATGAGTGGAATGCCTACGACATTTAAACATATATATTCTAAGATTTGATTTGTTGAGAGATTTGGGTGACTCTTTTTAACTAGGTCTTGAAAGCCAATGTAACCTAAGAAAATATAAAAATACGCATTAAAGCAACACAATAAACCATGCATATATGAGAAAACATGTGTAAAGGGAATAAAAAATACATTGGACATATTGATTAAAATTCAGTTGTTTACACAATAGAGCACAGAGCTGATATTCTTATTTTTCAATTTCATCTTCCTCTTTCAGTGTGATGAATGACTCCGGAACACATGGTTGCTTGTAACAATTATTTATCGGTAAAAATACTTTTCGGTATCCAAATAACATGATTAGCATGAAAGCCAAGCCACTGCAGTAGTAAATTATTTATAGTGTATATAAACATTTTTTTCTTTGAGGTAAGTGTCGGAGTATTTAGACACTTGTATTTCCTCTGCATAAAAATTCCCTTGTATATTTTTCCCATTGAGATCATCGAGATAGTACGTCCTCGGTTCATAATGATGTATTGGAACGATGCGAAATACTTAATTTCTGTCATTATGTGTGCATTATTTGGCAAATTTTCACTTCACTCAGGATATTATGACATAGGCGTTAACTTTCGCATTAGGTTTGTGTATATCCACTTTTTCACTTGTTTATAATTGGTTTGAAGCAATGAATCATTAGTGACATTTTCTGGCTTCATTCCTACTAAGCGATGCACATCAAGGTTGTAGGCAAGCACTAGTCCTGGTAATATTTCCAGCCGTCTGTTGTTTTCTTTTTTGACGAATGTTGTTCCTACGTATTCGATTTGAAGTTACAATAGAAATATTCCACTGTGCGTTGGCGTAGTGTGTGTTTCTTCATTAACACACTTGAAAGTACGATTGTAGGATTATCTTCCCAAGTCAGGCTGTAAAATGTTCGTTGGCCCTCTATCGTGTAAAACAATAGTCATTGCAACATATATGTCCATACCGCTCTTTGATTAACAAGAATTGCCCATGCATGCTGGCTGAACAAGTCCATAAGAGTCATCATGTAATTTAAGCCCTTATTTGTACATGGATATAAAATCATTTCTATTAAACCTGCCTGAATTAGGTCACCTTTACCAAACACCATTACTTTTCGCCTCGGATAATTTCGTATGGCCGGTATGTAACGTCACTTCAGTTAATACAATTTCGTCGAATTTTCCCATCTTATTTCATCTTTAGGCCAGAATAATGGCTCTCCCATTTGTGGAAACAATTAAGAAATAATGCTGAATTTCAAATGACCCTCGTTTTTATATTCGTTGCTGCCAAGGTCATTGTATGACAAATTTGTTATCTTTAGTTTGAGTAGCCATTTATTTTGCTACAGAATTTCGCGAAAATATGTAGTAGGTTTACGCTTAAACAGTAAACTGTTAACACCCAGAGATGTATGCATACCTTCGTTACTGATTTGTACAAATTCATTAGGCAGAAAAATTGTTTATTTTTCCCAACAATCATTTTTTTTATAAACACAATAGGTTCCATCATTAACCAATGTCGTGTACAATGTTGAATAATCATGAACAGCAATGCTTCACACATTAGAACTCTCCTTTTTATATTTCCATGCAGATAACAGTAAATAATCATCATCCACTGCCAACAGCAGCTTAGTCTTTCCCTTTGTCCTAGGTTCGGCATCTGGTTCTTTCTACAGTTCAATGGGGGAACAAGCTGATGTAAATGGTCAAGTCGTGAGGTATGAATATATCATCCGAACTTGCGTCGTGCTACATTCACGCACATTTAACTATTAGCTATTTATTGTGCAAACACTCGATCACATTATGTAATTGCTTCATGGCAGAAGCCATTGTAGTAAATACAAAATGGTAATGGATAGAGTTTATATGTATCACTTTACTATTTAAGTGTGGTCTTTGATTTTGGGTTCAATGCAGCAGAAGGCCAAGGTATGCTAGAGTGGAGAAAAGAGTAGAGTGTAGAGATTAGGAAGGCTCTTAACATTGAGGTATTGAGAGCCAACGAGGGTGGAGTGGGGTGAGTATCGAGCAGCGCCGAAATGCAAGGGTGGGGGAAACGTCGGTCGAAACAGCAGCTGTACAGGCATTTAAATAGCATGTGTGTGCCAAAAAACACGAACACATATCCTTAAACTTCTCACACATTATGTCCTTGGTTATGTGGTCGATTTAAACATGACATAGGTTTAAGTTATCCATTCGGAATAGAACATGAAAATCGGCCTTGTTACGTAGGAAATGTTCAGATATGGGAAAATAAGATTGGGACAAGTAAAAAAATCCAGCGACACATGTTGTCACATATCAAAATATTTGTGCATAGATGGCTGATTCTCTCATGCCACATCATCGAAAACTAATATGCATCTGTGTTCGTTTTTATCTGACGATAAAACTATATATTGTTGCTGCATGGTAACTACCATATGCAATGTTACTTCGACTGCTGTAGTGATTTCGAGTACAGGAAAATATTCTCGAACTGAAGACCATTGGTTTCCTCCAGAAGACTTAGGATGCATATTTTTCCACTATTTAATGGACCGGCCACGATACACTACACAATGTTTGGTAGGAGCTCCAAGTGTCGCGATTCGAACGAAACTGTCTCATGCTCCGTGTTGAAGTGGACGGGGAGTGCAATTCCTTGCTTAATGATCTCCATTTGACTGATATGTTAACAGAGAAAGTAGCAGGACATATATATTCTGGCAACATCCGATGATGCAAGAAAGAGGCAATGTTCGAGGTTTGGTGCAGTAGGTGGCCTTCGTCGAGTTCAGGTGAAGTATACGGCTGCATCAAGAAACAAACTTAAATAAGCAGTATCGTGCAATTTACATAAGTATATTGTAGCACCATGTAAGTAGAACCTCAAAAGGATGCGAATTGGCGAAGACACCCATAAATAACTTTACCTTCGTGGTGCACATTCCTGGATATAGGTTTTGTGGACCGAGCAGAAGACTAGCTGCGAGATTGGCATGTGTAAACATCTCTGTCAATTCTTTAGATGACGTATGTAAGGAATATGTCATCGCATATGCTTTGAACAATAGGCTGGATAACCTTTTCACTGCAGATTCCACACTCCAGGACTAAACAAAAAACATAACCATATCATCTCAGGCCAAGTTCGGCGACCGACTAGCAATCTGTGGTGTTTCCATGATCAACAAACCTAAAATCAAGCTACAGATAAGTTAACCATTTTTAAGAAAGAAGAAATGGGGAGAGCCAAGGGAAAACACACAAAGGCTCGTAGGTGGGATGGCCTGCATTACAAGGGCAACGGATGTTATCAGAAGCCCAGGAAAACATATAGTCGAAGCAATTCAACACAATAACTAAATAGAGGGGCTCACCAGTGGTAAAAATAAAAAATAGTTGACATTACCTGACACTATACCATTGATGAGCCTCGATATAGCTCGTCGTGATACAGTTATGTTTATTTCAATCATTATTACTCTTTATCTTTCTGCAGTAAATGAAAAACGTATTCGTGGAATACTGGTAAAGAATTAATATCCAATATGTCATGCTAGGAACATTTTATTCTACCTATTTGAAACATATTATGCACATACGTCTGATCAGCTACATCTCTAAATGCATTCAGCCTCTATGGACAGTATCCAGTGGCCATGGATGAGGACGGGACCTGACCCCATTGCCTTTCTAACATCATCCGTAGATAATTACACGCCACCTCGTAAGTAGAATTATTATGGGGAGTCTGAGGCAAAGGGATGGGGTAGTGAATCCCGAGCCGACTGGCCGCCATGTTGTGATGACACACAACCACTATATTGGATCTGTATGACCTTGAAATTAGGTCCCTGACATTGCCCATAACCATAACCTTAAATAACCTTGAACCCAAAGATTCTCCGAAAAATTGAAACAAAGTATTTAAAACCTTTAATGGGGCGGTCAAAGGATTCCGGGATTAACATGTAGTCCCGAAATAAAATTGAACCACCACCTCCATCAGCCAGTCTCATGTAACTTTGATATGGGGGAAAAATAACCATCGTGTATAAGGTTAACAATCAGGCTTTTAGAAAAAAAGAGCATCCTTTCATGTGTAGTGGTCTTTTTTTATTTATAGATTTTTATCGTTAAATTTGTACAACAAAACTGAAATATCACAAAACTTCAGGTACATCAAATTATTATAGTATAAATACATTTATCAAGCAATTACCTTTTATATTTTTTATTTTCTGACTATAAAGTTGGAAATATCGGTAGAGAAAAACTCTCTTGTATGCTACCCGTCCAGATACCAGAGTGGTTACCATTTCGTAACAGTGTTTACAATTATATTATTCACCGTGGACGACTTCGTGTTTTGATTACACCTCAATGCAAAAAAAAATTTGTTATCATTTCTGACCAAAACATAAAAGAATTTACATACTACAAATGACATTTTTTCCCAGCAAAATGAAATACATTAACTTTATTTTAAGGTTTCGAAAGATACAACATTTTTTTTCGAAAAATACTTGCAATTTACACACCGCCGGTTCAATCAACAAGACCAGCAATATATTGTACTTGTCAAAGTATTTGATATAAATAATTGTAAATATAAANTACAAATGACATTTTTTCCCAGCAAAATGAAATACATTAACTTTATTTTAAGGTTTCGAAAGATACAACATTTTTTTCGAAAAATACTTGCAATTTACACACCGCCGGTTCAATCAACAAGACCAGCAATATATTGTACTTGTCAAAGTATTTGATATAAATAATTGTAAATATTTTNTAATTGTAAATATAAATTTTTTTTGTCTATAAATAATTGCTTATAATAATATTACGAGTACATGTGGTAGCTTATGTTGTCGCATGTTTAGCATGATAGACGATCATTGAAGAAAAAACCTGCTTCCAAATATATATATATATTTTTTTAATGTAATACTTTTCCTTTTATAGTGCATCGCACCATTTCCCACCCACCACTTCTTCATCCGAAAAATGGTCATGCCCATGTTGAAAAACAAAGTTAATTAAAATTTTCCTAATTATCCATTCATTTTCAAGTATTTTCAATCCGCATTGGAGTGGTTAAATAAACGTGACAGCTGTGCTTTGGAATGAGAACAGAAATGAGTTACATGCGGATATAAAACAACAATTTGAATGACAGTTGGATCGGAGTACTGTCGGTGTGCTGGCAAGGAACAAAATCGGAGAAACCTACAGCAAGGAGTGGCTGTGTGTTGCAGGTATGGCGACTCGACCTTGTGATGGTGATTCTCTTCAAAGCGATTCCCTTGGAGAGCACCGATGGCGAGCGGCTAGAGAAATCCCCAGACTGTGCGCATCCTGGTCTCTGCGTCAACCCGTACCACATTAACGTATCCGTCCGAGAACTCGACCTCTATCTTGCCAACTTCATTAACAGCCACGGTGAGTACCAACATCTTGAAATTTTTCCTCGGGATGTACCTTATGAACCTCTTTTGTAAAGAGCACCTTGAGTATAGCTGATATGCGTGAAATACTGTAGACATCTTAAAAATATAGATAAATATAATTGTTTATTTTGGTGATATTTTCCCGCATTTCTCGAAATGATAGTCAAGGAATTTTCTGTGCAAAATGGTGAGTAATCCAATCATTTGACACATGTTCTAAAATTTTTCAGTCACTTCAATGCCAAATAGTTAATTTTCAAGGAAGTATGCCACGTAACCTCTAGCCGAAATGTAAAAGTATGTTTTACTAAGTATTAGTAATCAACTGTGGTGAGCTATTTTAATTTCTGCCAGTAAAAGTGGATCTTGGCTGAAGTTAGGTTTTTGGAGCATAGGATGTTTTTTTTACTGTTTTTCTGTCATTTCACATAATTAGAGAGGTCAGTATGTTCGTGGATGTTGTGATGCGTGGCTGCCTACAGTCGGGGGCTAGTCAGTCCACAAACTTATCAAGAGCCTTTCACTTGATATATACATGGAAATATTAAATACACCAGATAACAATAAAAACCAAAAATATTAATATCTAAGAACTTATTGAAACAATTTACGGGCATGTAATATTTTTCAATCCCTTGAGACTGTAAAGAATTACGTAACAGCTGTAATAACTGTACGAAAAAAAAATTTCAGTCAGTATTTACAACATTGTATGTCATTGCGTCTCCAAATGTATTCTGTGAAAAACATGAGAAAAGTCAGAAAGGGAAATAACTTACACCATTAACATCCACAAATATATTTGCGCCTAACACCCCTTCAATTCTTTCCAGAAGTTGGCAGATGCTTAAAAAAAATAGCCGATTATTAAATTTTACCAAAAATTAACTGACAATTTAATACCCCGTCTGTCATCTCCCTAGCTCATGGCCTATATAAACAATATAATGTATTCCAAATTGAGCAACGCCGGATCGATCTCACTGCTTCCATAAAGTAAACATGAACGAAACATTGGGTTTAATTATTTGGTGGTTATTTTTGACTTGGCAAAAAACATTTACATTCAAATATTAAAATTTCTTCGTAATTAAAATATATCATTTTTATTTGAAGCCAGAACGAGTTAAAAATCAAAGATGTTTGCTATTAAGAAATTTGTCACAGCCACTTATGGCTCTGTGTATTTTTAACGCTTTGACTACCAACACCCACATTATCAGACTGTAGGAAACTAATAAAATGTATTTAAGTCCTGTACTTGAATTTATATAGCATTCCCTTCAATCTAAAAACCAGCGAAATATAATATATTGTGCTACGCTTTATTAGTAGTCAACGGCATTATATTCAGAAACGTGGGTATGTCATATTTTATTTCCAAATTTCTTAAACAAGTGTACTTCTGAAGGCATCGTTTCACTGCGGTTATGGTTTACTTCCAATTACCTAACTTGCTGTAAATTCTAAAACGTCAACTCGATATCCAAGAATCTGTCTATGATGTACAGGTGTGCAAATATAACTCACCACAATCAAGAGTAATTTCTTACTGCGTTATTTGATTACATGCTATGTAAACCAAATTAGATACAGCCAAATATATACTCATATACAATATCTCCTGGTTCGGCCAGTATTAGCCCAGTTTATTTCAAGGTTAGCCAATTATGAAGAAACTAATGTTGTCGTTACACAGGGGCACCGTAGGTGCTAAATAGTTAGGGTAGTAAAAGTTAATTTATATTAGATTACCTAACATTATCATAGAAGTTGTCCTTTGGTTTCCTTTCGTTCAGTTTTTAAAAACTTAATACTTAATTTTTTATAGACTTGATTATAAAGATTTAGGGCATTCGAGCAAACACGAGTGGGGAGGGGAATTCGGGAATTTGGCCGCTATATAGTAATTTCCCTATTCCCCTCTAAATTTCCTATTTTCCCTCAAAAATGCTGAAAAATTCCAAGAAATTTATATAATAATGTTCCTTTTCACTCAAAATTCCCCAGATTTTTTAAAATAGGAAATAAAATGTATTATCGGACAATTTTTTTTTCATTCTGTGTAATACCTAAATATAAACACGTGAGACACTTTCAGCAAGCCAACAGCAATATGTGTTTTATAGGAAAAGGGTATACTTATTCGAAATCCTGTATTTTAGTAAAATTTTCGAATGTTTTGAAATGAATGTTATAATAGCACACGGTTTACAGTGTACCATTTGTTTTTGCTAGAAACATACCTTGGCATGTCAAAATTATGTAGGACCTCTTTTCACCATGAACTTCACTGAATCAGGTCCAGTCAGGGCCGGCTCGACCTTCGCACCTCCCTCGAAATCTCGTGAACAAATTTCTACCATTTCAGTAGCATGCTTCCAAGTCCGTTGCACAAATATATTTATTATATATTACGATACCAATCCACTCTTAAAATCTGTGCACTTGATTTCAACGTATACCTATTTACAATAGCGTCGATTTTGCACATCTAGTTATAATTGCACCAAAAATGTTTAAGTGCTAACTTTCAAATCATATTCTTTGCTCATGTCACTTCATTTTCTCTTTCGACTCTGCTTAATCACAGCACCAGCACGCTATGACATATTTTATGACCGAAGATGGAATTTTCTTAAATCAGGGAAGTAAAAATGATAGGACAGGCAGGGTAAAAAACCGATATGGAATAAAACACTCTTTTTCAATTAGATCATATATAATTTTATATGCATCTATAAACATAAGCAAGAATGTAATGATTGCTATATATATATACTTCACATAGAATCATTCCAACACGCTTACTTTTTATGTAATGCCCATAATTTGTTTATAGACAACACCATACACTCTATGCTAGCATGCGTCAAATCATAACCCTTGGCCATATTCTCTTCTTCACAGCAAAGTTTTTTTTTCAAGGCCATATTACTATCAACATTGTACAATGGTACGTTCGCAGTCTTGAATGCTCGGCGGCTGATGTCTTCATATAAAGTGTGAGGCTTTGTGTAGAAATATTCCAGCCAAACATTATATTTTATGGAGTATTTTTTAACTTTCTCTATTAATTTATTAATTGTTACTTGCTAAATATGGTCCAGACATGAACATATGTATTTCGTACCAATATAATTTAATTTAAATAGTGTGCTAATTTTTTCAGGTAGAATATGTTTGCTCAAACTGCTAGTACAGGTAGTTTCTTAGTTGCAGTAACTCAATTTTTGTAGTTCTTGACAGTATGTCTCTTCAGGTTATCATCATATTTGAACATTTGCATTAGAGACATCGTTTGATAGCACAGGAAGGACCTTTCTCACAAGTAGTTCTTTCATATTCCTTTGCACCATGGCTATAGGCTAATGTCTTGTCACAGTAAAGGCAACGAAGCCATGAAAAAGTTGACGATAACCTAAATAATGTAAAACCTTAAAAAATATATATTAGTGTAGGTCACCCATCCGAAGAAAAGAGTGGCACTGTGCAAGGCTCAGACGACTGTCCTTTCGCTGGGCTCTCAAACTTTGTATCTATATTATATTCTAATTGCTTTCACAAGATGAGATCACGTGGTTTAAACGACAACCACTGACAAACCGAACTTCATAACTGGAACCCAACTGCTTGTACACTAGAGAGCCAAAAAAAAAAAAAGGCATAGGCCTGCGTATGCAAATAACAGAGGTATGGAACCAATCAGAGTAACGCGATGCGGTCGGCAGCCCCTATATAAGACAAGCGTCTCGCAAAGTTGCTAGATCGGTTACTGCTGCTACAATGGCAGGTTATCAAGATTTCAGTGAAATTGAACGTGCTGCTATAGTCGGCGCACGGAATATGGGGTGAGACAGAGCATCTCCGAGTTAGTGATAAAATTTGGATTTTCGCGTACGACCATTTCACGAGTATACCGTGAATATCGGGAATCCGGTAAAACATCATATATTTGACATCGCTGCGGCCGCAAAAAGATCGTGAACGAACGGGACAAACGATGACTGACGAGAATCATTAAACATGACAGTCGTGCAACCCTTTCTCAAATTGGTGCAGATTTCTGCTGGGGCATCAACAAGTTCCAGTGTGCGAACTATTCAACGGACCATCATTGATATGGGCTTTCTGAGACAAAGGCCTACTCGTGTACCGTTGTAGACTGCACGACACAAAGCTTTACACCTCGCGTAGGCCCGCCAACCCTGCCATTGGACTGTTGATGACTCGAAACATGTTGCCTTTTCTGACGAGTCTCGTTTCCAATTGCACCGGGCGGATGGATGTGTATCGGTATGGAGACGTCCTCATGAATCCATGGACCCTATATGTCAGCAGCGGACTGTTCAAGTTGGTGGAGGCTCTGTCATGGTATGGGGCGTGTGCTGTTGGCGTGAAATGGAACCTCTGATATGTCTAGATACGACTCTGACAGTTGACAGATATGTAAGCATACTGTCATATCACCTGCACCCATTCATATTCATTTTGCATTCCCACGGACGTGGACAATTCCAGCAGGACAATGCGACACCCCACACGTCGAGAGTTGCTACCGAGTGGCTCCAGGAACACTCTTCTGACTTTAGACACTTCCATTGGCCACCTAAATCGCCAGACATGAACATTATTGAGCATATTTGGGATGCCTTGCAACGTGGTGTTCAGAAGAGATCTCCACCGCCTCGCACTCCTATGGATTTTTGGACTGGCCTGCAGGATTAATGATGTGAATTGCCTCCTGCATACCTTCAGACATTAGTTGTGTCCATGCCACGTCGTCTTGCGGCACTTCTGCGTGCTCGCGGGGGCCCTACATGATATTAGGCGGGTGTACCAGATTTTTTGTCTCGTCAGTGTAAATCTGTAAGCAGGAAGCATACTTTCGAAAATATGTCACCCTGCTAATTCGCCATCTCTGGATGCTAATATTTTAATAAACGTCATTAAAATGCAGATATCTACCAATGTTATTTACATCTGCACAGTAATAAAACATCAATAAATAACCAAACAAAAACTGTATCAACCACAGAAAATCAAACTTTTGAAAAATCACATGCAGGGGACTCTCAACTCAACGAAGGGGTGATGGTGGGTTTCCACAACGAACTCATTTCTGCCATAGAAGCCTGTACTTTTGTTGTCCCTAGAGAAGCAGCTACAGCTAGTTCAGTGGTGCAGGATCATACACTGCCTTCGCCACAGTGTTACCATCTAGACCCACCTAAGTGTCTTCGGATACCGAAAAACCAGCCAGATGAGTCAACCGGGCAGCCATATCCAGACGCCGCCGTCGAACTGTTGGCTTGGACAACGAACTCCACTTCTCCTCGCAGCACCAACCTGACAAATCCTGAAATGGTCTTACAAAGGCGTGTAGGTGGGGGGGGGGGACACCTCCACGCCAGCTTATAGCCACCTTGCCCTTTCCACCCCTAACCCTAACCACAGTACACCTGCAGCATGGTTGTGTGGCACTTATATCTCTTTCATTCTGCTTCTAGGGATAGAGTTTTAAAATTACTATTACACAACAAAAATGCTTAGCTTTCTATTCATGAAACTATGCCTGAGTTGCATAAGACTTTATAAGTTTAATGTTCAATACTGAGTCTTAACTAATCCACTGCCTAAGTTTTCCATAGAAAACATTCTAATTTAAAAAACTACAGCTTACCATGTTGAAATTCAAAACTCCCATAATTCTCTGGGGAATCCAAAACTACAGTTCACAGAAATTTCTCTCCCAAATCACACATCACTCGATGAAAAGGAGTGGGAGGAGTCATTTCAACACCCACCCGTGACTAACAACAAATATATTGCAAAGTGGACATGACATCATAACAATATCGTTACCATTCTAACATTTCTTAACTTGGTGAGGTCCCATAAAACTGAATAACAATGGCCATTCAGAGTGGTTATCTTACAAATAACTGTTGTTTAGCCGAAAACAAAATATTAGAGCCTAACAGAATTTCTTTATGAGACACAAAAAAATATTAGTTCACACATTTCTCCTACCAACTGTAGATATGTACATTTACTCAAAACTACGACAGAAAAATATTTAATGTCCCAAAAAAAACTGAAATTAAATTACCATAAATCTTCACTAAAATTCCCCCAAGACAAAACACAACAGCATCGTCAATTCCACTTGACATAATTAAATATGTAATTCCTAAACTACAATTTATATTTTTTGAACAACCCTCCATTGTACACAGGATAAATTTCAACATATACCTGAATCACATACCATCTAACAGTATGCAACCAATTAAAAAAAAATGTACTTAGCTGAGTGACTCTTCAATATATAATTTATGATTTTTTGTTCATATATTTGGACCTAAACTCACTATATTACTGTAATTTTAACAGTTACACATTCCTTACCATTTTTAACATCGGCTTCATACTTTATTCATTTTAGCTCCAATGACATCAACTTAACTCTAATGATATACCAAAGTCATCTGAGATCCTTGAACTCATAACAATAAAAAGGAACATAACCCTAATGTTTCAAGATACCATCTGTGGAAAATATATTACCACAACACATCAAATAAATTAAACACTAACGGCTAATGTTTCCCTTATATATGAATTTAAATGGTCTTTCTGCATGCACTCAACCCTGATGGTTTACTTAAGATACAATGCCTGAAATAGATATTTAAAAAATTAACTGAATCTTATATAAATAATAATATATAGTATACATTATTTGTCTTACGTCTTTATAGAGTAGGCATTTTTTTGTGTTGTAAATATGAATCTCCAAACAGGATGTAGCTACACCAGCAGCATATCCCTAGTTTAGCTACTTAAATATTAAATATAAATATCGAGGGTTCTCTCTCCGAGTTTTTCAAAATGAAAGGAGCGTATGAAGGTATATGACTGACTGCGACGAAAATGGAGCCAATACCTACACATTTGCGAAGTCTCCGCCAGTACATTAACGTGTGGAAAGAGGGAAGCCAGAAAGGATGTAGAACGGGAGGAGGGGTAAAGTACCGAGATCCGAAGCCCTATGGGTTGGCAGCAAAATTTATCACAATGGCGAGGAGCGCGCTGCGATCAGCGCAATCTCCTCTCAAAAAAGAAACTTCACAATCCCAAAAAATGCCAGCAGTCTAGTTCCAAAAATAACATATACTGACGACATCAAAGGACGAAAATATACTCAGACTAAGGTTCAAGCACGAAGACACGATGACAGGAGAAGGAAAATGTTCAGCAGTTAACAGTGAAGATGTGAATTCACAAGCAACAGAGAAGTCATAAAGTGTCATACACAAAGTACAATCAGAAGTGACAAGATACAATAACAATATTGAGGCATCTTCAAAATCTTGAAACATCTCGACAAGCCCAGGCTCCAAATTCAAGTTCCAGTTTAGTCCAAGTCCGTGTTCTTGGGGACTATGTCGATGGAAACAGCGCAACCCAGTGCTAGACTAGTCAACACCACGTAAACAGCGCCTGATCGACCCTCAAGGGTATCGATGTAGGGAGGGAAGTCTTCAGCTGAATCGCAGGCGCAAGCTCAACTCGATAGCTGCAGGACGATGGTCACATTCCATGCAGGTCTGGACCATGAGACAAAAAAAAACCAAACAATACAAAAAGTGATTATAAATGTAACCTTAACAGTTCATAGGGACACACAAGGCATGGGAAACGCGCGCATTATCAATTACAAAAATAAATACAAAATTGTATTCAACAAAAATTTAATACTGGGAACATATTTTTTCAAGTGCGATACACGCGCCTGCCACCTTAAATTATGCAAAGTGCCGGGTAGAGATAGTATGACCGTGTTCGGTTCCAAAAACTTGGAGATGACAAAGGGCCCCACGAACTTCGGTATGAACTTGAAACCCATGTGCTTATCACTGTCAGCCAGAAATAAATTCTTACATAAAACCAAGTCCCCAGTAAAGAAGGGCACAGGAAATCTATTCTTATCTAAACGAGCCGCTACTTCACACTTCGCAGTGTCCAAACGAAGAGCCACATCGTCCCACATAGCGGCATCCATGGAAACAGGTAAGGGAATATTCCAAATATTTATAAGTGGATGGGTTTAATGAAGGCCCAAATATTGCAGGGAAGGCAGAAAGCCCATGGAATCGTGTACCGCACTGTTTAAGCCAACACTTATGAATTCCAAATCACAAACAAACAAAGTATTATCCTGATTATGAAAACTGGCCAGAGTACCCTTAATATTCTTATTAAAACTTCCAACCTGATTACCATTCGGAAATTACAGACTGGAGGTGTAGTATTTAATTTACCAATGTAAGCACATGTCCTTGAAAAATACCATCTGAAAATAATGGGCATTATGCGTAACAATCTCCGTGGGGCAAAGAAACTTTACCAGACCTGATCTGACAATGTTTTAAAAATTGTTGGTGTTGTCATGTTCCTAATTGGTAACACAGTCATAAATATAGAAAAAGTATCCAGTGCAATTAACAAACAGACATTTCCTTTACAGTAACTGGCCAAAGACCAAGGGCAATCGGGCACCTGAATTTTCAAGAGACCAAAATTGGTCGGCCTGGTCTGTTTACAACGCTGGCAATCATGGCAAGAACGCACATATTGAGCCACGTCTGCCCGCATCATAGGCCATGCAAAATGCGATGAATTTTTTAACAAGGTTGTATTTATTCCTAACTGACTACCAAAAGAGAAACATGAAAGTATTTTAACACTATTGGTCGCAATGTCTCCGGTACCCCCAACTTTCTTGCACGACCAGTTTTCCCAGTAAAATTAATTAAGTCATCCTTAAGCATTTAAGGACAACATACACCTGCAGAAATATTGTCTTTGATCTGCTGGCACTACTCATCTGAATTCTGCGCCTCACTCAGCTTCACAAAAATTCGGGGATTTTTTCTCTATAATGCTTAATGAGGCTATGGGTCCATATCTACTGGCTCAAAATCTACTAAGTCAAACATTTTAGAGTATGTATCAGCAACTGGGTTATACTCGCCATGCACATGTTGTACCTTAAACCTACACAACCAATGCACCCACCTACCAAACTTTGCTGTGGGTGATTCAACACCCATCTTAACGCATGGTTGTCAGTAAACAGGTCACATTCATTGTGCTCGATATACAAAACAAATTTTTCTAGCCCTAAAAGGCATGCTAAGGTCTCTTTCTTAAAAGTCCCATGATGGCATTCGAGCTCACTTAATGATCTGCTAGTCAATGCCACTTGCGCGATTCTTCCATCCGCCCACTGACTTAAAGCGACACCCAATGCCAAAGAAGACACATCTACCTGTATCACGAAATGGCGAGAACATGCAGGTAATGTCAAAACCGGTGGCATACCAAGCGTTTCCTTAATAAAAACAAAGATCTGCTCCTGCTCCGAACTCCAGCTGAACTCGACGCTCTTTTTTTTGTGATGATTCTAGGGAGCTGCAACTTACGAATAATGCTCTATAAACCTGACATAATAACCCATTAATCCTATGAATTTCTTCGCCCCTTCCAAGCTGCATGGATGAGAAAATTAACAATAGGAGCAAATCGCTTGGGATCCAACAATAACTTGCCTTCACAAATCACATAGCCCAAAAATCTAATATTTCTGTCTCCTAGAGTTACCTTGTCTGGATTCACCATCAATCCCACTTTCCTGGATCTCTCCAAGACTTCACGTAAATGCCTGAAACGTGATTAAAAATCATCACTATATATAATATTGTCATCGACGTATTAAAAAAATTATTAATATTTATATTCCACCAACACATAGTCCAAAACATGTGATAAAGCTTCGCTTCCAAAATCAGCCCCCATGGGACTCCTTGTGAATTCGTATTTGTTCCATGGGATGCTAAAGGATGTATACTTCCTATAAGATGGGTACAAAAGACATTGATGAAAGCTGTTATTTAAATCCAATAATGATTATACTTTGGCACGACCCAATTGCTGTAGTAGACGATCAAACATGGGTAGGGGAAACGGGTCCCTGTGGATTTATTTATTTACCAAAGAATGATTCACTACAAGCCTGTATTTCTCGCCTTCCCACTTTTTTACTTAGAACTCTGGTGAGCAATACTTTGATGCAGAAGGGACTATTACCACAGCCTGTAACAATTTGTGAACTGTTCCGCTGAATGCTTGCAATTTAGGATGCGGACAGCGAACATGTCAGTCAGAAACTGGTACATTATCAATAAGGGTAAATGTGTACAGTAGGACGTCGCATTTCCCTATCTTGGTTGTTGATTTGAGAGATTTGGGCGGCTCTTTGCAATTAGGTCTTGAGAGCGGATGAGGGTGAAATGAGGTGAGAATGGAGCAGTGCTGAAATGCAAGGGTGGGGGAAATTTGAGATCTCGGGTAAAACCCACCGACAAGCAGCATCGTTCGGCTTGATTCCTGCTTGCGAAAATTCGGGAGTCACCCGGCCAGGGATTAAATCCCGTTCACCTTGGCGGGAGGCGAGTAGTCTAACCACTCAGCCACCATGGCCCCTATATTGGTTGCGATTATGTCTCTGAACTCTTCACGTAACTTTAATAAATGTTCACTTGTATTTTCAGATTAAACCAAATTGACATCATAATGTTCCCGTTTAATTTGCACCTCCATCGCACGATTTAAACTGATCTACATGAATGGAGCAAACCCGAACAACGTGAAATCCTCCAAGTTAACAATTGCATGAGCCCGCCCTAAAAATTCTAGGCCTAAAATCAGATCGTAATTCAATACTGGCAACACCCAAATGGGGAACGTCCAGGAAAATCTACTGTTCTTCAAATGTAGATCAACCACATGTACAGGTTTTAACACATCACAATTTGCAATAGACAGATGCAACTCATCCACGCAATGTACATCCGACCATGAAAGCACCTTAGCAAGAATGAACTTTTTGACAAAGCTCTGACAACACAATGCACAGCATCAGTATCTATCGAGGTTGCGTACAATGCTCCTCGACAAGCCACCTGCACGATACACTTTTGCCTGTTAGCGGTTGTTTGCCGATATGAACGACGATTGGAAACACCACACAAGTCATTAGCCGTCACTCGTTTCCCGACGTTGTACATTCAGCCCGCACATGCCTAGTCCTCCGATATCGAAAACACTTACATTGGTTGAAACCAATACGTGGCTGTGTACACACGCTGCTTACATGTCCCTGCACAGCACAATTAATAGAGTGCCAATTTTTAACCCTGTCACGTATCACTGTGGCATTAGCTAACCAAGCCTAATTCGAAGTGGATTGAATCAATGTGGGGAAAGTGGACCATTATTCTACTGCACCAGCAAGCCGCCTTTCAATTTAACCGCTAAAGCCCACAGTTCGGCTATTGACCACGGAACTGGCAATAATGCACATAGAGTATGTACATGCAGGTCCAAATTCTCAAGTACTATATAAACTATTTCTCCTTCAGGAAGCTCATAAACATAAATCTCGTTGATGGGCTACCACCAATTCCACAATCTTAATCAATTGTTAACCTGGCCGGTAAAAACGATAAACAAAATCACGTATACATATGTGTTTAATATGAACCAGCAAAGCCCGGGCTAACACCTTTCTCTGGAAATTGTGAATCGACCCCACTAGACTATAAATCTCTTCAATTATCAATTTTCAGGCATAACCTTCGCACTTGACAGACAGGGGACGGAATAATGTTTGGTCATCACACAAATGTAAAACAGTTCTTTTCGCTACGGCAATGAAAATAGCAGCACCGTGTGGGGCTCCACAAAGGAGAGAATCAGGTTGTTCTGGACTAACTGTAATAGCAATTTACTGAAAAACTGAGTAACACTAACCAACCTCGCCTCCTTGGTGACATGCCCTCCAAAACTAGACCACCACCCGACGCAAATCTGCCACTGTTGCCTCTGAGGAATAAGAAACTTCGATTCGGTGAGAAAGTTGCACAATTCCTCCTTGTGCATATTGTAGAGCCAACCTACTCCGTCTACCATAGTTCATGTATTTAAAAACAAGTAAATGTTTAACAAAAGCAGAGTTGCGCAGATAAACTTGTGCCATACACAGACTTTGTACAAAGAACAATTACGTAAAATACTGAAAAATAAAGTTTATTCACAGCAATACTCATGCAAATTATTTGAAAACAATTTCAAAATTTACTTAGTAATACTATAATTTTATTGGGGAAATTATTAATTTGATACATTCAAAGCAATCAAATTTAATTAGGCCCTCAAAACATATGAACTATGGAAAACGAACATTAATACAGAGAATAGGTATCTTGCAAAGTTGTAAGGTCAAGTTCTTAATCTTCTGATGCACTTGCATACCTTCTAAGCAATCAATCTCAATTGAACCTTCCAAGAACGTTAACCATGTAAACTTAAATAATATACAGAAAACAATTATCTTGCAAAATTTAAGGCTGGGCCCTTAATCATTTAACACACTGTCATACACTAAAAATATTAATTAAAAGCAAACTGAATACAAAATGCTCGTTATAATTACCGAATCACCCAAAGGCATTGGCACCAGTGCACACACATTAGACATGTATTAAAAGAGCTGCAAGTGGGCACTCTGACGGAGTTGAAATCAAAGCCCCTTGCATACTAGCCCACAAATTAATTTTATTATACATAATGCACAAATGCATAAAAATTACTAGAAACACATAAAGTTCTCGTTACCCATATGCAATTACAATTATTAAATTCACAGAACTACTTTTGGAGGTGGGATCGCATATCAAAAACAATTAACCAGCAGTGTCACGGAAGCAGTGTGGTCAAACGTACCTCCGCGCACTAAACCACAATGGGTTGCTATAACCCATATTCACAGCAAAAAAATACATGACAAATTGAGCACACTAATAAAAAAGAATTCACTATGCTGCTACGGCATCGCATACCATTTATAGGAACCTCAATTTGAATGGGCAGCCGAAAATGAATTTAGCACAACAAGGGTAGCACGATAAAGTTACCTGGCCCTTATTAAAACACAATTAAAGCTCTATAACACAATCCATTGCAACCGAATCTTCCAGCAAACTCGCGCCACATGTCCCATACAAAGACGTTATAACATAACCATTTCAGACGGACCACGTTAAGCATCGAAGCGAAGAGGCAGCCCTGTCGACTTGAAGGTCCAGCGAGCAGTAGTATACTAGAGGCTCACATCAAAATCAACATAAACGAAGGGAGGGTAAATCTGGTGAATGCGCATACACGGAGGGAGGTAAGCCAGAGAGGTTGTAGAATGGGAGGAGGGGTAATTCGCCGAGATATGAAGTCCGACGGGGTGGCGGAAACGTTCATAACGATGGTGAGGAGCGCGCTGCGATCAGTGAAGTGGATTGGAAGATGTGGCCAGCGCGTTTGCTTGATCTCACCTTGGTAGATTTTTTCCTTTAGGCTCATGTAAAATATCTTGTATGCGAGACACTAGTACTTATTGAAAAAGACCTGCTGGCAAGAATCCTTGCTGCCTATGATGTCATCAGAATGTCGCCCACGATTTTACAGCGAATGAGACAGAATCTCTTGTGAAGCTGTCGTACCTTTATCGATGTTCGGGGCTGCCATTTCGAACATCTCCTGTGATACTTATTCATTCTATCGTGGTATTTATGATGTTGCCAATACAACCAAAATATAATGTTAAAATTTCGCTTCGCCATGTTTATCGCATATAAAGTTTGCCTGAGACATGTCCGGCCCACCATTCCCTATCCCATCGTGCTACTTTGTCCTTCTCCATCGTTGCTCTAAGTTTGACTTATCATCACGAAAACATCCTGTATACGCTAGTCATTCACATGTGAGAACAAGTATTTGAAATACAGTTTGTGGAGGGATTTTACTTTGTTGCGAATATATGTATCTGTAATTGCGAGCATGACCAACAATACATAGCAAACTGTGATACAAGAGCCGTGCATAATATAACTTACCGAACTGATAGCTAAGAAGACCACGAGAGAGAAAATGATCTGTAACCTGTCGCATTAGATGACTAGCAGATGTTGCGCGACTTTGCGCGCCTATCCCTGCTGAGCCCAATATGTCACATGTCCCAAAAGCCAAAGAAAAGTGCGCAGTGTGATGTAAAATAACTTACCAAATTTAAAGCTAAGAAGGTTGGAGGACAGAAAACTATGTATCACCTCTCGCATCAGATGAGCTGTGATGCTGTGCCACTCTGGTCGCCTTATATGCCTGCGGAGCTCGAGATATTATATATACAACCAATTATTGGGGAGCAATAATTATTCTTCATTTGCAACAATCTGGCAGGTATAGGCTATTCATAGTAAAATTAGCACTTTTTAAAGCCCTCTTATTTGGAATAATAGTCAACAAATATATGTTATTTTAGCTTTAGACGTTAACTTCCAAGTTCGGTGGAATATACAGACTGTGTTTATTACTCACATGGCAATGTTTATTTAAAAAGTTTTTAAAGGGTAAAAGATGGCCGAAAGGAAAAGTAACTAGATCTTTAAAGTTCTCACATTACCGTGAACAGTCTTTAGTGATGGAAAGTATAGCAGTCGGGCGAATATCATAAATGAAATGGGTGAGTGCCCATGCATGTTCATGGCAATGTTAAGTTGGACAGACCTTACATAGCCGAGGAGGTGGCTCTTAATGCTCTAGATGCTATCTGTTTATCGCCGCTTGTGTCCACAGAGAGAAGCTCGCATTAAAAAAAAAGCAATAGTTGTTAAAAGGAATTAATATGAATTATTTGTTACTTTTATCTTTGAAATTTAATGGCAATGGCGAGTCCATGGTATTATGATGGTTTGATTGGACTGTGTACATTGCCGACCATAATACTAAACAAAAATATCGCACACACTCACAGAACTCAGCAAGACAAAAGACATAAAAATATTTTTACACCACCACAGACAGATAATTAAGAAAAACTGTTTCATTGTCAATGAAAAATTAGTATGTATATAATTAAAACTACAAAAAGATAGACGAACATTTTATTATTGCAAAACAGGACACATAACGAAAGAAACCGAAAATAAAAGACAACACGATGACGAAAACTAAAACACCGCATAAGTGAACAAAACAGTGCAAAAACCAATATCAGTGGACATAGCTGAACAATATAACTCAAAACACATATAAAAATTGGTCAAAAAACCACAATGAAACATATGCCAGGAAAAGTATTCCTTGTCATATTATAAAACCAAATAAATCAATACTTACAACAACACAGGAAGCAAAAAATAACCAGAGAAAGTAATAGATAAACAAACAGAGAAGACACAGAGTGACAAAAATAACACAAAAAATAATAAGTCTTTACGATGTTTCGGGCCCTGAAATCTGACATCTTCTTCAGTTGAGACATATATTGATCATAAAATAATTTGCATTAGGGAATTTATTTTATTTCACTGATTTGTTTGCAGAAATCTATGATTAAAATTCGTTTTCTTAAAACTATGTATTTTGGGCTACTATATTCGTGTTGTGGGTGGTGGGAAGTACAATGGAGATCAGAAATATGAATCGGCTCTAATCTTTATAGTCATATTTATTTTATTTACCTGCCCGTGATATTACTGAAATTTAATGTATGCTTTCAAGCATTTACCCTATTACAACTGAAATACCTCAAAACTTCTTAATAATCCTGAAAAGTGTGCATACGTTCCGAAAGTATAAAACTGAAAAATTAGTCCTCTATAACAGCAATTTCAAATCTTTATAGAAAATGTAAACTTTGTAACCAATATTAAAATTATGGCATCTATCTGAATAAAACATGTCGGAAAAGTGATGCATTGCATTCCTAAATTTAACTCTAAATATATTTCACTTTAGTTTTTTTTAGAACAATTAAAAGTATTTTTTTTGCTATACGTACGTGAGTATTTTTAATAATAATTTGTTTAAAACGTTTCTCAAAAACTTGGACGGCATGCATTGCATCTAACAGATGAAATAGAAAAATAATTTCTGTTCTTTTAAAGACTTGTAAAATTGTGTTTTAAAAGGATTTTAATAAAGTGCCCACTTCTAATACAATAGTTAATGTTATGTAGCTGACAGCGTAACTCAGAAAAAAATATAGGCATGCCAACAAATAAATAAAGATCCATTTTTGATACAATAATTGGATAGCAAATTTGTAAACTTGATTTAAAATGCATATAAATTATAAACTTATTCATTAAATTTGCTTGTTACTATTTTGTGAAATTACTGTTTTTACGTATTCTTTGGTAATAAATATCGCTTTACATAAATAGTAGTATATGCAGTAAACAAACAGTGACCAAATATGCTTCATTAAAATAAGTTATTCTTTCGAAATAATGTTAATCACCTAAGAATGACGTTAATTCGAATTAATTTTCTTCATGAACCTTGGCTAATTAAATCCATATAACTTTCTATTTAGTTGAGTAATTTTGAGATAATACTACGTAGCACTGTTCCACCAAAGTACACACACATTTGTTATAGTAAAAGTGTCAGCGATTGGTTTTCCACAGCGTTTTTTGGCCAAATGAAATGTTCGTAAATACATACAACATATATTTTAAATATACAATTTGCTCTACATCATAATTCAGAAAGCTGTGTACAAACTTGGGAAGTATATTCCTTATAAAAAATAGAGTGTGTGATATAAGACACACATGGTCGTTCTCAAATATGAAATGCTGCAAGAGCCCTGAAATATG
Source organism: Clitarchus hookeri (assembly GCA_002778355.1). NCBI lineage: Eukaryota > Metazoa > Arthropoda > Insecta > Phasmatodea > Phasmatidae > Clitarchus > Clitarchus hookeri. The sequence continues at coordinate 87,979 of NQII01003284.1, read as the reverse complement.
GAGGGCAAATATAATATGTGGGATAATATTAAAAATACCTTATAATAAAGCAACCAAAATTGTTTATGCTAATAACTTAAAATCTTTGATAAAACGATTCTATTTTTTATAGTACACACTTTTTCGTGTAAAAAAAAGTCGTTGGACAATTCCTTTTAAAAATAAATGAACCACACAAATAATAAAAATGTTTGATAACAAATATCAAACACAGGATACACATAAACAAAAGCGTAATCGTCGTGCAACACTATCGCACATTTGCTGCGGGCAGTGGTTGTGTGTTTTGTGATGAAAATACTAGGATCGCACCGATTCTCGTTGAGTTAAATAGGTTCTGTACTAATCGACGTTGACGGCTTTTGGTTATAGCTATTAACCCCTCCCTTCTTTCTCCTACAATAGTACCCTTCTCACAGTAACACAGTTAATATTAAAGGCAAGCACACATAGCTTCGTTACAGTACTGTGTAAAAAGAAAAGATGTGTTCGTAAACTTCTGAACTGACTCACGTTGACCTGGTGTACGGTGAAGTCAAAGGAAATAGACAGAATGTTGCATGTGTGTACCGCGACCGAAATCCTACACGATTTCTGCCTTACCATCAGACCTTCGGTAACATCACGCAGCCACAAGAAAACGGCATGTTCCTACGCCGAGGCGGATCTGATCATCCAAGAAATGTCCAAGATCCACTCTTCGAAGAGGCGGTATTGGAATGTGTAGATGATCATGCTTTAATAACAATCGTGCTATCGCTCGTAAATTGGGTACTTCGCAAGTCACAGTGTGGCGTGTGGTAAATGAACAGCTTCTGTGAACATACAATGTGCGAAAAATAAGGGCATTAGAGCCAGCGAGATATGCTTCTCGGCGAGAATTCTTCCATTGTTTCCTACTGTAAGCAAAGTTTCGTGGTTTACCCGCAGTATAAATGTTTACCAATGAAACCACGTTCACACGAGAAAGATATTTCAACATTATAAATAACAACGTGCGTGACGATACCAACCCTCATGCAATTCATCGAGGGGCAACCAGCAACGGTCTGCTGTTAACGTTTCGTCTCGCTATTGGGTGGATATCTGATTAGCCCGTACTTACTCCTGCTACACGTACTGGCGGCTTCTGAGGTCCTCATTGTCAGAGGTCCTAGATTAAGTACCGCTCACCATTCAAGAACGCGGGTGGCTACAGCATGACAACACACTACCCTATTCTACGATAACTATGCGTGACCACCTCAACACAGACTCTTCTGCATGGTGGATTTAAAGGGGCGGGGCTTTTTTTTTTGGCCACCGCGCTCGTTGACCTGAAACCAGTAGACTTTAGGCTGTGGGTATTTATGAAGGCGTGTGTTTACTAATAGCTCATTGAATTTGAGGTGGAACTGTAAGCAAGGGTCACGGCTGCATGTGATAAGGTAAAATATACACCCGGTATTTTTAATGTGTAAGTCAGTCAGTAATACGACGAATAAGCTTCTACAGTGATAGTTCGGCAAGTGAATTTCAAACAATTTTCTATGACTGCATGTGTACAGACGAGTAACAGCAATCTGATGTATACGTGCTATTAATGACATCGCTGCCGACACCAACAAGGCCGTTTGTTTTGCGTGAATACGTCTACGTTTATACGTTCCCAACACAGCTTCTCTCGATCATATGGGGTTTCATGGGTATCACTTGATTGCCCTTGAGATGCTCTTTCCAACCGTAAACGATTTTTGTATTTCGACTTAGCTTTTTGCCGAGTATAGGCCGACATTGTGTTAAGTTGTTATTTTTTTTTAATTTAAACTCATACAAGTGCACTATTACCACGCCACACAGATGTTTTATACACTCAATCGATTGATCTTGACGAGAGCTGTTGATTAAACCTTAAACGAGCGTAGTAGCTACTCCACGCCAAAAGTTATACTATGCAGAAATTATGAGACGCGGCGAAACGAACTCAAAATGACGGCGCCCCCACCCCCGCCGCGCGCGACGCTTCGCAGTCCTCACTCAACGTAACAAATTCTTTGATCCTTTGGCAATCGAGTGGTGAAATTGACTTTAAATGTATAGGATAGACTCGGGGCTGCAATGCCAAACTGTATCCCCAGATTTTTTTATCATTAGATTTTCTGGATTGCCCACTATGGTTGCAAATTTAAATAAGTATTCACGTCAGAAGTTAGTACTTGTACAAAAAAAAACAAATTATACTTTCAGTGTTACTTAGAATTACAAATAAAGAAAACCTATATGTAATCATGGTCGTCAGACCACTGAGAAAGTGTGGGATGGACTATTGTAAGCATAAAGTGGAGCAAACTGTGAAACTTGTTATGTTCGTGGCTATACTGGTTGGCAAGAAAAAGACTGTACTGCAGTGGGTTACCTGATACTGTAGAAAAAGGCGATAAATATGATTAATGGCTATACTTCATAGGATACAGATACATTTGTGGGACAGAGACATAATATTGAGGTAAGCCTAAATGTAATGACCACTCGTAAAATCAGGTGTCTGCCTTCACCAAAATGTCAAAAATGGCATGCTCTACCCCGTTCCTAGTTTGTGGATGATAGGTTTTCTTTTTGGATACTATGTATTTTCCAAACTCTCGTTCCATTATTAGTATATAAATGGGAAGTCTGTGGCAACGGGATCCGGAATCGGAGCATGCGCCGGCCGCCATGTTGTGACGTCACTCAACCACTATGTTAAATCTGGGCTACCATTGACCTTGACTTTTGACCTTGGCCCAATCACCTTGGATGACCTTGAATCCCAAAAATCCTCAAAAATCACAAACCATTTAAAAAACTTTAAAACATTTATAAACATTTTCAAAATTATATAAAAATTAAATTAAAAAAATTATTAATAAATTATTAAAAATTATTATTAAAACATTTATCTAAAAAACTTACATTTTCGGAGGTTCCAACAATATCACGTCCAGCAGACGGCTTAACATTTCCCTCCCCTACCAATGTTTCACATTTTGTTATTAGTCGGTAGGCCTCCACCCTCCTAATCCATACTCATTCCATCGTACACAGACATCTTGAATTTCTTTCATTTGAAATTGGTTTTCTTTTTCAACACCTAGGTAGTGCTAGTGTATTAATAATAGATTTCGCCACCAGGCGAGCTGGTGCTTTAGCCACCAGGTGGCAGCCATATTTGTTTATGTTTTTAACATATAGGTGGTGCTGTCGAGTACCTTACAGCCCTCTTCAATACTTTGCCATATTAACAGTCCATTTATTTTTGGTATCACCCGGTAGAGCGCACTGGTGATTCATGTTTCAATAACTGTGATAATAAATTTACTCTCGGAAAAAGTGCTATCGACATGTACCGAATGGTGATGAGGTCATGCAAATAGTCATTATTTATTTTGTTATTTATTTTCAATGCAATTATTTTCATTAAAAATTATTTTGGTATAAAGTGTGTTAATTTTTAAAATAAATAATTCACGACATTTTTTTTACAAAATATTTACTGTACAGATAATAAAATATACATAATAAGCAAGAAATCTATATATTTTAAATCTTCTTCCAACAGAATCCAGATTACAATATTGTATTTATTTGCAGATTTTGAATAATGATTTTCGGGTATCTCATAGAAGGCTGATCAATTGATGTATGGCGGTAAGCAGCATTGCTCTACGAAGGGCCACACAAATCACAAAGTCCCTACGAAGACCTTCAACACAAGCAGCAGCAGTACTTGTCTCCGATTCACCATCCATCACAATATCATTGCAGCATAGACTTGACTCCTCTGTGATCGATGGTTCTATGAGGGTAGTACCAACACCTGGTTCATCGAAACTAGGTCTGTCGGTAGCAGAACCAACAACGGCAGCCCCAGGAAGACATCTCGCTGGGCGGCGACGGCAACGAAAGGGTGTATGTTCATATCTTTAACTGGAGGCAGAATCATCCGTGATGGGTACAGAAACGAGTGCCTGGCGTCGACAATGCAAACGGCAGCGTCTAGTCGCCTGGGTTGCTGCGATGATAATACACTTCACGCTACTGTTTTCTGTCTTGGTGCTTGTATACATGTTCATAGGACAGATTGGAGTCATTGTGAGATACGACCTGTAGGTAACGACTAAACGAGCTCGTCGATTTTTTTTACCTTTATATTATATCGATGTCGATCAGGTGTGCCATCATTCGAAAAACTTAATTTTCTTGCATTTTGAGAAGTTCGAGTGACATCATGTCTAGTCATAGGCAGCTGATTCCCGGTCCAAGTACGGGGGACACCAGGAGCTGCATGCTCTTCAGTTTGCAGGCTCAGTCAGGTTCAGACCTTTCACAGACATGGCAATGCGACTCACTGTCAAATTTTGTCAGCTTGCAAAATGAAAGTCATCCATCTTCGGCATGCACATCGACAATTTCCACTTCTAATTTACGCATATTACTCAGTCATTTTTTCTGAACAGGTCCTGTTCTGTTAATCGGCGCCTTCGGGTGCTGCATCAGCAAGTCTCGCAGCACGTTTCCCACCGAATGGTATGGAATCTTGCCTTCCTCCCACTCCTGTCTGTGGTAGTACTTGGTTAGCCAGGCATTGGTTTTCTTGCTCTTCTTATCCAACAGTTTCCTCGAATAATGGGGCGGAAAGAGAAGGTGCGTGTTTTGCCATTGCCATTGTAGGTCAATGCCATCTCCTTAAGAACAAAGCCATTTTAACTCTGGAAACCCTGCAGATTACAGTACATCTTGAAGCTCAAAATGCTCGAAGACGAAAAAAACAGATATAGTGTGTTAACAGTTATATTTATATATCCTCATCTGCACTCACTAAATTATTTTTAGAGTATTTTCAAGGCAATTTTACGATACAAGCTGGTCGTGAAGTATTAGGCAGAATGCATACATGTTGGCAGGAATATTTCCATGTGTAGTAAATTCGATCCTGCATTCAATAACATTGGAGGTAATATGCTCGTCCTGTTTACTCACATCAAATACCATGAACAGGGCAAACTCTTGAAAGTATAAGGGCCCAGTATCTTAGATTGGGGGCATTCATAATATGTAACAATTACATATATTGTTTTCTTAAAAGCAAAGCTGGAATTCACCATCCAGTTGATTTGCTGTCTTTCTGGCAATCCGGTGTATGTCTCGAGACTCCATAAACTGAAAGCCACAATTATGTTTTTGCCATTTTCCACATTCTTCAACTTTTGTATGAATTCAGCAGTCCTCAGCTGCACACGAGGCAGCTTCTATTCGATAGACTGTAGTTTCAGTTCCACTAACTCAAGGATTTCTCCTTTACCCATTATGGTGTCTGCATGAATATTAGCTAGAAGCAGCACCAATTCCTGCTTCGAATTGAAAGTATATAGTTTTTAGCCTTCACCATATCCCAATAGCATGGAGAGCAGGATGCACACTTCGATACTGCCGCCAGAGTATGTAGCAACACTGTACTCATCTTCAATTACCCAGCCTGCCATCTTAGATGCAGACAGCTAATTCGACATGAGCAGAAGGTAATTTTTGATTGTTGAGGTTATACCCACATGTCGCGACTGATTCATTTCGACACCATTGAGAAAATACGTAATGCTATCGATAATGTGTAGAATTCCATTTCTGGTTATTTTCGTCGGTGCCAAGTTTGATCCATCGTCTTTCGTCAGAGTCCCTTTGAATCGCAGTATAAACCGGCAAGTAAGAGAGCAGATATCTTGGTGTTGAACTGCAATCCGAACTTCCGATGGTAGTGTGTATGGTCCGATCAGGAAATTCTAGTATGCATAAAGTTCCACCTTTGTTACACTGTTTTCAAAAACAACCAGCTCTTCATTGTTTACATAATATTCCATGACGAGAGACTTTGAAGCAGAGACTGCAGTGGAAAATCTCGCTAGCATGTGTTACTCCTCGGAAACCTGCGACGGACTGATTGCCTGAATTGCTCGACACTTTGTTTTATTCCTTCTGGTCATCGTAAATTTTATTCCCATGATTTCAAATGCAGGCTAAGGGTGATATCTTCGTTTAGAGAGTTCACCAACTCTCTGTGCTGGTCGACGACTGTCACGACCACCTCGTATGCTCTCTTCGCAACGACTTGAATGTTAATGATGCTTTGTGGTGCTACGACCAGTTTAAATCTTGGAGAAACCTTAGGCGAAAATTCGTGTAGCGTATTGCTTGGCCTGCTATTGAGGTATTTGCTGCATGCTAAGTTGCAGTTTATTCGTATTACAATGAGCAGCAAGATGTTTATGGGCTGCGACGTCTCGTGGGTTTTGCCATGTTTGTAGATCTGGGGCTTGAACCCAGCATCGGTCCGATTGTATCCGGTTTTGTAAAGTTTATATCTTTACTGCATCTGATGACGTGGTTCAGATTATTGGGACTTCACTTATTTTTAATTCTGTGTCGGGCGACAGCGAATATTCAATGTACCTGGCAATGTCAACTATTTCATAAGAGTCTACGGGCAATCTTACCTCGTGCAAGACATTACCACTTTTAACCAGGTACATCTTACAGTTTTTTCATCGATGTTTTGTATCGTATTGTAAGTTTAAAAATCGACAAGGACTATGCACCATTCTATCTCAAGGTCGAGTGGCAGAAAATGTACAGTATGCAATTTGGAGCTACAATCCATCAAATTAAGTGTTATCGACAAGACTGGTGGTTTCCCTTCAATCTATAGCCATTTTATACAATTAATTGTACGAGCGAACGAGGAAACGAAGTCACAAATGTCCACAAATCCACGTGTTATGCATCTGCACCATCTCATAGCTGTAAGTCAGTCGTTCCTTTCAGGAACATTGGCAGTTTGTGTGGAGGATGCAAATGATTAAAACTGTCATACTAATTTGCATGTATTCCATGTTTAACATAAGCTACCCAGTGCATACCATGCCCGGCTTTCGTGTTCAGATCAATTATAACCCACTAACTACATTTTAGTTTCTGTGGCAATTCGTATATCATAAAGCATCCTCTGAAATTAGGTATTTTCAACTTTGATGCAAAGAGTTCGAAATTCATGTTAGTGTGTGGTTGTATCGGTAGAGATTTCATTATTTCCTCTTCCTGCAAGGCCGCTTTTGCACACTTCCACCTCCTACTGGGTGTCACTTTACGCAGAGGCCTTTGCTGTTTTTTTCACCCATAGGAATAGCTTCCATATTTGCATTGTGTCTTTGGGCCTCGGACAATTGCTTCCGTTCATTTGATGCTGTGTTGATGGCTCGGGCTATGCCACTCGTGGCTCCGATTAGGCCGCCAAGAGCCCCGAGTGCAGGCAAAAGTAATGGAAACACATCAGCGTTGTTTTATTGGGATTGGATTCTTTTCTTTTCCTTGTCACAGATTTTAGATTCACTTGCTCCTTTCGCTTGCTCTTTGCGCTCATGCCAATATTCACATTGCCCTTTATCACACTGGACACGCCCCAGGCGGCTATTTTTTCTCCGAGTCCGGCATCTGATGATTTTCTTATTTCGTCAGCCTTCTCTGCAAGAGTCTTGTCTGCCTGGTGTCGGGTTTCCATATCCTTGTTTAGGGAATAGGCGATGCCGTGCTGCCTGCATGCCTTGTCCAGTGGATTGATAGACTACCTATGTCGCAATGTGACAGCCTTTTAGCTTTCTTCGTTCCTGGCCCGCAGAACTTGTAACCGGGAATGCGCAGCTTGAAAAGTAGATTGTTGATCAGTGTATCGACGACACCTTTTCCCGAACTTGATCATACCCCTTCGAGACATCCTGGTGAACTGAGTGCAAAAAGTATGTTCCTTACATTTTCGTTTCAGTTTCATTCTATACTTGGAACAGTGCAGACACAAAGTACTACTGATGCATCTCCTTTGCAGCTTCTGCAGTAAAGCATTTAAAGCTTTGCATAGTATGAACAGGCATGAAATAGCGACTTGGATGATGAAAACTTCAAGTATTTAATTTTAATGCAGACTTTGTCAACATCAATTTACTCGGAGGGATGCTTTAAAGAGACTTTATAAAATTTGCAGCACTGATTATTTGCAACCACAATCAGCACCACACACACGCCTTATTATGCACCATATGCCGCACAATCAGCACCATATCCACTACAATCAGCACGACATGAACCACAAATAGCATCATACTTACCACAATATATTAGTGATATTCATATTACCAAGCAATATGTTACTCTACTCATGCATATTACTACTGAATATGAAGCTATCTCCCACGAATAACGACATGGAAGCCTATATCCGAATATAGTGCCCTGCATCATTGCACGACCATCAAATTGCGGGAAAACATTTGTTCTACTGAGCCTGCTGGAAGATGAGAATGGCCTCTGGTTCGAGAACTTGTACCTATAATCAAAATCGCTCCAGTAACATAAATATCAGTCACTGGCACGAGTACTGCATGCTATGGATGGTGTGGGTTATTTCCCACAGTCGTGCCACCGAGTGAAGCATTGCCAATCTCGATATTTGTTTTGATGACATTGCCTGCGAGAAGCAAAATTGCATCCAGGTTTGCTTTAGCATGGGACAGCATTCGAAGATGGACTGCGTGTGCCTCGGTCAGAATTATTTGTGCGTACCCAAATGGCTATTCTGTGACAATGCAATAATTTTAGTCTTATTTCGCATGCATGATATTAATTTGTGTCATGTTTACGAAGATCCCGTAGATACGGATATATTATTATTAGATTTTAATAATCTGTGTTACTTGTTCTGGGAAGACAAGTATGCGGATTTGTGACGAAAGTTAAGGAATGGCCCCTAAATAATATGAGGTACCGATGGGTATGCAGTGTGTTGACCGAACAAAACTCATTCTTTCGCAACTACCTGTCCGAACTTACGGCGAAGAAGGAACGTGTAAAGACCGAGATCGTCTGCGATATTATGGCCATGGACGAGCAAGTGTAGAGTGTTCAAAGACAATTTACCGACAGATTGAATGTAGCATCACCACAAAATGAAAAGAATCTGAAAGGGGTGTAAGATTCCATACATCAGACATTAACTACCTCGCTTTCCTGCCTCGCTATGAAAATTGATATTCAGAACCACAGCAGGGACATATTGGATGCCTGCAGCAACTAAACCTATAAAAGAAAGCAACAGTAAGTATTTTTATTCAGTGTGATGTCAGACATTGATAGCGAATTACATAGGATGATTTAGTCTGTTCGTCCGAAGTATTTGCTCGCCCGATATTATGAATGAAGAAATTTTTAAGCCCATTAATCGTCGTCTCGAAGTGCTCAGGGAGAGCTACGGAGCACCCGTAGACGCGAAGACTGAAATCGACGATACTGCTGAGCCTATGGAAAAAGTGGAAACATGGTGATGTACAAACACATCAAGACGATGGATCGGATGTGGATTTGTCACACAAGAAAAATTTGTGGAAGAAAGTCTTCAAACACAATGCTCTGTTTCGTCACTTCCTACGATCGTACACATCTCGCCATAATGATAAATGGCTCATCGGTGCTGATGAAATAGTGTTTCTGCCTCATGGGATCATCCAAGTAGGCGATTACAAGACACGTTGAATGCCCGGGATTTGCGTACTTCTATTTCGCAAGGAGCCCAGGGAGCTTACAGAATCCCACCTGCTGGACTATGAGACTTTGCTCAAACTCACAAATACACTTTCCAAGATAACACTCCTGGGACAGATGTTTATAAGGACGAAGAACACGAACATATCGACATTTTCACAGACCTCTTCAGTGGCCTAGCACTGAAAAGCAGCGAATGTCTGAAGAAGATAGACGACGACAAGAACACCGACTACGTATTCTGGGACGACCCGAACGAGCTGGTCTATAGGCTACAACTACTGCTCATTTCGCAAAGTGTTGGAAATTACTACCGCACTATCCAGATAATTTCAATCATTGAAAAACTGAAGGAGGGATGCTACATAGAATGAGTTAATTGGGAATCGCCAATGAACTGCACACATATGAGAGATACAACTACCGTCTTTTCAAGGTCGTGATGTGTGGGATGGACGACCTATTCAAGCCGATCTCGTGGAGATGATACTGTATGTTCTTTTCAACATGGGCTACAAATACATGTTGATAGTCATTGATGCATATAGCAAATTTGCCTGGGCAAGGCCTGTCAAGTCGAATAATGCCCATAATGTCACTTAGGCAATGTCGGATGTATTGCGCGAATAATACATCCCGACTAATCTGGAAACCGACCAGAGCAAGGAATTCTACAATGCAAAGTTGAAGGCCCTGATGAATAAACGTAAAATAAAAAAATATTCTACATACAGCAATCTCAAAGCTTCTATTGTCAAGAAGTTCAAAAGGACTCTGAAGGGCAAGATGTGGAGGTATCTCAATGCGAATAGCAACTACATTTGGTTGGATATACTTCCAAAACTTGTACGAGAGTACATCTTTACAGTGCACTCTACCACAAATATGAAGCCCAAAGATGTCAAGGAGGAATCCATGCTTCGAGCCACGTATGCTATTCCGAAGAGAAGGGACCCACGTAAGCCTAAAGCCAAGGTTGGCCACCTGGTGCCCATCTCCAAACAGAAAGGCATCTTCGAGAAAGGATTTACAGCGAATTGGAGCCTCGACCTTTTTCGAGTGCGACGTATAAACAACTATGCTCCGAGGACCTACTTTTACGAGTATTTGAATAATGTTACCTTCCATGGTGTTTTCTATGCAGAGGAGACATTGACTACAAAGTTTCCTAATGTGTATTTGGATGAGAAGGTCCTGAAATGGCATAATGGACGGTCGTTTGTCAAATGGTGGGGTTTCCCAGCCTGCTACAATTTCTGGGTCGACGATGCGGACATCGAGTGGTGGACAACAAAGATTGCAATAATGTACCTTTGTATATGTGTTTACTCATACAGTAAATTACTGAATTAATTTAGTGTAAAGAAATATGTTGGTTTTTATTTATTAAAATAATTTCTTTACATAAAAAAATAATTTCAAATAAAACTTCTTGCATTGAAAATAAATAAAAAAATTATATATGAATATTTATTTACATGACCTTATTACCATTCGGTACTGGTCGATAGCAATCTTGTTGAGAGTAAATTATCGCTGGAGTTTTAAACATACACTCGAGTGGGCGATAGTAAATATAAATGGAGAGTAGATATGCCATGGCCTGGACGGCGGTTGGAAGGGAGCCGACAGCGGCACCTATACGTTAAAATCATAAAAATGTATGGCAGCCACCTGGTGGCTAAATAACCAGCTTGCCTTGTGGTGAAATTGATTATTAATACACTAGCGCCACCTAGGTGTTAAAATTAAAGCAAAATACAAACGAAAAAACGAACAAGATATCTTCATATGACGGAATGAGTATGGGTGAGGGAATGGAGGCCTGCTGACTAATTAACCAATGAGAAACATTGGTAGGGGAGGAGAATGTTAATACAATGTGATTGAATGGAGCAGCATCAGTCATCATCTGGACGTGGTGCTGCGGAAACATCTTAAATAGTATGTTTTTTTAAATAAATTATTTAGTAGTTATTATTTTTAAATAATTTTTATACATTGTTAAAATAATTTTTTTATACATTTTTTAAATATTTTAAAATGTTTGTATTTATTTTAATTTCTTGGGTTTATTGTCAGTTAAGGTCACCAGGTCAAGGTCAANGAATGAGTATGGGTGAGGGAATGGAGGCCTGCTGACTAATTAACCAATGAGAAACATTGGTAGGGGAGGAGAATGTTGATACAATGTGATTGAATGGAGCAGCATCAGTCATCTTCTGGACGTGGTGCTGCGGAAACATCTTAAATAGTATGTTGTTTTAAATAAATTATTTAGTAGTTATTATTTTTAAATAATTTTTATACATTGATAAAATAATTTTTTTATACATTTTTTAAATATTTTAAAATGTTTGTATTTATTTTAATTTCTTGGGTTTATTGTCAGTTAAGGTCACAAGGTCAAGGTCAAAGGTCAAGGTCGAAGGTCAACCACATTAAACATTGTGGTCTGGTGACGTCACAACATGACGGCCGGCAGGCGCCGGCTCAGTTCTCGGATCCCATTGCCTGAGACTTTCCATTTATATACTACTCTCATTACTTTCAGAGGGTGAGTTATTTTTCTTGTCAGCAGCAGCTTTCATAACTGAAAGGACTTCTGACAGAAACGTACTGTTGTCCTCTTGTTCCCCCCCCCCCC
>NQII01003284.1:42389-75697 GCA_002778355.1 Clitarchus hookeri | reverse complement strand
TGATCCGTTTAGTTGGTTTTGGGGAAAGGAATAATGGATGTGAAAGTTGAGTTTTCTGACCAACTTATCACTGATTGCTAGGACCTCCCTTGCCTTGATTGTCACCAATTTCTTCATTAGCGAGTGACTCCTTAAATAGGAAAGAAATCAAGATATTGTAGGATAGAAGGTTAGGCTAGACTATATTATGTGCTTAGGTAAGGTAATTAGCAGTTTAAGGGCGCTGTCTAGTGTTTTCTCGGAATATGCCGCATAGGGTTTTTAATCCACGTTTTCATCCTACTATATGCACAATCGTCTTTTAAAGTCAATTAAAATAGCGAAGAACGTCTTATTGGTGGCTTGTGTACGAAAACTCTGCAGTAAACTTTTGTTGAATGTGCTGAATAAGACCATGGTTGTCTGTACGCAACATTTTTCACATAAAAATTACACAGCATTATGTGGGACAACGTTTTTCTTACTGAATTGGCAATGTTCTGCCACGCATATTCCTCCATTTTTAATAGCAAAAATAATCTGTAGGATTCCACAAATCTGTATAATTTGTATAAATGTCTATGAACTGCAATACAGATCCCTCCGTCCAGTCGTCGATGCTCGCGCATGGCTCGTTGGCAGTCTCAACTTACTCCGAACAAGTCCAAACTAAAACAGCGGATCTCTTCGTGTTCGTCGGAAAAACCGACAGCGAGCGGATTGCCGCGATCGGTTCACGAGCCGATCGCGGCGTGCTCGTTGGCAGCTTGTGGCACCGTACAAACTACGCGAACATGTTACACTACATGCTCGGCTCTCCTAGTGTGTATGCACCCTAAAAATAAGGGGAAGGTAAAAATGCTGTGGCGTACAAAATTATCAATCGAGTATTGTTTTCATCATTAAAAATAATCATAGTTTCAAGTTCCTATTTATCGGCGCGATTGGAGAGTCAACATCACAACACACACAACCAATGCTTGCAACAAGTGCTCAATTGCCTCGAAAATAGCAATAATGAGAAAGTTTCACTCTGCCACCTTTTTTTCCATTAGAATCCTGTTTTTCACATTTTGGTAACAAACACTGATGACATTTTGTATGGCGCAATTATTTTAAAACAAGGAGTTCCCGATGTAACTAATGAGCCTACTTTCCTCTACATGGAAGCAAATATATTTGATAACGAACTTAAAAGCGTAGATTGTATGTAGGCTTTCACGTCATGTTGAAAGAGATTGCATTAGAGATGGAACCAGAAACATAAGCAATACCAGTGAGATAACAAAAAATACACATGTGCCTTGTCTGGGACTTTGAACCAGAACATCTTGAACCATAATCTGGCATACAACCTACTGCATCACAGAGGTAGGATTAGGAGCATTAACATCGGCAGTAATGAGTCTAATGCTTTGGTAGACAGGGTTCACTAACCTGAAATATTTACAGCGAAGTAATTTGAAAATCAAGTATGAGTCATTTTTATCATGTAAGTTTACGTGTCCTATGATAGCAGTATACTTGTGTGCAAAATTTGGTGGGAATAGGACGATTGGTTCCCGAAGTATGGCATAAAAGCCCCCATTTCCCCATGTCGTGCTATCTTGACAAATGGCGGGCAAAAAGATTTGTATTAGCACGGTCGATGTATTTCATAGCTACTGGCACCATATAACATTATATTTTTTTGCACATATCGCATAATAACCTCAAATATTTACAAGACTGTCGTGTTGAAAATTTGTGTAATGCAGATTAGTTGTACTACTAAAGTAAAACTTGTCGCCTAAGTTTTAANGGGGGGGGGGGGGGTAGGTTAATTGTTTCCCGATATATTATGTAAATACCTAATTTATTCATGGTGGAGAAAAAAGGATGTGTAAAGACATATTTTACAGTTGCAATAGATAATGCGAGCATACCAAATTAAATTGAAATGCTCTACATGGTTGTGTACATACAGTGTAGTAAACTCAAATGTGTATATGGTTGTCATTATGGAATTAATTATCTGACCCAAATAAAACGTATCAATTTATATGGCCTACCGTATAACTACTTGTTTGCCAAATTTGATTGGTGTCGGATTTTTGTTTCCAGAGATATGCCATAAAAACTTAATTTTAATATTGTGCTATCTTACAAACAGGCTAACAAAAGGGGTTCTGTATAGATACAAATGATTGTTGTAATACATATTGCCAGCAAACAATGTTAGGTTGAAAGATATTGAATGGTTTCGTAGATAAAGAATCCTAAGCTAAAATATTTATATGGACACCATTTAAAAAAGCCTCATTTTATTTACTTAAAAAATACCTATTTACTTACCCACCCAGAGTACTACTTGCCTGCCAAGTTTGGTAGTAATCAGTTGATTTGTTGTTGAAAACTGATATAAAAAATAATTTTTATTGTATCGCTATTTTACAAAATGGTTGACAAAATGCTATTTATTTACATACATATATTCAATAGATACTTACAACCCACTAAGTTTTGTTGAAATTGGTCAAACAGTGTTGTAGATATGGAAAATTATCAAAAGAAATGTATGTAATTGATATGGAAAGTAAGTACTTTACTTATTCAAAAAGCAAATATTTCATTTATATTATATTATTAATNTGTATGTAATTGATATGGAAAGTAAGTACTTTACTTATTCAAAAAGCAAATATTTCATTTATATTATATTATTAATTTTTTTTTTTCTTGCGAAGTATTTGAGTTATTTCCGAAATTTGATGTAAACGCTTTATTTTTATTGTTGTGCTATATTTCAAAATGGCGGACGAAATCAATACTTGTCGAGTTTCAACATTTACATTATGTACTGTCAAAATAACAAATTTGGTTAAANTTTTTTTTTCTTGCGAAGTATTTGAGTTATTTCCGAAATTTGATGTAAACGCTTTATTTTTATTGTTGTGCTATATTTCAAAATGGCGGACGAAATCAATACTTGTCGAGTTTCAACATTTACATAATGTACTGTCAAAATAACAAATTTGGTTAAAATTGGTGAAGAGATTTGTACGCCTCTTAACAGCGAGGTCTTGAGAGGCAAAAATCGGATTAATGGTCGCCGAGATATGACCGTGTGCCCTAAATTTAAAAATTACTGCCATTATGAAAATAAGTTTCTAGAGTTTTTGAAAACGATGACATTAGATCTTCGTACTTACTATATGTGTACCGTGTTTTGTGAAATTTACTTAACTGGTTCCATATTTTTAGGGGTCACACAAACAGACACACTTAGGCACACAGCGATCTCAGAAGCATATCGTTTCTCTAATTTCCCCCAAATTTATGAGACAAGGTATATTTACATTTATGTGACCTAACGGTTTAGTCACATTTTTCCAAAATAACAGTCATGTAAATGTTTTTGCTTTGTATGCCATTTCTCCCAAACTATATCAATTGGACTTTATAAACTGGCAGTATCTATGACAATCATCTAATTTAATAATACACAACCTTTTGTCCGCCATTTATGAAGATCGTCTCATGAAAAAATGTGGGTGTTATGCCATACCTGGGGGACAGAACCCACCTAGTCTTACATACAATTAGTGCTATGGTAGGGCAACAAAACTTACGTATTTTAGGAGGGCTGGCTTTTTTTAATTGTATTCATATAAAAAATATAGATTTGTGTGTTATATCTATTAAATAATTACAAAAATTTCAGCCACATTTTTTATGCTAACATTATTCCTTTTAAGTATCAAATATACTTACAGAGGTCCTATTTTGCTGGCCTTTATTGTAATATATTGCCATTTGAGGAAATGAAAAAATTAGGAAATATTTAAGAACCATTGAAATAATTCCCACCTAATTTTGCACACCAGTAGTGCTACTAAAGTCCATATAAAATATCATGATTTAAAAGGAGACACTCATTTTCAAAATGGCGACCATATATATAATTTAGATAACTTTGTTATTCTATTGAACAATTAAACCTAATTCATCAAAATTTTGAACGTTACAGTATCTATTAGAAGCATCGCATACAGAACTATTTTTCAGGAATTTTTGTACAATATCACAAAATGAGAAAATAAANTGTATGTAATTGATATGGAAAGTAAGTACTTTACTTATTCAAAAAGCAAATATTTCATTTATATTATATTATTAATATTTTTTTTTCTTGCGAAGTATTTGAGTTATTTCCGAAATTTGATGTAAACGCTTTATTTTTATTGTTGTGCTATATTTCAAAATGGCGGACGAAATCAATACTTGTCGAGTTTCAACATTTACATAATGTACTGTCAAAATAACAAATTTGGTTAAAATTGGTGAAGAGATTTGTACGCCTCTTAACAGCGAGGTCTTGAGAGGCAAAAATCGGATTAATGGTTGCCGAGATATGACCGTGTGCCCTAAATTTAAAAATTACTGCCATTATGAAAATAAGTTTCTAGAGTTTTTGAAAACGATGACATTAGATCTTCGTACTTACTATATGTGTACCGTGTTTTGTGAAATTTACTTAACTGGTTCCATATTTTTAGGGGTCACACAAACAGACACACTTAGGCACACAGCGATCTCAGAAGCATATCGTTTCTGTAATTTCCCCCAAATTTATGAGACAAGGTATATTTACATTTATGTGACCTAACGGTTAAGTCACATTTTTCCAAAATAACAGTCATGTAAACATTTTTGCTTTGTATGCCATTTCTCCCAAACTATTTCAACCNGGTTTAGTCACATTTTTCCAAAATAACAGTCATGTAAATGTTTTTGCTTTGTATGCCATTTCTCCCAAACTATATCAATTGGACTTTATAAACTGGCAGTATCTATGACAATCATCTAATTTAATAATACACAACCTTTTGTCCGCCATTTATGAAGATCGTCTCATGAAAAAATGTGGGTGTTATGCCATACCTGGGGGACAGAACCCACCTAGTCTTACATACAATTAGTGCTATGGTAGGGCAACAAAACTTACGTATTTTAGGAGGGCTGGCTTTTTTTAATTGTATTCATATAAAAAATATAGATTTGTGTGTTATATCTATTAAATAATTACAGAAATTTCAGCCACATTTTTTATGCTAACATTATTCCTTTTAAGTATCAAATATACTTACAGAGGTCCTATTTTGCTGGCCTTTATTGTAATATATTGCCATTTGAGGAAATGAAAAAATTAGGAAATATTTAAGAACCATTGAAATAATTCCCACCTAATTTTGCACACCAGTAGTGCTACTAAAGTCTATATCAAATAGCATGATTTAAAAGGAGACACTCATTTTCAAAATGGCGACCATATATATAATTTAGATAACTTTGTTATTTCTATTGAACAATTAAACCTAATTCATCAAAATTTTGAACGTTACGGTATCTATTAGAAGCATCGCATACAGAACTATTTTTCAGGAATTTTTGTACAATATCACAAAATGAGAAAATAAAGTTTTATTTGCCATATCTCGGAACCAATGAACCAATTCGCGCGAAATTCATCACACGAGTAGCATTACGGCAGTCCATGTAGCCTGCATAATAAAAATTGCTCTGACACTTATTTTCAAATTACGGCTCACAATTATTTTAGGTTAGTAAATCCCACATACCAAAACTTTACACTGATTACATCCGAAGATGATGCACCGAATCCTACCTGCGTAATGGAGTTAATTGTAATCTAATTTATGGTACGAGGGTTTCTGCATTCAAATCCCGGGTAATGTATACTCGTGGCACATGGAAACAGCACTCTGAGCGCTATTTGGAGATCACTGATATGAATGTATCATGGTAAATTAATTGTTTTGCGACAGCGACTCATGTACTCAGAGATATGTCGACACAGGAAATAATCACCAAAATACAGCCTGGCGGATCTAAACATCGATGTCTTGAGAGTCGATGAGGGTGAAGTAAGGTGAGAATGGAGCAGCNACTCGTGGCACATGGAAACAGCACTCTGAGCGCTATTTGGAGATCACTGATATGAATGTATCATGGTAAATTAATTATTTTGCGACAGCGACTCATGTACTTAGAGATATGTCGACACAGGAAATAATCACCGNGTATCATGGTAAATTAATTATTTTGCGACAGCGACTCATGTACTCAGAGATATGTCGACACAGGAAATAATCACCAAAATACAGCCTGGCGGATCTAAACATCGATGTCTTGAGAGTCGATGAGGGTGAAGTAAGGTGAGAATGGAGCAGCGCTGGAATGAAGGGGCGGAGGAAGCCGGAGATCCCCGAGAAAACCTGCTGACCAGCGGCATCGTCCGGCACGATTCCCACTTGTGAGAATCCGAAGTGAACCAGTCGGGGATTGAACCCGTTTCACCTTAGTGAGAGGCGAGTAGTCTAACTGCTCAGTCACCTTGGCCCCGAGGGTGGGGGACTGAGAAATTTCTCAAGGAGTCGTATATTTATTGGTTAAAATTTCGTGAGTAGGAAGGTTCAGCTTTTTATTAAGGTACATTTATTCAATTGTGCTAAATTGCGAGAGCCCTATGCGCATGTCTGTGCTGGAATTCGTTTTGTTGTATAATTTTGTACTGAGGACTTGCATCTCGGGAAATTAAACTGCGTTTTCATTCACTTGGTTCATAAATAGTGAAAACTATTGATGTCTTCTGTTTGAGTACAGATCGCACACACATGTGTTCACTTCTTATTTTTCGTATTGTTAAAGGCATATAGCAGCGTGGCAGTGCTGCGAAGAGATGATGGGAGAGCTGGGGGTCTTACCACGGCTCAGATAATCTTCTTAATCGAGAGCACACACACATGTATGAAAATAGAGTAAATTTGTTTGCCAAAGTTAAAAGTTTTTATGATTTTGTATGTCTGAGGGTGTAACTTTATACCATAGTCACTTCACAGAATATAATTTTTTTCTCGTAAATTATGAGTTTTAAAATATGAATGTTTACCAATGTTTATCATTCGACGACCAAATCTCATTACGGACAACAACGGCATTTTACACTGTGTTGGAATAAAGTTTATTCCACCCAGGTTGAGTTTTCATTAGTTATCGCAGGACATGATACAATTCAGGGTTGCACAATGGCTGCTTGCGCGGTGATGGAATTTTGTCTTGGGTTATTGCTGTGAATGGTATTGAATCATATTAAAGCAAATTAAGAACCCATAGCCCTAAGGTATTCGCATGTCTCTTTTGTTTCATGAAAAATATATTCACGAAATTTCTCTCACTTATGTGAGCCACGATCTATATTCTGTGCACGACCATTCATTTCGTGATTTCAGCACATTGTGTAAATGCAAACGAAGCTCCACGGTAGTTGCACCAGTACCAATGTTACGCAGATGTAAATGAGATCGATGGTCGATATATAAAAATAAAAAATTAGAAGTTTCAGAGCCGTATATTATGAGGTTACGTATCCCTCCAGAGGCTAGATATCCTGACCAGATACTCTACATTTAAGGAGATGCTATAATTTCGCGAGAAATTTTATGCACATAATAAGCATGCCAAATAATACTCTGCGACCTGTTGTAATGGAATAGCCAAGTTTAAAATGAATTACCAGACTGAATTTTAAAAATACGAGGGACGAAAGAGACGTGGTCATTCTCCTCTTGTATCAGACAAGGAACTGTGGTGAGTGGCAATTTAATATGTTCACATTAACTACCTTCCCCACAAGTGTGTTCTCTGGCAGACAATGCTAAAAACAAGAGCAGTAGTAGTAAGGAATAAAGAAATGGCGAATAATTTGTCGGACTATAGTGGTGGGGTGAGAGGCAAAAATAAATACCCAACGATCAACAGATTTTATTGATTGAAGAGTGGCGAGGGGATCGTCTTGAGAAGGCCTGAGGGGAAGCGATAGTTGTGTGGAGGGAAGGTTTGAGTAAATGTAATGAGTGTGTTCATAAAAAAGGGGGGGGGNGGCAGGCATTTGGTGGATGGGTGGGGGTTAAGAAGGGGGGCGGGAGTCGAAGTGAGCAAATAAAAAGTTGGTGTGGGGGTTGGGAGAGTGTGTGATATAGAGTATGTGCAGACGATGGAGGGGACCTGATTTATCAGTCGAGATATTGATTGTATGGGGTGCTCTATTAACCGATGAAAATCTAGTGGTGGGTGTCAGTCGTGTGCTGTTCTTTATGAAGGTAGTATGTCTGCTTCACCATAATTGTTTATAACCCCGATCCTCCTGCATATAATTTATAAAATAGTATTTTTTTATTATTTAAATTTTTTTTAATTTGGCACTTTTTGATCTTTAAGTTTACCGAAAACATCATTCATATTTTTTACACTATTTTTTATTTTATTTACATTTTTGCGAATTTTTGGTTTTAAGGTTATACAAGGTCACAGGCATAGGCTCAAGATCATAACATGAGGTCAAGGTAAAGACCACCTGGATCCAAGGTCGTGGTTTGTTGATATCACAAAATGGCTGTCGGCCAGCTCCAGTTTCGGTCTCCAATCCACTTGTGTCATAACATACTTTTACAGTCTACTATAGGCTCGCTTGTGACCAGCACCCAGTGCTTGAAACGGCCATACAACAGACTGGAATCGCGGAAGTATGCGTGTTAAGAGGTTCACTGAAGAGCCAAAAAAACAAGTACACATGCCTAATATCGTGTAGGAACCCCCGAGCAATCAGAAGTGCCGCAAGACGACATGGCATGGACTCGACTAATGTCTGAAGGTATGCAGGAGGCAATTCACACCACGAATCCTGCAGGCCAATCCACAAATCCAATCTGGGCCAATTTGAGGAAGGGTAGCAGGTCTTTCACGTTTAATGATTCTGGTCAGTCGTCGTTTGTCCCGTTTTTCACGATATTTTTCCGGCCGGAGCGATGTCGAAGATATGATGTTCTACCGGATTCCCGATATTCACGGCACACTCGTGAAATTGTCGTACGCGAACATCCAAATGTTATCGCTACCTCGGAGATGCTATGTCCCATCTTTCGTGCGCCGACTATAACACAACGTTCAAACTCACTTAAATCTGGATAACCTGTCATTGTAGCAGCAGTAACTGATCTAGCTGCTGACCGCATCGCGTTGCTCTGATTGGTTCCATACCTCTGTTATTTGCATACAAACGCCTATACCAGCTTTTTTGGCTCTCCAGTGTAGATGAGTATGTCATGGCATCGTGCTGGCGAAGAATATCACCACCCAGGCACATTTCATTGAAGTCGTGTCGACGGACTTCACGATGTAGTATGGTCGACTTGCTGTATAGCCATTTACCTTGGCCATGCATTCGCCATTAGGACACAGTTTGTGCACGCATGTGTATTTACAGGTCATTTGTCATGCAGAGTAGGTTCTAGTCCTGTTGTATGCACTACAAGTAAATAATATCTTCACATCTGCCAATGCGTAATAACAGAACATGGCACCACATCTAGAGCGATTCTGCAATCGTTGGGGCCTGCACTGTATTTGCTCGTCTCAGCAAGATCTTTTCATTGTCATTTGAATAAGGCTGGCCTTAAGACATGCCATCCACGGCGACGTTTGATTTGACTCCTCGGCAATCGTACAGCCCTTAGTCAATGGTGCCAGGAATGACAACATTGGACAGATGAAAGGTTACACATTGTGTTTCTTGGTGGGTACCGCTTCAGACTTAATGCACATAATGGTCGTAGCAGGGTTTGGCATAGCAGTGGGCAACACTACGTTTTTCCACTGATTCATAGACACCATATGTCCCAGACAGCTGGTGTCTGCTTTGCAATCAGTTATTACCTCTGGTCACGTCTCGTGTTTGTTGAATACATGGAGAGAGAAAATTTATATGTCATTGAGGTACTTTGGCCCCATTTTGTCATTTTTGTGCTGCATACTCAAATGCTATCATGCAGAAAGTTAAAGTCCCTTCTCATACAGCGCGCAACACCTAACAGGCTATACAAGGAGTTGACAACATTTCTTCGCCCAGTAGGTCTCAAAATTTGCCTCGCTATTAAACATGTATGGGATATGGTGGGGTGATATTTCTACAACAACTGCACAAATGCTGGCTGATCTACTTGTGCAGTTGAAGGATTCATGGTGATATGTGCCTAAGGATACTACCCGCCACCTGTATGATGGTATTCTTTATCTCATCGCTGCCTGTATATCTGCGAGATGAGGCTCTACCCCTTATTTAAGGCTCCTTGAGAGATGCTTAACAATGCGTGATCTATGGTTGAAAGACGAATCACTACTCTTCTGTACTATCGTCCATCAGTTTGCGATGGTTTAATACATTTTAATATAAGGAAAAAGGGTGTAGTGATTTATATGTTCTACAGTGTCCCTTCTCCCGGCCCTTAAGCCTCCCCTGCCAATACAAAAAGATAAGCACTGTGTCCTGTAATATGTTAGTTCTCGCACGTGTAATGTCATATTGCGTCACAACAATAAATCTATCAATATACGTTGCATTTTTTTNAATATGTTAGTTCTCGCACGTGTAATGTCATATTGCGTCACAACAATAAATCTATCAATATACGTTGCATTTTTTTATTTACCTGTATGCAAAATTTAGAGAAAATAGTTTGTTTGGAAACAGGATAATAATGCTTAAAATTTCGGGTGTTTCTGTATACGACGTTTATAATAGGTAATTTCAGAATAGAAAATATGGCAAAATTTGGTTTAAATTGTTAAATAGATATGACAAATTCATCAAAAAAATTATATGACCGCCATTATATAAAACAGGGTATGATCCCACTTAAATCATGTAAGTTTGCATCGCCTTCTGTGGCACTAATAGTGAGCAAAATNATATAAAACAGGGTATGATCCCACTTAAATCATGTAAGTTTGCATCGCCTTCTGTGGCACTAATAGTGAGCAAAATTAGGTAAATAATAGTTAAATTTTTCCAGAAATATGGCAAAATGTTAAATTTTCTATACTGGCAATATTTTGAAAAAAGGCAGGCAAAAGAGGACCTCTATATTTATTATTTATACTTCTAATGCATACTAATGAATTGTTTAATATATATGGCTTTATAACATTAATTATATATATTAACACCATTCAAACGACCATGCCGCACGTAAAATATGTTAGTTAATGTACCATACTGTAGCACGACTTGCATGTAAAATTTGGTGGCAATCAGTTAACAGGACTTCGAGATATGGCATAAAACCTTTTTTTTTTAAGCCGATCTTCACAAATGGAGTTAAATGGTAATGTATTAGCAAATTCGATGATTGTCATAGACGCAATTTAAAAAGTGTAGTTAAAATCGTTTACAATGTTTTGTAGATATCGCACACTAAACTACATTGATACTATAGTCGCCATTCTTAAAATAAGTGTCTAGCACACTTAAAAATTCAAATTAATAATAATACCTACCACACTACAACTTCTTCGCCAAATTAGGTGAGAATCAGTAGATTTTTTAACGAGATGTGACAAAAATTGTATTGTTTATATGGGGCTATCTTACAAATTGGCGAAGAAATGAAGCTCTGTAAAGACCAATTTGGCTTTTATTACAGACACTGTCAGTTTAAAATGTTAATAAAAAAATTTGTTTCATAGTTTTATACATACAGATGTAAATTGTTTCCATGCCCACCATTTTTTAAAATAAGTGTCTGAGCTATTTAAAACATATAAATTTACATGACATGATATAGTGCTACTTGTTTGCCAAATTTGGTGGGAATCTAATGTTCTTCTCCGGGGATACGAGATAAAAATCGTAATTTGTAATGTAATACTATCTTAAAAAATGGCTAATAGAAGAGTCTTTGTGTTGACACATTTGATGGTTGTTATATCCACTGCTAGAATACTACGTTAATATGGAATTAATTACATGGGTTCGACAATACAGAAAACCAAGCTAAATTATTTACATATGAGACCATGTTGAAAATATGTATTTGACATACTTAAACACGCCAGTTTACGTCACCTGCAACAGTACTACTTGTTCGCCAGATTTGGAAGGGATTGGTTAATTGTTTCTCTATATATGGCATTTAAACTCAATTTATTTGTTTTATACTATCTTACGAAATGGGTGACAAAGTGGCTATGTGTTGGAATGCATTATGCTTTTTATGAATATTTTCAGCATACTACAAAATTTTGTTGAATTTAATTGAACATTATGCTAGATATACCAAGTAAACCTAAAATATTTGTATCTACGCCATTTTTAAAATAAGTTGCTAATCAATTTACATCGTATACTTTTACATTGTCAATTATAGTATTACTTACATGCCAAATTTGGGGAGAATTAGTTGAGTAGTTTTCTAGATATATATCTTAAAGTCGTTACCTTCGAAAATTGCGGATCAAGAACTGAATCCTTTTATAAATTCAATGCCTACATTATATACTACCAACATAAAAAATTTGGTTGAAATCGGTTAAATGGTTCCCGAGACATGACATATCACTTTACATTTTCAAATGGCCGCCATTTTGAAAGTAAGTGCCCGATGTGGTCTAAGAGTATAAAAATCCGATTCTCTTACTAAAGAGTATATGTGTAGGTAGATTGGTGAAATTCAGTTTATATGTTCAAAAGTGTTTAAGGGGGGGACACACACGCAGAGACTCATGCAACCACGAAGCACACACACAAACATACAAATACACACACTTAGGGCGGACGCACACAGGAGCAGACGCGACACAACACGTCGAGGCGGTTTTGCTTTAGTGCGTGTGATACAGGGCTCAGTGTTATTTTTAGGGATGGTCGCACACAGCTTACGGCGCGACAAGGCTAGACAAGACTGTCGCTTACCACAAGGGGAGACGACACACCGCAACTGCTCTAACTTCGTCGCGAGTAGACTGTCTGATTGCAGGATTCATCTGCGTAGGCGCCATGTTCATTTGAGCTGTGCTGTTCACTTGTGTAACAGCTTTTCACCTGGCCTTCGTGGTATTATTATGGCATATTTTGATGGAGATCAATGCCGATATGTTTGGCAAGCGAGGCCTGTACTTGGCGATTGCTCGTTAAAGATATATCGTAACAGCAACCTGATTTCAAAGATGTGTGAGGAGNACGTTTGGCAAGCCAGGCCTGTACTTGGCGATTGCTCGTTAAAGATATATCGTAACAGCAACCTGATTCCAAAGATGTGTGAGGAGATAGGCCAAGAGATGAAAGTATCTGGTACGTATTAACTAAATTGTGTTATCGAAGTTTGGCCAGGACAATATGATACCTTTGTGAAAGTAGTGGATATACTTCAGTGTAAATATTGTAAAATATTATTATGTGTAATATACATCAAACCACTATTACGGAAAGTAGCCATCATTAAATTATTTTAATTATAACAAATTGCGATACACCCTCCATGTTGTTCATTCAAAATAAAATAATTACGTTTTGGATTTTCAACTGTAATTAAAATAAAACGATAATAATAAATGTGTATAAGAAAAGTTCTCATTTGGTCAGTAGTAATTTATCAGCTTCTGGTGTAACGTATATAAGTATATACACTGAAGAGCCAAAAAAACTGGTATAGGCGTTTGTATGCAAATAACAGAGGTATGGAAACAATCACAGCAACGCGATGCGGTCGGCAGCTAGATCGGTTACTGCTGCTACAAAGGCAGGTTATCAAGATTTAAGTGAGTTTGAACATGGGGTTATAGTCAGCACACGAGAGATGGGACATAGCATCTCCGAGGTAGCTATAATATTTGGATGTTCGCGTACGACAATTTTACGAGTGTACCGTGAATATTGGGAATCCGGTAAAACATCACATCTTCGAAATCGCTGCGACCGGAAAAAGATCGTGAAAGAATGGGACAAATGACGACTGACGAGAATCATTAAATGTGACAGACGTGCAACCCTTTTTCAAATTGGCGCAGATTGGATTTCTGGACTGGCGTGCAGGATTCATGGTGTGAATTGCCTACTGCATAACTTCGGATATTGGTCTAGTCCATGCCACGTCGTCTTCCGGCACTTATTAAACCCTGGGAGGAGGGGAGGGGGGCTACACGATATTAGGCAGGTGTACCAGTTTTTTTTTGGCTCTTCAGTGTACATAATAATGGCCTTCTTATTTTCACATAGGTATCACATATGTCAATTACTTTGTAAGGCAACCCAATATACTCGTTAACTAGTATATTGGGGTTTAAATCTGTACTTTTATAGGCAATGAATGCCTGTGTGGTAAACATTGCAATCATAGTTGTAAGAGATTTGTTTTATCTATGCATAGTGCATTTATATAGTATATTAAGTAGTTAGTACAATAATGTAAATAGTTTGTAAAACTTCAATATTTGAATTTTGCAGTTGTCTCAATATTGCATTGCACTGAACAGCATTTGCATAAATATTACAATGTATACCACGAAACAGTGTAAACATCTCCCAAATCTACTCTATTGCATTATATCCTTAAAATGTATTTTATTCAACTTGGGCCATATGGTTCTGCCAAGGCACATTTCCATTTTCATACAAGAAGTAAGAAACATATATGCATTGTAACCTTGTTTGCTCCCTCTTTGCTGTCCTCTCTTTTGATCGTGTTCATCTGGTATTATAACACCATCAGGTCGTAGCAGAAATTCATGTATATCTGCTACGTTTCCCTCCCTGGCTCTTGCCATCTTATGAAATGCAAAACATGCTTGAGTGATAATGGTAGTCTTTTCAGAATCTATCAACATCGCACTCCCGAAGACTCTAAATTTTCTCGTAAACATAACAAAAGCTCATTCCACGATTCTCCGAGCTCTGGAATGCCTATAGTTATAGTATATTCTCCTTTCATGCCTCCAGGCACTCCGGGAAAATTGCCTCGTGAGATGTGTTCTTAGCGGATAAGCACATAAGGCACCCCTTTACCACCAATTACTCACTGGGGTGGGATGTCTAATTGATTGGTGTTAAATTTCATCCGAAAGTCAAAATGGCTCAACACACCAACATCGCTGTTTCTACCAAAGTCACCTATGTCAACTGCTAAATATCTAGCATCTATATAATGAGGCTCAATGCTTAGAATTCTCAAGTCGTACTAGCTTTGAGTCTAGGGCACCACAGCAGTTGGAGTAGTGCTATCATTTCTCGAAACGACCCGCCTCTTCCTTCCACTTTTCTCGAGTTGGGAGTGGCATGTGCAATGGCTCCACTTTCTCCCATAGCACCTTGTATGTTTCAATTACAATCTTCCAATTATTATTTTCTCCTGTTCGGATTTAGATCGAGAGAGATCAGAATCCCTCAATAGTCGCTAGAAACCTGGAATCACAAAAGTGTTTCTGTATGTAATTATACGCTGTTCACAGTACGAATGTGCTGGGTGTACACATTGTGTGAAGGAATAATTTATTATAGAGAGTAGTATGAGGTTTGAAACACACAAAACAAGTTCCTTACTTCATAGAGTAAATGTACACAGCAGAAAAAAAGTTTCTTAGTCATATCCAGCATGACAAGGTCTTCCCCCAAGCACATGACTACTGTCTAGGGCCTCTAAGCTTCTAGCAGCACAATTATGTTTAGGCCAGTAATATGCAATCTGTTACAAAGTTATCCTCTTTTTTTTCAGCCAATGGGTGTTGTGACAAATGGAAAAATCTTTGAAACTCGTATGGAAGATTTCTAAGACAAATAAAGAAAGTAAGTGTGTCAGGATCCTCCAAAAAGGAGAAATCGTATGTCGCCGATGCCATGGGATTTTTGAAAGACTACATGGGCATCTGCAGGCTCATGTCCAGCAATGCGGGTGCTAAGGAGTTGTCTATTTTTGCAATACAAGATTCTGATGATGATGATGATGATGATTGAGATGGACCTTCTGAGTAGCGAACTCCAGATTCAGTGGTACCACCATTACGATCGTCTACATCCATGGGAAGTAACTGCTCAGACTGTAAGATAAAATGTGAATCGGCAGCTAAATTGCTTGCCAATCCTGTTTCCGAATATTTAAAATCCAAAGCTAAGAAACCTGATGACAGTACCAACCCCTTATCACTATTATTCCAAGGTTTACTTTTGGAGCTAACTCAACTAAATGCAAAAAGGACAGGATATTTAAAAGGAAGAGTCGCGCCAATTATAAATGAGCTATTTGATGAGCAGGATGCCGCGAATTCAAGCCAATCATTTAGCGATGCGACTTCACCTAGTACTACACATACACCCTCGCAATACCTCAATCCCCAAGATGAAATGCCAATCCCGCATCACAGTTTGAACCACCAGCAGCAGATGCCTTCATTCCGGAGTGGGATTGAGCAAGCATTCTCATCCATATGGATAAACAAATGTCTTCCATGCAATGCGAAAACTATATTATGTGATTCATTAAATTAATACCTCTTTCAAAACTGTGCATTGCATATTAGTTATATTGAACCGCTACTAACAACATGTATTATATAAAACATATAATTAATAAAATGTTAAAGTAGCTATTTTTTCCATTCGTTATAAACACTGGAGAGACAAAAAAAACTAGTATATGCGTGCGTATCTAAATAAAAGACGTATGGAACCAATCACAGTAACGAGATGCGGTCGGCAGCGCCTATATAAGACAACAAGCGTCTGGCAAAGTTGCTAGATCGGTTACTGCTGCTACTGAGGCAGGTTATCAAGATTTAAGTGAGCTTGAACGTGGTGTTATAGTCGACGCACGGGATATGGGACATAGCATCTCCGAGGTAGCGATAAAATTTGGATTTTCGTATACGATAATTTCACGAGTGTACCGTGAATATCGGGAAACTGGTAAAACATCAAATCTTCGACATCGCTGCGGCCGGAAAGAGATCGTGAACAAACGAGACAAACGACGACTGACGAGAATCATTAAACGTGACAGGCGTGCAACCCTTTCTCAAATTGGCACAGATTTCAATGCTGGGGCATCAACAAGTGCCAGTGTGTGAACTATTCAATGGACCATCATTGATATGGCTTTCGGAGCCGAAGGCCCACTCGTGCACCGATGTTAACTGCACGACACAAAGTTTTACTCCTCGTCTGGGCCCGCCAACACAGCCATTGGACTGTTGATGACTGGAAACACGTTGCCTGGTCTGACGAGTCTCGTTTCCAATTGTATCGGGCGGGTGGACGTGTACAGGTATGGATACATCCTCATTAATCCATGGACCCTACATGTCAACAGGGTACTGTTCAAGCTGGTGGAGGCTCTGTCATGGTATGGAGCGTTTGCTGTTGGCATGAAATGGGACCCCTGATATTCTAGATACGACTCTGACAATTGACAAATACGTAAGCATCCTGTCCGATCACCTGCACCCATTCATGTCCATTGTGCATTCCGACGGACGTGGGCAATTCCAGCAGGACAATGTGACACCCCACACGTCGAGAATTGCTACCGAGTTGCTCCTGGAACACTCTTCTGACTTTAGACACTTCAATTGGCCATCTAAATCACCAGACATGAACATTATTGAGCATATCTGGGATGCCTTGCAACATGCTGTTCAGAAGAGATATCCACCGCCTCGCGCTCCTATGGATTTGTGGACTGCCCTGCAGGATTCATGGTGTGAGATGCCTCCTGCATACCTTCGGACATTAGTCTAATCCATGCCACGTCGTCTTGCGGCAGTTCTGCGTGCTCGCAGGAGCCCTACACGTTATTAGTTAAGTGTACCAGTTTTTTTTTGGCAATTTAGTGTATATCCAACCTTCAATCGTTAACATTCTTTCCTGCATACATTTTCGCTTTTAGGTTTCAGTATTCTTACCTCAAAGTTATGAGAAGCCTTGCCTCAGGTGCTATAGGTTTTAATGAGTTTGTTGTGAACATCGTCATAAATTCCCTGACGAGACCCATAAGGTAATCGAAAGTATCAAAACTCATTCTTGTAAAATTTTTTAACCTTTTTTTATTTGTGCGAAATTCTTGTATAAAACCTCAGACATCTAGTTTTTCGTTCCAAAGATCAACCCAAAAACGCTTTTCCACACGATCTTCCTCCTCCAAAATTGATATAACACTCTACAACGGAACATCATCGTCGTCCAATAATGCCATTTCTCGATTGTGTGACTTTTTCTCCCAAGTATTTTCTTGCTTTGTACTGTCGTAAGCAGACAGTGGTATGCTGTCTTAAGTCCCGTCAGAAATGGGCAGACACACTAAAGCAAACCCGTCTCTTCGTATCGTGTCGCGTCTGGTCCTATGTGCGTCCACCCTTACACACATACACACAGGGACAGGAAAGTGATATTTTGCGGCTTTCTTTCCTTCGTAAAGTAGGCAAAAATTAGGCTACACATGGCATCAACAATTACAAGAACAACTAATTTAGATAATAATACTTCGTTAAGTATTACGTGAGATAGATGAATGTTATCATCTTTGATATTGGGGTAGATACGTGATTTTCAGTTCATATCGATCACCAGATTACAACAATTCTTAAATTGTATAAAAAATTAACACTTATAAAATCTTATGTTCTATTAAACAAGGTTTTTTTTTTAAGAAATACAATCCTGTAATAAAGTGATCTATGAAGCAATGTAAAACATGTTGCTTACTCGAACTGTTAAAACAACCTTAACTGGTTAGAAACAGACCTCACACTTAAGTCAAAAGAGAGCCATAGATTCTTGTGGTATTAGGTAAACACCAACCATTTGCTATACAGCGATGTTATACATATTAATATTAGGTTTAATTAGAATTTTTGCATTATAAAGAAGAACGGTAAGTGTTTAATTATTATATTGGTTTTGTTTTCAGAAATTTTGAGTGGGATGTGTGATAACAACAACGAAAAGGATGACGAAAGGAGCATCAAAGGTAACACATAAGCATAACAATTCTAGCTTATCTTAAAACCATACATTTTACCTACACTTTTTGCATGACAATTAATTTGATTACATTTTCCCATCAATTTAACAATGATAAGCCAGTTATTTGTAAGAGCTGAAGTCTATTTGATAACCAAATATACTTGTGCATTTACCTTAACATTTTATGCAAATTAATGGGCACAACACATTCACTACATTATTCGTTCATTCGAAAGCAATAATAGAACACAATAAAGTAACGTTCTCAAATTTATTACGTTTAGTTAATTTCTGTCGCGTTATTTATCACACCGTGGAATTTTTTTGAAGTACGGCCTACTTGGGTACGAAACAAATGTGTCTGAGCGGAGAATGATTGTATCATACATGTATGAAATACTTAACCAAAAATATGCGTGTTAAAATTATATTTGAATATGCAGTTATTGTTGAAAACCGTCTGCATAAACGAATTGGTATATACTACAACCTCTCAAGATGTTGACAAGAGCATACAATTTTGTGTACGCCTTAGATTATATGATGAAATTACCGGGTCTTCCAAATATTATATTTCTCTTCATTTCCCCCACAGAAATATATCATTTTTACTTTGGTTTTCAATGTTATGAAGCAACAAAACTATTTTGTGTATGTATATGACTGTAACGTTGTTATGAGTATTAGTTAATTTTAAATGTATAGTAGGATTATTTTTAAATAAACGCAAATTCTTATT
Organism: Clitarchus hookeri; assembly: GCA_002778355.1. Lineage (NCBI taxonomy): Eukaryota > Metazoa > Arthropoda > Insecta > Phasmatodea > Phasmatidae > Clitarchus > Clitarchus hookeri. Next base: position 56,135 of record NQII01003284.1, on the reverse strand, counting down.
CATTTTACACTTATATAATATTTATTATTATCGAAAGATGTAGGGGGCCGTGGGGGCTGAGTTGTTAGCCTGCTTGCCTCCCACCAAGACGAACCGGGCTCAATCCCCAGCTGGGTCACTCCCGGGACGACGCCGCTGGTCGCCGGGCCTTCTCGGGTTATCTCCCGCTTCCCCCGCCCTTTCATTCCGCCGTTTCTCCGTACTCTCCTCAATCATCCTCATCGGCTCTCAAGACCTCGCTGTTCAAAGCCGCCCAAATTTCTTCACTCACAAAATATATTGGGATAATTTTTTGAAATAAGTTAAATTTCTCTTACGGCTAATCGAATAAAATATTTTTATTTCATGAAACCATTAGAATTTTACATTCCTATTATAAAATTTGCCCTAGAAACTTGCATGAATCAGGGTTTTCTTCATTGCGGTGAAATGGACATGGAGGTAAGTTCTAGGTGTAACATCGCCAGTTGTTCATGCTGCGTCATTCCTGTCGGACGTCACCCATATCAGCTTAAAGCAGCTTTTAACTCTCGATTGCCTCGACTTTGACTCATAATGAACTCAATTTTCTGTAAATAAAACGGTAAAAATTTTGAAATTTTTCTAAAAACAATTTAATTTATATTGCCTTTTTATGATATCTGATTGGACATAAACCATTATTAGTTAAGTCAATAAACATTGTATTTAAATAAATTTATCCCGGGAAGATCCCAAACATATTAGTTTTGAACTTACTGTTTATACTACGAGCCCCTCTTACAATGTGGTCTATATAATTTAATTTTATTAAAAATATTTCATACTAATATTATATGAAAATTTTAATTCAATTTTTACAGATTTAGTTATACACTTAGAGTAAAGTATTTTATTCTTTCTCCAGACTGTGTCCAGGGCTCGAATTTCTACAAGTGCGTTAACAAGAATGTTAACACAAAATCTTATGGATTACCACTACTCGCTACAAAAAAATATATTCTCTTCCCCCTCGTACTAATCCCAGAATATTGATATGCTAACTACTTTTGAATTTCTACATCCTCCTTATGTATCGACTGGGCAAGCAAATTGTTAAGAATTTGTAAATGCCTGTCCGACTACATGTATTTGAGTCACAGTATTTGCGATTTACTATGGTTGATATGATTGTGTTTCGTAAAGACAAGTGCGGATCGAGATTTCAGTTAATATGAACATGGTGGGAAATGAGATGGAACAATGTGTTCGAACTTAATACATTTATATTGTCAATGCAATAAATATAACATTCGTGGTGGTCTAGAGATGCAGTTATATAGATAGAAAAATAAAGAATTTGTATAGGCGCAGACAGACCCACATTGCATCATGATGGTTCTCTGATATTGGATTTAAGAGCAATGTCATTTTCAGCAGGTAATAAATACCAACAGCGCTGGCATATCAAATGCAGTAAGCATTATTGAGCAATGGAAATCAACAAACTTTATATTCGATGTTACTAACATTGGTAACAATTCTCTTGTAGTCAATATATAATATTATAATGGAGGATAGGAAGAAAAATTTTATTTAATTTTAAATTTGTGAGGGTATTATTTGTGTCCAGAGAGAGAGAGAGAGAGAGAGAGAGAGAGAGAGAGAGAGAGAGAGAGGGAGAGAGGTGCTTGTGAAGCATTTCAAGGACGATATCCTTATGTAGGTTTTTGTTTGTGATGAGTTCTGCGTTTTTCTGTAGCATTATGCATTTAATGTACTCGTCCTGTTCGTATGAACACAATTTGTCTGACAATGGGGAATAATTGTAATGTGCCTATACTAACAGATTATGTACTCATGACTGCGTCAGTCTTTAAGGACTTGTGGACCAGCACCATGTCACGCAGGTCTGTTGCATCATACACCTTCTCTGTATCGGCCTTTAAACGTATGGGAGAAACAGTTGTTCAAGCTCATGCAGGTTCTTCATGATAATGAATCTGTGGTCCTGTTGACCTGAGATTGAAGATTCAGAAAATCTTTAACTGACTTTGTAGGAATATTGGGAGGTATGGAGAGTTTGTCCTTTTTTGTTCTCGTGTCTTTTATCTTATCACTTAATGGTGAACAGGGTGTTAAATTCCCCCATGTCCGATGGGATATACTATAGCTGTCTCGGTTATGAAAATAATTGAAGTGCACATTTTTTTTTTTCGTTTCAATCTGTAGAAATAAATGTTTCAGCCAATGATAAAATGAGAATACTTGGTGCTGTGGCGAACTCTGTTATCATAAAATGTTATTATTACCCATAAGCTTCATCTGCATAGGGTGGTGTGTCACAAAACCTTAACATTCATAACTGAAAATAACCAGATATTGTAGTGTAACTATGCTGATTTATAAGTATGTAACTGTTATGTACATCTTTCTGTCCATATTTCTGTGATACTGATCTTTACTGTGTTATGTATGGCAAATATGAACATTTTAAAACGAAATACACTCAATAAGCGAAGTCAGTTCTCAAGTTTGCCATAGAATGGAAATAAATTTTACTTATAGAGACAAGTACTCAGTTAATTTCGATGGACTGGGATGTGTAGAACTCCAATGCAGTATACAAAAGTGCCATCCTGAATTTAATATTGAGAGATAAGGTAACATTTGCGGTTGTTTCCCTCGAAGAAATCATTAATATCTGGTTATAATGGTATATGTTAATGGCGATGTTATGGATGGTTGATTTAGTGACTGGCGATATGGAAGCGAATGTGTTTGCTTGATGTGGCTATACAGAATTAATCACCTTTTCTGTTTACGTACATAGTTGGTCGACTTGGTCGTCGTAATACTTCTGTCAGCATAGTTGTTTATAAGGTTAGCTGGTATTATGGGTTGTATAGTGAATATTAAATTTGACTTATGTTTGTTGGTATGGATGGCAGGTATTTTTGACATTATTTTGGGTATGATATTTCGGTAGGGCCGGTGTGAACAGCATGTCTGAATTATTCCTGTGTTATTGTCGATTTTATGTTGACAGAGAATTTTGTGTTACAGTTTATGATAGTGCTGGCAATGATATGTATGGTACGTTTGAGTTATAAATGGATGGTAAGTATTTTGGGTTTCTTTATATTCATCTGGTGTCGGTTGATATGGCGGATTGTAAGGGCGCCAGGTGTATGTTTGCCGTGATTATTGATATCGTTTTTGGTATCACACATGTGGATTGCATATTAGAGTGTGATTTTATAGCTTGGGTTTTTATGGATTATACGATTTGTTTTTACGTTTGGTGGTATGATATGTGTAGTACATTTGCTTGGTCTCGGTCGGTAATTTCGTTGAAGTGGTCGCCAGATATGCATAGGTGAGGAAATATTCTAATTCTCACACAATTATTCTCAAATTTTAGTAATGCTGGCTACGTAACAAATTCTTTAGTTATCTCGATCGATAGGGAAACCCGAAAAGACGTCATTTTCCGAGTATATAAATACAGACCCTATTGATATTTAGCATCAGCTTTCTCAAAATTTCCGACTAGGAACTGTTTTGCGCGACTGCTTCAACGAATAGGAAATCATGCAGGTTATGAACAGCTCAATTTGTGAAAGGGAACTGGCTTCCTCCCCAAATAGGGCATTGAGTCGAGGAGGTGGAGAGGCCCAGTAGGCTTTCAACCAATACATATTCATTAGATAACGAAGATCCATCACCATCTGGCGAACGAGCACTTGTTTGGTACCCTGGAGTAAATACACATTGGAATCTATACCCTCGTCCATTCTGCCGAAAGACAGCGACAAAGAAGGGAATTATGGTCTCTACCACTACCTTCAAGAACATTATGACATGATTGTGGATATTGATGGAGAAAATGCCATGAGACTGCTTCGATTTATCAAAACTGCATCGTTCGACTTCTCAGGAACATCACAGCATTACTGGACAGCACCTGGGAAATAATAGCTAAAGTAGTGAAACATATATAAAATGTCCTGAATTAATGATGGACTTATGCAGACTTGGTGGTAAACAAACGGATGTAGACGGGGTGCAAAGAATATATGTAAAGTTATCTTCGAAAAAACACTCAATTCTTCTCTGTGGATGTATATATATANAAAGAAGGCAGCCAACAGTCTACACCAGAGTTAAAAATATTACCAAGTCTAACGAATAAAACATCTTTAAAATAGGAATGAGGGAATACGGGAATAGAGGTGAAATTTTTCTTAAGTCCAACTAATAATATGTCTTTAAAAGAGAAATCAATAAACATAGGACTAGAGGTAAATACACTAACATGTGTGAAAAATGCAACACCAAGAATGTTACACGTGATTGAAATTAACTTTATAACACAGATTAGGTACATCACAATACACATTTCATTAGATTACAGAACTGTACATGATCTCTGTCCTTGAGAATTCAGTATATAGTGAATCCCTCACGTGCTGCAATCAGAGCCCCCAAACCTCGTGGCATGGAATCAAAGTGGACCTGGTTATGTTCCTGGGGAATCTTCCTCCATACGGTTTGCATGCGAGTCCACAAAGCATCAACAGTGGTTGCTGGAGGGCAATGACGAACAAGTTGCCGACCAACCATAACACAAACATGTTCGATGGGCGAGATGTCGGACGAACGTGCAGGACAGGCAAGCAGTGGTATCCGTCGTTCATTGAAGAAATCTTGCACATTACTCGCCACATGTGGCCGGGCATTGTCTTGATGAAAATGGCATGTGGAGTTGCCTGAAGGTGGGGTAGTATCTCGGGCTCTAAAACCTCCCTTATTTATCGGTGTCTGTTCAGACACGTAGGAGTTGAGATCGCATGTTACCTCAAATGGAGCCCCAAACCACCACACTTGCTGTTTGTCTGCTATGCCGCTCCACGATGCAGGATGTCAGATTGCGGTCACCACAGTAGCAACTAACACATTTGCGCTTCAACCTGTAGGACAGGTTGAAGAGGTACTCGTCCGAAAACACTACATTTGGCAACTCGGCACGCAAGCGACGACGTTCACGTGCCCATTGCAGTTTGAGGCATTTGTGGTTTCTGGACTATGAAATCCGACGCAATGGCATGCGTGCCATCAGTCCAGCCCGCAGCAGATTGCATCCAACCGGCGACACAGACAGGTCCACACCCATTGCAGTTCTCCAACGTCGAGCTAACACTGTGGAAGAAGCTGTACGGTCCATTACGGCCATGCGGACAAGATGGAGGTCATCTAATGCTGTGGTCACATTGCGTTGTCCAGTACCCGCTCGTCGCTGTGTACGAACCTCTTCTATCCATTGTTTCCACACACACATCACTGTCGTAGCAGCATGGCTTGTATACGAGCCGAAATGTTACGCAATGACAAACCCGTGCCCGGTTCGAACTCACTCACATTCTGATATGGTACCCTTTGACATCGACGAGGCATACTGGCACTTGCTTTCACTTCGTTTGACGTCTCTTCACTGACTGAGCTTGACATAACACTGACCTATCCTGTCACACATGAGAGGGAGCTGCTGGGCTTACGTGTACACCATCTCTCTTCAATCGTAATATCTTATTGTTGCTGGCACACTATTCTACACACCCTCCAAGTTTCGATTCATTGGGGCCATTCATTCTGGGTTTTGAAATTTTCACGAACAATAGTGTAATTTCCTAAGTCTTATGTGAGTAAGAACAATATGCTAGGGGTGGAATTCTTAAACATTTCGTTTGTGGTCCCGCAAAGTCCGCGCGAATAAGAGAAGACTGTCACTGAATATCTGGCAAACCGAGGCTTGAATTCAAGAAATATGTTTGTAAGTCCCTCTTTTGGAGGCATTTGTGATCCTGATATTTTTTAAGCCATGTGTGGGAGGCTAAAAATTGCAAAGAAGTTTTCCTAAGGTTTGCAAAGATTTGCGATTTTTTGCTAAGTGCTCTAGTAAGTTTGGCAGGTGATGATCTCAGTAGAAGATGATCTTGGATGGAGTCATTTTTGGGAGGAGTGAATCTTGGGTTGTGTCAATCATGGGTGCGGTTAGTCCTTGACCAATATGGTTGTTCGGTGTGGTTGTATGGTCTAGTTACTTGGTTGAGTGGACTCGGTGGCTGGTACGGATGTCTTGTATGGCCAGCTAGTAATGGCCATTCTGTGGTTGGTCAGTCTGGTAAGATGGTTGTTCTGGTCGCCTGGTATGGTCCTTCGGGATTATTATCTGTAAGTTTGATGTTTTTTTGAAGATTTTTCGATGATTTACGAATGTTTTGCGCTAAGAGTTTAGCTACGAGTTTCATATTAGGAGACTTTTCGGGATTGGACGTCATCACATGTTTGTAGAGATGAATAGTCTTGTACATTTTCTAGTCAGTTTGGGAGGAATTGTATTTATCAGGAGCCAATCTTGATTGGAGTCAGTTTTCTGTATTGCCAGTCGTTTGCCAGTACATATTTTCTGTTTGTATGGTTGTTCGTTGGTTGATATGGTAGGCTGATATGGTGCTTTGGTATCAATCTTAGTTATGGTCGGTTGTTGTGGCTGACTGATCTTGATTGGATTGAAAATGGCTTACTAATGTCCCCCAGTGTTATGCCTGATGGCGTATCACGGGATGGCTTACAAACTTACTTATGGCCTACCTTAAACAAAAATCCAAGCCTAACCTAGGATTCGAAACCAGAACCTCCCACACCGAAGACTGGAGGAGTACCAACAAACTTGATGTTCGTTTGACTGATCGGTTGTAATGGTTCTTTGATATGGTTAGCTGTGGGTGATATATTTTGCGAGGATCTGTGAAGATTTTGTGAAACTTCGCGATCTTTTCTGAAGATTTGTAAGGTTTTTGTCAAGATCTGCAATGTTTTTACGAACATTTGTGAAGAGTTTGGAAAGATTTGTTTACTGTTTGCTAGGATTTGCAAAGATTTAGCGAAGTTTTGAGATACTTTTTTGTGAAGAGGCAAGCAACGAGATTCGTATTATGATACTTTTTTTTAGATATTGGGCATCATCGACTGTATATGTAGGTGGGTGGTATGGTCGGTCGGCCTTGTCCACTGTTCTAGCCATTTGAGCAGGAATTTGTCTTAGCAAGATCCAGTTTTGGGTGGAGTCAGTCTCTTCCAGGACAAATTGGTGTTCGGACAGTGTAAGGGGGAGAGTCATGGGGTTGGTTGATGGCAAGGGTAGAGGGCGAGGAGGACGAGCTATAACTAATTATTGGGGTGCAGAGGTCGTGTTCGGTGGTGGGTTGGTGGCATTTGTGAATGTTGAGGGGGACATACTATGGTGAGAACACAGAAGTGCAAAAAAAACTGGCACGCCTGCCTAATATCGTGTAGGGCCCCCGCGAGCATGCAGAAGTGCCGCAAGATGAGTGGCATGGACTCGACTAATGTCTGAAGGTATGTAGGCAGCAATTCACACCATGAATCCTGCAGGACAGTCCACAAATCCATAGGAGTCCCAGGCGGTGGAGATCTCTTCTGAACAGCATGTTGCAAGGCATCCCAGATATGCTCAATAATGTTCATATCTGGTGATTTAGATGGCCAATGGAAGTGTCTAAGTTCAGAAAAGTGTTCCTGGAGCCACTCGGTAGCAACTCTGGACGTGTGGAGTGTCGCATTGTTCTGCTGGAATTGCCCACTTCCGTCGGAATGCACAATGGACAGCATGGGTGCAGGTGATCGGACAGGATGCTTACGTATCTGTCACCTGCCAGAGTCGTATCTAGATGTATTAGGGGTCCAATTTCACGCCAACGGCACACGCCCCATACCATGACACAGCCTCTATCAGCTTAAACAGTCCCCTGTTGACATGTAGGGTCCATGGATTCATGAGGATGTCTCCATACCCGTACACGTCCATCCGCCCGATACAATTGGAAACGAGACTCGTCAGACCAGGCAACGTGTTTCCAGTCATCAACAGTCCAATGGCGGTGTTGGCAGGCCCAGGCGAGGCGTAAAGCTTTTTGTCGTGCAGCCAACAACGGTACACGAGTGGGCCTTCGGCACCGAAAGCCCATGTCAATGATGGTCCGTTGAATGGTTCGCATGCTGGCACTTGTTGATGCCCCAGCATTGAAATCTGCGCCAATTTGATAAAAGGTTGCACGTCTGTCATGTTTAATGATTCTCGTCAGTCGTCGTTTGTCTCGTTTGTTCACGATCTTTTTCCGGCAGCAGCGATGTCAAAGATTTGATGTTTTACCGGATTCCGGATATTCACGGTACACTCGTGAAATGATCGTACACGAAAATCCAAATTTTATCGCTACCTCGGAGATGCTATGTCCCATCTCTCGTGCGCCGGCTATAACACCACGTTCAAACTCACTTTAATCTTGATAGCCTGGCATTGTTGTAGCAGCAGCAAGCGATCTAGCAACTTTGCCAGACGCTTTTTGTCTTATATAGGCGTGGCCGACCACATCGTGGTACTCTGATTGGTTTCATATCTCTGTTATTTGCATACGCACGCCTATACTAGTTTTTTTTTTTTTGGCTCTGCAGTGTTAAATGAAGAATTCGACAATTTCTACATACAAATTTAAATATCTCAGTGGCAGAACATATCTGTTATAACCTAAGAACTGATCTTCATAAACCACTGAACTATTCCAACTGCTACTCGTCATAGCTACTGCAAATTTATAAAGAATAGTTAGTTGGTTTGTCCATCCAAAAATACAAGAAATCGTCCCGTGAATGTTCAAAGTGTCAAACTTCACTATGTTTCCATTATGTTTTTGCTATTTTTCTGAAGTGACTTAGTGCAGAAATGAAAACAGAAAGTCAACAATTTTAAGTTATTTGTTGGTATAAAACTAAGTTACACAAGCACTTTGATTTTGTAGGTATTTAACGTTGGCAATAACTGTAGTCAGTAATAAATAAAAATTCTAAATAAAAAACTAAGGTGTTATTTTTCCATAGAAACAGTTCTTATCAATAGTTACATGAAGTTTTGTTTTTCTATAGTTAACATCGAACATGTTACAAGCATTTAAATAAATATGTGCTTTAACTTTTAATATGGTGTAACTTCTTGCTGGTAAATACATTCATAAATTTTGTATGCTTGGTTCAATGTCGATAATCTGCTAATAACTGTAAGGTACAGAATCTTTTAAAGCCAGTGTAGCAAAGTTATTAAACCGATAATCGAAAAATGGGGATCCAAGTGTACATTAAATTTAATTTATGACTGTGTAGCAGTTATGGGATGATTATTATTTTCAACATAAAAGTATTTCAATAGCAGTGAAATAAACGCATCGGTTGCAATATCAGTAAAATGAAAATTTTTAGATGCTTCAAAAACAGATACAATTTTGACTTGAACTGCATTCATGATAACTAAAAACTGCCTGCCATTTTTGAGGTGTTATGGCTGTTTTTACACTATTATGTTAGCGTTTAAGAAAACATGTGTGCATGATCTGGCATATTATTTCTTCACCACTTCTATAAAATCTAGTTTGCAAGCATAGGAGGGAATACCAGATGTTAGTTATCGTGTGGGGATAGCCTAATACAAGCCAATCTAAACTGGTTGCCTGCTCACCTTGAGCGATGAAGCACAATTACGTCCCTGCGTCTCCAGTTATTATTTTTAACTTAGTCGGCCGCTCGCTTGCTTCCTGCACCATTCACGGCCCAGTTCGCTAGGCTTGAGAGTGACGTCACAACATGTGATCTGCCCCGAGCGCACCACATCGCATGACTGACGTGAAGAGCTCACTTCGTCGAAGTAAGCAGTCCAACGTATGGCCGATAGAAATGTTCGCTTGCGACATCAGGCACGCTGATATCGAAATTCCACACTTAATAACAGTATCGTTACTCCATATGTCCCCAAAGGGAGACGTGGCTATTAATATTTTCGCTGTGCATGAAGTAAACAAATGCACTGGCATTTTCCTGGAATGAAGGCGGAAAAAAACTTCGTAGATACCACCTAATCCGCAGCCGGTTAAATCAAACCCGCCACCTCCCGGATATAGTCATGCTACTGCATCAACAAACACGTTCTGTTAGTTCCGCTGTTTAGCTTCTATTTGTCGTTGTTGTAGTTTGAGGTGGGGTTCTAAGCATGGAATGATAGGAACGTCCTTGTCTGGAATGAAGGCGTAAATAGGGGAGGTGACGTCACGTAGCTTCTTGAGCTTCAAGTGTTAATTAGTGTGCAAAGCAAAATCATTTACTAGTATGAAGAATTTACATAACTTTATGTTTGCAAACTAGTTATTGCAAAAAGCGTACCCAAATTAGCCAAGTATTTCTACACTTAGTCAAATCATTATACACAATAATATGATGTTGTATACACAAGTTGCCAGAAACAACAATGTGTGCGAAAATGAGAATTCCCACGAATATGTTATTATACATTTTAGTCCATAAGGATACATGCCACTCTTTTCTGCTTTACTTGAATTAGTAATAACATTACAGAACTAAAATATATGTACTTTTCAATTACGCTATCTATTAATTTTAACATAATTAAAACCTTTGTTTACAAGGAACTGTAATTTCAACAGAATGCATCTTTAAATCAAGTGTTTAATATCATGTTTAGCGCCAAAAACACGTGACCAAGATTTTCTTAACTCTATGATAATTGTAATATGACGATTTTAATTATACATATTGCATAGCCTGGCAGGGCACAATGGTATTCCGTTGGATTTCCTTCAACAGCGCAAAAGTTTGGTCCCCACTTCTTAGTCTGTTTTTGTACCTAAAGTGAACATGACTCTTGCAGTTTACCCTAAAGTGTATCAGGTACTCTCGCCTGTTTTTGGAAAAATTCATCATTCTCTTGACCGAATGCTGAAAATGGACCTATCACAGATTGCCAATCTTAACCCAAGTTTTTAAAAATTATTGTCCATCTTCACCAAAGTAATACTGTACCCAAACCTCAGTTGTTAAAGTTTATTTTCTCCATTTCTCAGGTACCCGTAAGTGAATGTATACAACAGGCCATTGCCCAAGTTTTAAGTTTCGATGCTTATCATTATGGCTTTTTGCACTTTTTTTGTTCACATAAGGCTTTTGACTGAATTGTGTTTGTAACAGTTCAACCATTTGCAAGGTCCTCACGAACCACTCTCAGTTTACCTCGTTGTTAAGAGCCGCCCAAATCTCTCAACTCAGCTCAATTGTAGTGCTTAGATTGACACTTTCTGATCAATAAACTATTAATAATATTTTGGAGTAACTTGCTTCTCAAGATCACACATGTCTCGTATTCTATGAAAAACGAACAAATTTTGCAGGTTTAGATAGAAAGTGCTTTCATTCTCAGAACATATGTTATCTCTACCAAATGCATGAAAAGCTTGATTGGACACACAAAAATAACTTCTTTCATAAATGGCAGTCTGACAAATTAGGCGCTTTCTCGCTAGAAGACGAATCACATGGAGCTAAGAAAACTGACAATGATTCAAAACATCAGGCTAATGATTTAAAAGATAAGGGTGAAAGTAAGGATAAATATGTCAAACCTAACGATGCAGAAAAACAGCCCCCTTGTGATCACATTGCAGCCAACAGTTTCAAACTAAAAATTTAGACAGCAAGAAGGATAATAGAGCGGCCATTCCCATTCTTACTGTACGGTCAATGACGCTACGTACGGCGCTCACATTTAATCTTGAATAGAGAATTGTCATCTGTTTCATCAATTCGACTACATGGGGGTCACAGTTAGCATTAGCATTCTAGTCTGTTGTGGGTGTGTCATGTTAGTTTTCCCTACATATTTTATTACCATTGGAATGTCTACTACTCCTCATGTGGGATTTAGTTAAGGTTCGTTGTATGTTAATGCGCTTATCGATTCAGGTTTGGCGCATACTTATAATTCAGGGAAAATTTTTAAGAATTTGTTAAGTAAGATTTCGTCAAATGAGTTGCGGATTATTTCTTTGAGTATTATACTCTTTAAATACTCCTTAACCAGTTTCCTGTTGCGCATCAGGAAAAAAATAAGAACTTCACAATTTACTTGGATAGTAAAATGTCTTGTTACTGAAATTATTAATAAATATTTTACTATAGGGTAAGACTTCATGATGAAGACCAGTCTTGTTTTAGGTACACAAGATAATCGTGTTTACTTTAAATTTGCTCCAAATGATAAAATACCCTTTGTAGGCAGTTATGTTAGTAACACTGCTAGTGAGATAAAATTGAGAGTTCAGAGATTTGGGCGGCTCTGAACAACGAGGTCTTGAGAGCCGATGAGTATGAAATGAGGTGAGGTATGGAGCAGCACCGGAATGAAAGGGTGGGGTAAACGGGAGATCCCCTAGAAAACTCGCCAACCAGCGGCATTGTCCAGCACGATTTCCACATGCGAAAATCCGGAATCGACCCCACCGGGAATCGAATCCGGTTCGCCTAGGTGAGAGGTGAGTAGTCTAACCACTACACCACCACGGCCCCGATTGATAAGAAACTTCTGCAAAGTCAGCTGTATCGTTAAGCTTCTTCCTTTAATTGGTGCTGTTGAGACTTCAAGAGCTAGACCTGATTGATAAAATTATTATAGAACTTTTTATCTCCCAATACGCGAACTAAATTTTGCTGATTTCTCACGTAATTGGTTGAGAGGTGCAGACTTCTCTGCTAGATTTGGAATAAATTTGCCAAAATAAATTTGGATCAATCGTATGAACTGTGATATTCCCTCCATATCCCTAGGTTGCGGAAAATTCCTGACAGCTACACATGGCGGACTTTTCCAAACAATTAATTTTGGAGACTGATGCTTCAAGCCTGGCTGTTGGGGCGGTGCTTGCACAGGGAGTATATGGACTGCGCCAGCCCATAACTTTCTCATGGCGAACTTTGACTACTCATAAAAGAAAATCGTCTATAATCTACCAATAGGAGTGTTTGGCTGTGGTATTTGGTGTTGATAAGTACTATTGATATCTTGAGCACACTGAGATTCTTTTGTAAACTGCTAATCAGGTTTACTTGGCATGGATAGCAATTTTGAAAGATAAACCATTGAGAAATGAAAATTTCATCACTAAAATTTAAATTTCAGAGCATAAAAAGAACTTAAAATATTGTTGCTGATGCGCCAATACACATGTTTGAAGGAACCGAGATTTTGGATGATCCTGAAAGTTCACCAAACCATAATATTTTGACCAAATGCCCATTGGTGTTTAATTACTTAAAAACATCAAGAACAAGATCAGGAACTAAAAAATTATTCATAATTTAAATGCTGGAATTGAGCAAAAGCCTTATTATTTATCAATGGGTGTCCTGTATTGCAAAGCTCAGGACAACTGGAAACACGTTTGCCTAGTATTTTGAGACCCATGGCATTGGAATATTCTCATTCTTATCCTATACACAGAGACCTTGGAATATGTAAAACCACTGAAGCAATCAAAAAATTTTACTAGGAAAAACAGAATGTTGCTTAAAACACCCATTTATGTTTTATGAATACTGAAGTATCCGAAAGGCACACACATTAGTTATTTATTGATTTTGCTGTACCTGTGCCCCGTAGTAATTCTGGTAACAACATGCTGCTGGTGTGTATTGATGCTTTTTCTAAATTTCTGTGGTTAATAACTTCAAGGAAAGCTGTTTCATTGTCAGACATAAGTGCCCTTTAGGCTCATATTTTTCAGAATTTCTGTGTTCCTTCTAGTTAATGGTTCATAGTTTACTTCAAACCTTTTAATAACATGTTTTCCTATTGGGTTCGTGAGAGGGGGG
>NQII01003284.1:5701-42381 GCA_002778355.1 Clitarchus hookeri | reverse complement strand
AATCAATCACATGACTCTGTCCCCTCGGCCCCTCGGCAAGCAGAGCTTTTCAACAGAAACCTCCATTCAGCTTTGATTACTTTCCATTCCTAGGATAAAATAAACTGGTACAGAATCTTACCTTGGTTCCAGATGGAATATAATTATGATTGCCACGAAACTCTCGGTTCAGTGCCTTTTCAGTTAATGATTACATACTTGCCAAACAACCCCTTGTCCACTGTATTGCTATAAAGTGATTTGCTCCCTGGTGATGTGGGAAACATCAAGAAAGTTTGGGCCTCTGCCTCTAGAAATTTGAAAGCTGCTAACTAGAGTATGTGTGAAAGATTCAATTTAAATAGAAAACAAAATCCGTTTCATAAAGGTGACTTAGTTTTGCTGAAAACTCACACCATCAATATGGCGACGGAGAAAATAATGGGAAAGTTGACATTTTGTTTGGCTGGTACATATAGAAGCCAGCATTTTTTGACTTCCCTAATAGCCCATCTGATTGACCCTAAAATTGGAGCTCGTGTTACACGTACACACATCTCCCATTTGGAGACATGTCATGCCAAGTTTTCAACATAGTGTTTTTTTGGCACTGTTAGGGTACTATATATGAACTGTTGTTTAATGGTCTGGAGTGATACAAACTTTTTGAAATTTTGCTACACCCTGACTCATCCTCAGTAGTGGACCGATCACCCACTCGCCAGTCTTTTGTAGAGTCATTTTATTGCCATTGTTTTGACATACCTAAATGTAAAATCCATAGTGCTAGATTGTAAGAAATTTTTTTTGTCCAAAGTGAGTGTTCATGTTAACATGAGTAAAATGGTTGCTTTGTTGCATTGTGCATTACTTGTGATCATTTGTATTTGGTTGTTTAATTGAGGTAGCTTCCTAGCAGATTTAAGACTATTTGTTATAGTCTGATGAGATAATTATGCTCGTTAAAGAGGGTATTGTGGTGGTAGTTATTTTAACCTTTGTAATTTGGTTACTGTCTTGGAGACCCTTTTCTTGTTAATTTAAGCATGTGCCTCCTGTTCCTCTGTGAAAGTATTTTGAGCCCCCGAGTACCACCATGTTCCCGATTTTCTTGGTCTTCGCATTCTCACCACTGTTCTGTTCTGCAGTTACCGTAATAAACTTTAATTCTGGTGTTGTTTTGAAAATAAAAATGATGTGTAGTTTTCTGACAGTTACTATTCCAATGTTTTAATTTTTATATTCTTGAGTTCAAATAAGAATCCTCCTAATTTGATGCTTTAATTTCAGTATGTCATTTCTGTGAATGACAATACGAGCAGGAATCCTCGTGAAAATGTGACCATTAATCAGAATGTTCAGTACTCAATCGCTTAACTGCAAGAAAGTGCTCCAGCTGTTAAGTCTGAGATTGCTACTTTAACTTGTTTGCTTCCTCTACAATCTCAACACTAAAGAGGTTTTCTAAATATTTTTGGAAAAATTCTTATAATATGGTTTGGCACGTTATACTCAGAATACTCTGCACTTTAGTAAAAAAGGTTAAATTCCCTTTCTGATGTACAACGTGGTACTTCAACCAATTTGGAAATCATAATCTGGAAGACAGTGTCTTGAATAACAATTCAAATATGGAGAATTTGGTCTCACATTACTTGAAACATTATAAATATTTTGTAACGTGGTGAATCAAACTTTACAAGAAGGTGTAGCCAGAACTATGATTATAAGTTATAAGATTTACTTAAATTTCCTGCCGTTGTGAGTTAGCTTAAATCGATNGGTGTAGCCAGAACTATGATTATAAGTTATAAGATTTACTTAAATTTCCTGCCGTTGTGAGTTAGCTTAAATCGATATCTTTGATTTTATAAATGTTTTTGAAACCAACAGTCATTGTAAATTAAGTTCTTACCTTCTTAAATGCCAATTCGTTTATTAATGTTTTCGGCTCGTGTGACCCTTCCTGTTGTTTGAACACTTCTCCTCATGCCCGTTGCTCCCGATGGTAAATTTATGGTTATGTTTTTCCTTTTTAAGTTGAAAGTATGTTAGTTTAGTGAGTGTCTTAACATTGTGGTAAATGTACCCCTGGCTAATAAAAATAATTTTTTTAAGTACGATAGAAAATTCCCTACCCCTTTCAATTGACCTATGTAGAACAGGCATCTTCTGCTCCATCTTCACGAAACGTTAATAGTTCTTCCGGATATAAAACTTTGTACTACTATCGCTCCTTATCTGTTAGACAATTGTAAAACCCATGGTGCTGCCTCTTGCCCGCCTGTTTTTTCCTTCCTATTTTTATACTCGTGCCACAAGTTGTGAAATTAATCAGTTTTTTGGGCAGAACGTGTCCTGATATTTAGGACAAGTAATTTGTGAGTTTTGAAATCTCTTTCTTTCAAAATACTAATTCTGTCTGACTCTTTGCGACCAAGTTTCCAATTGCGATGACCTTGTTTTTCGATCTATAATCGTGATTCAGTTTCCTTTCCCTCACTATTTAAATGTATCTGGATGTAATATTAATGCTAGTTATTGTGATAGTGCTAGTCATTCGTTCAACCCTTTGCCATAGCCTATATGTATATCTATACTTCTCCATATTTGATATACCAAATATTCATGGTAATCTCACAACGTTAGAATTTGGAAAATTTCCTTAATTTTACCGAAATAACGCTTTTGTTGAGGAATCGCATAACATTTTATGTTCCCAAATTAGTGGAGCTTATTTTTATTCTGTTTTGAGATTTCGTCATTCCAAATTCAAAAAAGTTCAGAATTTTTTTTTTTTATATTCCTGCTTTGATTGTTCCTAGTGTTTTTGGTGCAATTTGTCTTGGCCTGTGCCTGTAGTTTGCTATCAAGATTTATAGCAGACAACACTTATCTCCTTGCCATACGTCTATCCCATCCATTACCACTTCTGAGAGAACCGTGGTGGTGATCTTGACGCCTCAGCCAGCTAAGTCTACAGATTTAGTAGTGAAACTAGAAGGTGTAAAATTGTTTTGTTCGCTTATGAAGACATTTATCTACCAATTAGTACTTTTTTGGGAATTTAATTTTTTATGTTGAAGTGGTAGAACCTGGGATATCCTCGCGAGGAAGGGACTGATGTAATATTCGTCTTTAACAATTTTCATAATTTTCTTTTGTTAGCAAATTCCTTCTTGTGTGGCAAATACCTGTCGTATTTCTTTTATTATAAGGTAATTTCTTATTTTAAAATTAAATTTTGAACATTTGGTGTAAATTTGTACCTAAAGATTAAAATTTACAAAGGGATTATTTTCCAACAAATTGTAATAATGCCTTATAAATGTTGTCCGTTGCTCGTAAAGTAGCAGCCCTGTTGTGGTGAGTCTACTTAAACTGCTGTTACGCTTCACAGTTCTCACGCCGGATTGCAGGGCGTGTGTTCTTTAATGTTTTGATGTTATATTGTTTTTGTGTGTTTTGATAAGATGTTATAATAATTTATTTTGTGACATTAATATAAAAATAATTTGCATGGTGTTACTTTTATCACAATAGTTTTTGGTACAACATCGTGAATCGAGAGATCAAGCGGTCGTGTTGTTTTGTCGGAAAAAACCAATGATAATTGTTGTATATCGAAAAAATGTATGACTATTTCTTCTTCCCAGACAAATACCATCGTGTAAAGTCATTACAATGTATTCTAGTTTTATATATTCTAACAATATATTACAGTGATTGTAGTTGACTGATTATGTTAAATTAACAGGATGCTATTAAGATTATGACACGAGTTCTTTTTCGGATAGATCTTTAATATTTTCATCGGGTTTTTGTAACTTTATAGCGGTCCACAATAGTGGCCAATGATATAACATACATATTTGTTTGCCTTCGCTCATGTGTCTAAATCAGATTATGAGATATTTTTTCTTCTTTCGTCTGAACACAGCAAAATCAGCCAAGAAAATTTTCAAGTTAATTGCATACCTGCATGTAATTTTTTGTTCAAAGTGCTTGCATTAAAACGGAAGATAACATATAATGTTCCAGAAAACATTTTCCAAATAAAAAAGAAGTGTGTTAAAACTTTTATATAATAAAATTATCTTTATATAAAAATTATTTCTTTAAAAAATGTCGTTACCCTTTCGTAAAAAATAATTTTGTAGTTTGAAGTTTTGAGGGTGTTCCCCATAGTTAAGTTTAAATTGCATTATTAAGCAGTTAATTCTCTGGCATAAAAGTCAGTTGGCCCATTTGTGCAAAAATGCTTGTAAACGAGCAGCTCGCAAACTTTTTCCATAATGAGTCAACCTCTGTAATGCAACCATAGATTCACGTGGCCCGCGTGGTACCACTTGACTGTAGTGTGCAGTTGGCCACATCTGGGCTTCTGTTTGGATAACTTTCTGCATCAAAATACGGTCTACCCTTAAGCGGCGAGAGTCTGCATAGTTAACGGTACCCCAAGAATGCCGGCGCCATCTGTGGGCCATGAGTGGCAGCAGTGGTCCACTGACTTGCTGCTTCTGGACTGCCATATGTTAACCAACTCTCGTCAGCCAACTGCTGGCAAGCTACTAGTGGCCCAGCTATTGATAGGCCACCTTTAGCCCACCTACGGAATTTGTCATATACAACCAAGCTATGGACCACTTGTGGCCCACTAAAAAGCAGCTTAAAAGAGTAATATTTTATTTTCAGGCTACAGTCAGTTGGTAATTAACATACAAAATAAATAGAAACGATTTTGTTCCTCTTAGTAATAATGCCACATTAAAATTTTACTTCTTATATACTTAACTAGCTGTGCCCGCAGCTACGCTCGCGTGTAATACAGAATTATTGTTTAGGTTTTTTTTTAAATAAAGTCCATGCTTTTTATGCTTTTTCCTGGCAATGTATGCACTTACTTTTCAATTTCAATGAGTGCAAGGTCAAAAACTTCGTCATTGAATGTTATTTGTGAATTAAATGGTAAAAAAGCATATTAGTAGTTCTCTGTTAAAGATAGATATATGTTAGTGCGGAGTTTTTTTATGTCTTTTTATTCAACACAATTCTTTACTACATGATATTGTTTCATCTTTAACGGTTTAGACAGCGTATTGCAAGAGAGTGCACTGGCGGCAAACTATTATCGTCACTGCTTATTCCTTATGTTACTTTACGTAACAAAATATATACTAAAACCTGGCCAGAGAACATCGCTACGAATTAAATAAATACCCGTAAATCGGATACGTGGTTCTCGAGTGATAAGCGCACTAGCAGACCGAAAGACAGAGAGACGTTGAGTTTTATAATATGTATAGAAGAAGTTAAAAAAAAATTTCATTGAATGCACATATGGTGTTTGATGTTTCACAATGTAATATAGTTGGCATGCCATAATAGCCCACGAAATTGTCGCTAATATGTCCCCAGCAGTAATAGTTCGCATGCCATAATTTGTCAGTAAAATTGCTGATAATGTTTTTTCAGTACTAAGCAACAGTTGGCCTACCACAAATGGCCCATAAGTTTGCTGATGTTACGTTCCCAGGAGCAAGCAACAATTTGCATGTCATAAGCGGCCCATTAGCATGCTACTTAAACGTCCGCAGCACTAAGTAACAGTTAGCATGTCATAGCCCCCAAGCTTGCTGCTAGTATGTCCCCAGCAATAAGCAATAATTGGCATTCCATAAATAACCCATCTTCCTGCTAATATTTTCCCATCAGTATGTAACAGTTAGCATTTTGTGTATTGTCTGCTTATGGGACCTCTTCTGAATTCTAACAACCACTGTGAAAGGTTTGGCTAACAATATGATTATTTAAAAAATATGGAAGTGTCACCTATATTTATATGATCTGTATGTCAACCATTTAAGCATTTCTGACAGTCATAAATGCGAACGTTTACCACCACTGCCTATGGATCGTCAACTGTTATTAGTTTGTTGTTCTCTACTTGGGTCTCTGTTTTTTCCTTTGTTGCCCCATGTTAGGGCTTTGTGGATACCGCCATGTCCACATCTGTGAATAAATATATATAAATACAACAAAAAACGGATACGTGTATTTTTATTTAGATGTGTACCATCCTGGTAAAATAATGAATATTAAAAATAATAATAATAAAAAGGCACATTTACCTGAACTCTGCATCTCCAATTGTACTGGTAAATTACTGGGAACAGGGCCAGAATGAAATGAAAGCGTTGATTTTGCTATTATATTTACGCAACCACGTATAGTAAATACAACTTACACAAATTCTTTATTAATGTGTCTAAAGTATGAAGCTTTAAGTTATAACACATATACTTATCAGTTATGTTAACATTTACTAATTTTCTCTTCTTTTTTTCTTTTTTTTTTTTTTAGTTTTCATGTTTATGTGAAAGGCAAGACGAATCTGTGGTCTCGGCACTGTGTTGTATATATGTATATTCATACGTACTTATATATATATAGTAGGATTGCTCTTGTAGCGCAGAACTCGTTCTCTGTGTCCTATAGGTAACTTGGTGGTCAGATTTATGAACCGCTTTGTTTGTTATCACTTTTATGGGAACTCTTGTGATGCCCTACGAACGGAGCGGTGTCTCAGCTTGTAGATTCGGGGTACCGATATTTCATGACTTTAGGAGTCTTCTCGTTATAAGCTACTTAAAAGTTATTCTGTGATACCTGATTGCCTGAAAAATATTATAACATACTGAAAATTCTCATTAATCATGTAACGGGGAACCTAGAAATCTCTACATATTATAAATAAGTACGCGATATCACTGTAAATTTGCGATTCCGATATTCATTGGTAATTTACGGAAATAAAAACACGATTGTTGGACCGATTCCGCTGCTCTATGTTGCTCTGAGGAATATTTTATCTGAGCTACAATGGCTTTTGAATTATTTTGTTAGTTAGATGTAAATGTAATTCATATTTAAGAATGCGAAACCATATAATTTAAAATGCTTCTCAAATCCGCACATGTAATGCTGGGCCTATGGCCAAAATCTTACAACATAATGATGTCTATGGTAGGTTTTGCCGGTATTTATGTTTCCGAAAGTCGAAACAGATGTTATACGACTTTGATGTATTCTGCCGACGAAGTCAGTCATTATCGAACCTACCTTTGTAGTAAAAATATGGTAACAAAACACTGTTGTGAATACACCAGCAGGAACCAACTTGGCAATTGGTGTTCCTTGGCAGAAAACAATTTTCTCGATCCCTTTTGTTGATCAATACGCATGAACGAAAACTTTCCGCCTCTTAGAAAAGAAACCGTCATGAGAATGCGGTGCATGTGTATTTATATCACTCACTAATATTGTCAAAAATTTATTTGTTCTGGGCATTCTTTATGGTAAATTAAACAACATTTTGTTACCATAGCAGTTGGATAGAAATATGCAGTTGAATATTTAGTCGTCAACCTTGATCCTCTATTAGCGCATGGGAAAGGAAGGATAGCGTGTATAGTTTGAAAAAAAACATTATAAGTTCTACATTTCAAAGTAAACAATACTGCGATAATAAAAGTGATAGCTGCGTACGGCCTTTAGTGTCTCAATGTATGGGTAAAGCCCAAGACTATTTCAGTTTGACAATCCTATAATTTTTTCGCTCAATAACCCTTGGTTGCGTAAAGTACCCATTCCATACAGTTTCGAAGGTGATTGAAACCTTAAAAAATGTGGGTATCTTAACAAAGTAAATACATATCGTCAGAATCAAAAAGAAATTCAAAGCGTGAACTCAGGTGTTTGGCTACAGAAAATTGTTGGTTTATAATTCTCAACAAAAATAATTTTTTTATTGTATTGTACCGCATTTGCTTGTAGTTCCACCAGTTACTCAAAATAAATCATGCCCTCACCATTTTAGGAGAAATATCATTACGTAAAAAATAAACGATAACATTACGTCAATTCCTGCACACAGTGAACAAAAAAAATTGTTTTAATTTGTTTTATAAGAGTTTTCTATATGTTTGCGAAGTTGCGTAATTATTTCTAAATTGCTTATAAAAATGGGCAATTATTGTAAGAGTAAGGATTTGCTTGTGAAAATAGTTCCTATCATTTGCAAACTTCAGTTCACAGATATACAGTAACATTCTAGTATACTTCACCTCGTTTAGCGGAACAACCTTACAGCCTCACTATAGTCGGTGCCAGCTAGTTCGTAAAATGCTGTGTCGTATGAGTGCAACAATTGGTCATTACATTAAAGACTTCGAAATAATTGGCACTCTTATTAATATTAATTTGTTTTTAAATAAATGTGTCCAATTTATATGCTATTCGAAACACGTATTTAATTGACAAAAATTTCATTATTCTCTATAGAATGCATTTATATTATTCACAGCAATAGGTATTACTTGATTTTGTCGCTCATTTGAAAAGTGTGCTCTGTCTCTTTCTCTATCTCCCCTCTCTCACTTTTGCCCATTGTGAGAGATTTGAGACCCTTCCCTTTTCCCAGGGGTGTAGTCGTAAATTTAGCACTTCCGGAACACTTAACCCTAAGGGTACTTTTTTTCGGGAAGGGGTGCATACTGCTTAATATTTCGTAATTCAAGTGGGAAAAGTAAAATTATGATATAAATGTGTTCCAATTTTTTTTTCGTACATATATATAGATTATTACTACACAAATAATATATTATACAAAATGTTAAAAAAAAAGATGGGGCTCATCAAAGAATGGATAGTACGTAATATGTTAAGGAAAAGATGTAAACAAATATATGACCGATTCAGATTCTATTTGGATTATTAGGGTCCGAAGTAACGAACGGGCGGAGTATACATTCCGGATGCAGGTAACGCAGACGTACACCGCAGTAGTGAGCCGACCGTTCTCGTTTGAATAGAGTGGTGGATGTGTTGTATCGCCAAGCACGTGCATATGCAGTGAAATGAAACACATATGCAGAAAAGAAGGACATGGTTCTAATGTACGGGCGAGCTAACTGTAATTGTGTAGCGGCGAGACGTGAACCCGGACACATTTCCAAATAGACGATGCCCAAAAGAAAACACATTTCAACGTATGTATATGAATATCTATGGGAAACGGGGTGTTTTGACAGGCGCTCCGGAAACAGTGGAAGACCTCGACATGCCAGGACCGTTGACGTGGAGGAACCAATACTACATCACATTGAGTACCACCCTGAGAGCAGTACCCGAGGCAAAGCATGCGCAGAGCGTGTGCACTATGACACTGTGTAGAGGATCCTCAAAGAGAACCTGCCCTACCATTACCACATTCCACGAGTTCAGGTTCTCACCACACCCACAACGGATGGCTTACTGCATTTGGTTGTGGCAGCAATGTAAAAAAGACACACACTCGC
Source organism: Clitarchus hookeri (assembly GCA_002778355.1). NCBI lineage: Eukaryota > Metazoa > Arthropoda > Insecta > Phasmatodea > Phasmatidae > Clitarchus > Clitarchus hookeri. The sequence goes on along the minus strand of NQII01003284.1, from coordinate 33,043 downwards.
TAGAAAAAGTTCTCTGGAGGGATGAGGCGAACTTCACTAGGGATGGCGTCATTAACTTCCACAGTGCCCAACAGTAGGTGGATGAGAACCCTCATGAATTTCTGCAGTCCCGAAATCAACATAAGTCCACGATAAATGTGGTGAAGTTGTGGGATATTTGCTAGTGAACCCACTTGTGTTGCCTGGACGGTAAAATGGGCAGACCTACAGGAACTTCCTCGAAAACAAGTTCCCTAAGCTCCTCGAGGAGGTCCCGTTAACATATCAGGAAATCAGTATGGTTCACTCATGACAGTACATCGGCCTATTTCAGCAATATGGTAAGAAACTACCTGGAACCTACTTATCCGGGACAGTGGATCGCATGCGGTTGACCAATTCCATGGTCCGCCCGATCACCTGACCTAAATACCATCGATTCCTCCTTAAGGGGACATGTGAAAGCAACAGTTTATGGCAACCCTGTGGCCACTGTATAAATACTACTGCAGCGTGTTGTGGACGCATTCCAACAAATTCGCACCAACCTCGATGTATTGGTATGGGTGCAGTCATCCGTTGAATGACGTCTGTAGGGCTGTATTGGCACCCATGGTGCAGATTTGGAACCTTTCTTGAATTACATCACACACTCTGGGCAGTGTACCTAGCACGTATTCTCCTTCAGCCATAGCAAGGCTCCCTATGTTTGTAGGAAGATTACGTTAAAGGGAAGTTGAATGGGTCATATATGCACTGGAGAGCCAAAAGAACTTGTATAGGTGTGCGAATGCAAATAACAGAGGTATGAAACCAGTCAGAGTAACGCGATGCGATCGCCAGCGCCTATATAAGACAACCAGCGTCTGGAAAATTTGCTAGATCGGTTGCTGCTGCTACAATAGCAGGCTTTCTAGATTTAAGTGAGTTTGAACATGGTGTTATAGTCGGTGCACGAGAGTTAGGACATAGCATCTCCGAGATAGCGATAACATTTATATTTTCGCGTACGACCATTTCACGAGTGTACCGTGAATATCGGGAATCCGGTAAAACATCAAATCTTCGACATCGCTGCGGCTGGAAAAAGATCGTGAACGAACGGGACAAACGACGACTGACGAGAATCATTAAACGTTACAGACGTGCAACCCTTTCTGAAATTGGCGCATATTTAATTGCTGGGGTATCAACAAGTGCCAGCGTGCGAACTGTTCAATGGACCATCATTCATATGGGCTTTCAGAGCCGAAGGCCCACTCGTGTACCGTTGTTGACTACACGACACAAAACTTTACGCCTCGCCTGGGCCCGCCAACACTGGCATTGGACTGTTGATGACTGGAAACATGTTGCCTGGTCTGACGTGTCTCGTTTCCAATTGTATCTAGTGGATGGACGTGTACGGGTATGTAGACATCCTCATTAATCCATGGACCCTACATGTCAATAGGAGACTGTTCAAGCTGGTGGAGGCTCTGTCATGGTATGGGGCGTGTGCAGTTGGCGTGAAATGGGACCCCTGATACGTCTAGATACGACTCTGACAGGTGACAGATACGTAAGCATCCTGTCCGATCACCTGCACCCATTCATGTCCATTGTGCATTCCGACGGACGTGTACCATTCCAGCAGGACAATGCGACACCCCACACGTCGAGAGTTGCTACCGAGTGGCTCCAGGAACACTCTTCTAACTTTAGACACTTCCATTGGCCACCTAAATCAACAGACATGAACCTTATTGAACATATTTTGGATGCCTTACAACGTGCTGTTCAGAAGAGATCTCCACCGCCTCGCACTCCTATGGATTTGTGGACCGCCCTGCAGGATTTATGATGTGAATTGCCTCCTGCATACCTTCAGACATTAGTCTAATCCATGCCACGTCGTCTTGCGGCACTTGTGTGTGCTCGCGGGGGTGCTACACGATATTAGGCAGGTGTACCAGTTTTTTTGTCTCTTCAGTGTATGTTAACCAACATTTGTTCCTCAACATATTACGTACTACCCATTCTTTAAGAAGCGCCTATATTAATTTTAACAACCTGTATATTTTACGGTTATAACCAAGCAATTGAACTGAACAACAAACGATCAAACTAGCTTGTCCTTGTACCTTGGAAGCAGACAGACGCCGGAACATGGAATAGGGTGGCGGGGAAGGACGGTTGGTTACACTGCAATGTTGCCAATTATCTCAATACACGTAGGTTTTATCTTCAGTTGCATTAAAAATTAAGCAACAATGTTAGTTTATGAACCGAATGTTTTGACCTATAAAATCATCCACCATCTTTAAAAATAGTATGTTTGAATTCANCAATGTTAGTTTATGAACCGAATGTTTTGACCTATAAAATCATCCACCATCTTTAAAAATAGTATGTTTGAATTCAAAACATATTGTTCTCGACGTTAAAATGTCATTAGTTTTCGGTGGTTGTGCTTTTGTTTTCGTAAGTTCAGTAAAAAAGGTAATAAAAATAATTGATTGGAAGTAAATTACACTTGGGCAACANACAATGTTAGTTTATGAACCGAATGTTTTGACCTATAAAATCATCCACCATCTTTAAAAATAGTATGTTTGAATTCATAACATATTGTTCTCGACGTTAAAATGTCATTAGTTTTCGGTGGTTGTGCTTTTGTTTTCGTAAGTTCAGTAAAAAAGGTAATAAAAATAATTGATTGGAAGTAAATTACACTTGGGCAACATAAAAATATGTTCTCACAAATCAGTACTAAGATGGTGTTCCGGTGCGTCCTGGCTCCACTAAACATCTGCACCCTACATGAGCTTTCAGAATTGTTTCTGAAACTGAAAAAACAGGAATGGTGACAAAATATTGTCTGAAGTCTAATTATTGTTCCTTTTATTTTCCGTAATAACTGAATGATGATGTCGGAAATATTGACTCAATGCGATTGTGAATATATTCATTTATTTCAAAATTGTACTGTTGCCTGTAAATAAAGTAACCTACTATTAACATTTAAATCACCACAATATTTAATGTTGCGTATTAAGATGTAAATATCATTAGTAAGACATGTTTTGAAATTATTATAATTTCTTTGAAAATTATNAATGCGATTGTGAATATATTCATTTATTTCAAAATTGTACTGTTGCCTGTAAATAAAGTAACCTACTATTAACATTTTAATCACCACAATATTTAATGTTGCGTATTAAGATGTAAATATCATTAGTAAGACATGTTTTGAAATTATTATAATTTCTTTGAAAATTACGGACCTTCTCATGTCAGTTTATATTAAAGACACACATTACATTTTGTGGTTAACTTCAAAACAGTATGGCTGTCACAGAGAGCGCAAGAGCAAGCATAAGTGAACATCGTAGTTCACACTTGGTCTCGCGCAATTTTCCTTGAAATATGATAGCGGAAAGGTATCTGTGACCTCGAGAGTGAGTGAGAGAGTACTAGCCGAATTGCGACACGGCCTTCCCGAATAATTACAGTTGATTTGTGAACAGCTGCAATATACGTATGTCACATGACGATGTTTCTACTCGCATACAGCGGAAGGATATGCAACAGGATGAAGGTAGCGATTAAAAAATAAACTAATCATTTTTCATTCAACAACACAATATTTTTACAAACATTTTTTCCACATACAATATTGACCGCAGTATGAAGTAACGCATAAAGCTTTTCACTTTCTCGTTTTGTTAAAGGGTTTTAATTGGTTCTGCATGTTACAGAGAGTTTTTGCCACCATTGATATTGTATTGTTAATCAAAGAGGTGGGAATTTCCGAATGCCTGCAGGAGCATCCTCATATGATTAAAATTGCGACGAGAAACTGTTTTGTTATCACTATTAACAGTATCAGATTTTTAGTAGCTATTATTATGTTAATGAAGCGATTTGATGCTTGTGCTTGTTGAAGTTCCGCGAATGTCATTTTTAAATAAGTTAACTCAAACCAATTGTTTGATTGTACTATGCTTCCGACCTCAATCTTAACTACTGGCGATACTTTCAGTATGGAGTTCAGTCTGTTTTGTAGTTGACGTATTGACAACTGGCAAATTACCGCTTAGCCAAGATTCTTCCCAATTTTTAACCTACTTAGTCGACACGATATAACGTGTGGCACATTATTTGGCCTGCTAGCTTAAGGTTAATTTTTTGAAGTTAAAATAAATAAGTTTCGGACTTTACTGTGATGTATTAATTAATATAAAATATAATCTAACAACGTAAATTTATAAATAAGAAAATATTCATATTTGTCGCATATTGCATTCCGTAGAGCGCCCAAACTCTTCGACTTTTGCGTTTTTTGCTCATCTCACCACCTTCGTAAAAAAATATGTAAATTTACACACTAAATTTTTTGGTAGTTCTACATTTTTGTATGTGTAATTTTGGAAAACTACTACAGTGTGTCTAATAAAACACAAATTTTTTACGACTACAAAAATACCTGAAGTACCTAGACCAAATAAGACCATGCTAACGTTTGACCGCCTGCCATTTCCTTAATTTTACAAGTAAACATGTGAACAAAATCACAAGTACATTTTGGTGTGTTAAGAACATAAATGCATACCTATAATTCATTGATTTCTAAATTGTAGTGTACCTAACATTTATGTTCCAAAAGTTAACATTTTGGTCTTATTAGGATCCTATGTTCCAAATAAGGCCAGCCATTTAAAATTTGGTTGTAAATGGTGGATTAAGATGTATTTATATAACATTAGCCAAAAATATCACATTACCGTTTTTGTTTTTACATTTAAAATGTCAAAATATAACAGCCTCTTTCTTCGCAGCACATTGCAGTTGTTAGCCAAACATGTTCACAAACATAAAAATAATAACATATTCACTATCCTTGGAAAAATTACTTTAATATCTGGACAAAAGCCAAATACTTACATACCTAACTGGAAATAAACCATCAAAGTTTCCACAACAAACTGAAGCATTTTAAAAAGTAAACACAGCATACTTAATCTGATTCCAAGCACTCGAAACATTCCCACATGCTTATCTTGTCTCGTTTTGTAATACCAACGCATTTTTCATGAAAATCCTTCAGGCATGTGTTACACAAGATCATGGCGGCTATTTCATAACTGGTAGGAAAAAAAAGAGTTTCCCGCAGAGGGCTGGGGGGTGCGGAGCCGCGGTGGTATAGTCGCGGTGGCATAGCCGCCATCTTGGATGGCATTACATAGCAACCCCTTGCTCTGTCATTCCTCGCCAGCAGCAGCCATCTTAGATTTCCCTTTTTCCCTTTTGCTCTATCACGCCACCTCAACACTTCATGCTCTTGCATTCTGTTTGGGGGCTGTGTCATATTACTTCCAGTTTCTCTCGTCCCCGCATTCTATCACTCGGGGTATTTTCTCATATTCCTTCCAGTCTCTCTCGTTTCCCACCCCTGTGGTTTTCTCACAGTCATCCCAGTCTCCGTTATTTTCTCACGCCCTCTCCTTACTTTCTACCTCTCGTCCGTTTTATCTCGTGAGGGATTTTCTCATATTCCTTCCAGACTCCTTAATTTCTCTCTCTCATCTCCCATGTTCTATCCATCGGGTTTTTCTCATATTCTTCCCGGTCTACTTCCTACCTCTCGTCTCCCACGTGCGGGAGTTTCTCATATTTCTCCCAGTATCTTTCTCGCGGTCCCTTTCCTACCTCTCATCCATTCTATCCCTCGGGAGGGTTTTCTCATATGCCTTCCAGTTAACTTAATTTTTCCCTCTCTCGTCTCCCGCACACTAATTCCTCCTACCCCCCTCTCTCTCCAGTGTTTCGCGCCCTCTGCCATCACCTGCTGAAGGCAGCCCCACATGTAATTCCCACCGCAGCCAGTCGGTCACTGCAGACTGCCATATTTAATTCCTGCACCTGCCACCAGAGTTTTTGAAGTTCTACAGGTGGCGGCCAGGAGCGCTGGTTTCGTTGTGGCCATTTTTGTGTTGGTTGGTTCACTCTGGTGGCGCTAGGAATCACCCAAACATTTAGAGGACTTCATCTCCTGCAAAACTGCTTTTAGTTCATTAAAATCTAATTTGTATATCCTGAGTTATATAAAATGTTTTATATTACAAAGAAAACTAACCATAAACATTTGTGATATTTTCTCATTTATGTCTTTCATATGATTATAAAACAGGGGAAATTATCTTGCAGTGCCAAACATGAATAATATAGACGTCAGTATTTTCAGTAGCGCATGCTTTTAAGCACGGGGAGTATTTTATCATTTTGTCAACCAACGACTTCTTGCTTGACATTTTTTTGTCATCCTGATATTTGCATTCATCACCTTGAACTGAGGCACAAAAAATGAACGAGACACAGGGAACAAACAAAGACTGCATCCACATTTGTCTCGCCTCCGCACGCTCACCACACACTGCGCAGCATTGTCAAGATCACCATGACGTTGCTGCCTTACAATTAAAGATGTCCCGCTCTGCAAACTCCGCACAGCGTTCCCAAGATTGCCCCGACCTTACCGCTGCCTTACACATAAAGATGGTTTGCTGAATATTATGTGTTTTACCGAAGGACAGTAAACTCGAGAACCATAATTCGCCAGAAGAAATTATAAATATGTATCAAAAATGCATTTAAAATTGAAATATACACAAAATTCCAAATTTGCACACATATGCACGAACAAAAATGGTAAATAATTTAACATGGAACAACAACAGTAAACACTATGTTTTTGAGATAAATTGNAACTCGAAAACCATAATTCGCCAGAAGAAATTATAAATATGTATCAAAAATGCATTTAAAATTGAAATATACACAAACTTCCAAATTTGCACACATATGCACGAACAAAAATGCTAAATAATTTAACATGGAACAACAACAGTAAACACTATGTTTTTGAGATAAATTAAAAATTTGCTTTTGCACATGTATTTAACACTGCTGATAACATTAGAGTTATTACTGTTTGCTAAATTAATTGTGGCAAGAAAATATTAATGATGAAGGTTTTAAATTATAAAAAAAAATTACTTTAGCAAGTTAAATGAATGTTGAAATGTTAAATTAACCAAATAATTCTTATTTACAAAAATACGTCGAAAAACGTTAAGCACAGCAGAGTAGTTCCCTCTAAAGTAGAGTCTTTAACCATAAATAAATAAAGCCGGTACAATACTTACAATTTATGTGACTCTTCGTTTCTTGAAGTAAAAGTTAGTCTTGCGCGTCGTAAACAACATGCTTCAGAATGGCTGCAAGTTCATTGTTACTGTCTCCAGATTACACCCAACAACAAAGAAAGAAAACGGTTATCCCTAAGCTGCACACTTCCAGAAACGCTCAATAACCTTTCAAATAATCGAAGGGAATCATTTAGGTAGAGTATTCTAGCCCTCGAAAGACAACATTTCACACGATTAATTTCTCGAACCTGCTTATCGGGTGACCAATAGTTACGAAGTCTATTTCAAAACGAGAATGAGGCACCTGAGACCCATCGGCCTTGCTAGGGAAATACATTGGAAAGCAAGAAAGAACAAGGTGTTATCAATATTACAAATGAGCCTCCTTTCCTCTACATGGACGCTAATAATTTAGATGACGTTTTTAAAAAGTTAGATGGCAGGTGGATTTTGACTTTCCGTTGAGAGCTATATCATTAGAGATGCATCCAGAAAAAATGCAATACTAGCGAGACAATTACAAATATACAAGTGCCTTATCTGAGATCCGAACACAGAACGCCTCGTACCGTAAGCTGGCGTGCAACCAACTACATTACAGAGGTACGATTCGGAGCATCAACATCTATAGTAATCAGTCTAAAGTTAATGGTCAACTGGGTTTACCAACTTCAAATAACCACAAGGACATAGTTTTGAAAACAAGTGTGTGGATCACAAAATGCATGTAAGCTTCCATGGTCTACATGTGTGCAGAATTATATGGACATAGGTTGACTGGTTGATATATAGCATAAGAGATTTAGTTTCTCATTTAACACTATCGTACGAAAATGCCTAAAACATGTCCTGTATAGAGATATCTCACGTGTCTAATAAAAATCCACAATATCAATGTTTGTTTAAAATTTTCCAAATTATTTAATAAATATTATAAAAGTATCTAAATAATTTATATTGTACCATTTTTAAAAAAACGCCTGGCCCACTCAAATTATATAAGCTTACATGGTCCACTGTATTACTACTTGTGTGCAAAATTTGGTGGTAATTCGGTGATTGGTTCNCAAATTATATAAGCTTACATGGTCCACTGTATTACTACTTGTGTGCAAAATTTGGTGGTAATTCGGTGATTGGTTCCAGAGATGTGGCATAGATATTGCAGTTTATCATCTGGCACTATTTAAAAAAAGGCGGCTAAACATTATCTCTATTAGCATTTTTGATGCTTCAAGTAGCTACTCTTGGCACGAAAAGATTAATTTAAAGCGGTTAAACTTGTAAATAGAAGTGACAAATATTTCTAAATTAGTTATATGACTGCCACAGTTTAAATAAAGCCCAGACACACTTTTAAATTAGCCAATTTTAACACTACTTATGTACAAAGTTCGGTGAGAATAGGTTGGTTGGTCCCAGACATATGACATAATACNTAGCCAATTTTAACACTACTTATGTACAAAGTTCGGTGAGAATAGGTTGGTTGGTCCCAGACATATGACATAATACATGAAATTTCTCATGTGGTACTATTTTCATTACTCTATTGGCACATTTATGTTTGTCATAAATACCACTTCATATTGTTGTTATGTCAGTTGAAATTGTTTGGGACGTATNCTATTGGCACATTTATGTTTGTCATAAATACCGCTTCATATTGTTGTTATGTCAGTTGAAATTGTTTGGGACGTATGGGTTACTAACCTAAAATATTTTCATTACTGTTACTTTGAAAATATGTGACTACCTCCTTAAGGCATATAAATTTATATGGTACTACAGTAGTATAAAAATAAGACTTTGTGGGTATCATTTGTTTCCCATGATATAATATTAAACCTAAATCGATCATGTGCTGCTACCTCTAAAAATGGCTTACAAAAGACTTTTAAATATTAGCTTATTTTATGCTTGCATAGATACTTCCAGCATACAAAATTAAGTTGAAATTGATTACATGGTTTCATACATATAGCATGTGTATATGGCCGCCATTTTTAAAATAATAGTCTTACCCACTAAATCATGTCACTTTACATGGCGTTCTGTTGTATTACTTAATTGCCAAATTTGGTAGGAATATGTTGATTGTTTTAAAAAATATGAAATTAAAAATTTATTTTTCATCTGGCGCTATCTTCAAATTTTTTGAACATAACAGGCTATGTTTTAACACATTTTATGTATGTAAAATATACCATCAGCATAACAATGTTGGTTGAAACTGCTCAAATGATATTGTTAATCATTCAAATAAACTTAAAAAAAAAAAATGTTTATATATATATATATTGCCACTATTGTGAAAATCTGTGTATTTTCGATTAACATTTATATTTAATGTTGCGCTATCTTCCAAAATGGTGGACTTATAGCATTATCGCTTTCTTAATAAAATGATTACATCATGCATGGTCAATGTACCAAACTGGGTTAAAATTGGTAAGATGGTTCCCGAGATATAATGGAAAACATTTNTACATCATGCATGGTCAATGTACCAAACTGGGTTAAAATTGGTAAGATGGTTCCCGAGATATAATGGAAAACATTTAAAATTTATATTTTCAATAAATTCTAAAATGGCAGACTTATCGCTTTAAAAATTCCAATGCATATATAAAGCGTTATTTCATTTCCAAATTATGTAGAAAACATTTTATTAGTTCCAGAGACATAACATAATGCCCTAAATTTCAATATAGCCGCCATTTTGAAAATAAGTACCCGGAGTGATTGAAAAAAATTCCTGTGTCACTACCAGTTTTCATATATGGACGTAGTTTTGTGAAATTAAGTTGTCGGGTTGAAAAGTTATTGGTGGGGAACACACATTCCAGATAGACACTCGGCTAAATGTATAAGCCTATTTTCCTTCGGTAGTAGGCTAAAAAGAAGCCTGCGGTAGTGGAGTGAAAAGATTTGGGCGGCTCTCAACATAAACGTATTGAGAGCCGATGAGAGTGAAGCGAGGTGAGTATGGAGCAGTGCCGGAATACAATGTCTGGGGAAACGATAGTTCACCGAGAAAACCCGCCGAGCAGCGGCATCGTCCGGCACCATTCCCACGTGCGAAAATCCGGAAGCGTCCCCGTCGAGAATCGAATACGGTTCGCCTAGGTAGGACGGAGAGAAATCTGACTACTACACCACCGTGGATCCCTCTGCACCAGCGGTTTGCCTGGCGTAAGTTTTATGCGAACTACCATCTGTGACACAATAAGAGGTCACACATTAAAAAAAAAGTTAAAAATATGCAAACATGTATTTATATAAAACAATTTTATCATATATATTGCTTGTTATTTATTGAAGATATATATGTCACGCGATAGCCAATGACATTAGTTTACTTTGTAATTTTTTCCATTTTTACAACTTTTTTATAATGGCTACAGCACAACATAAAAATTCAGAATTTGACATCAAAGTATTCAATAAATATAAAACGAAATTCGACAGTGAACGTGGTAGAGGTATGACCCAACGCACATGCGCGTATAGTTGCGCGCGCACGACAGTGAATGTGGTAGGGGTATGACCCAACGCGCATGCGCGTATAGTTGCGCGCGCACAGTGTAACGAAATTCGACAGTGAACGTGGTAGGGGTATGACCCAACGTGCATGCGCGTATCGTCTAGCTATATACAAACACAAGGTACACAACATAGCACGTGGTTATATTTAAAACCGACAGAAAATCCGTTCATGTAATAAGTTAATTGAAAATCATTTATTTTATGTTAGTAATTCATTGTGAATACATATATATTATTAATTAATTTTACTTGCAGTGAAGTGAAAAATTTGTTAGTGACAAATATTATATAATAAAATTTTTTCAGTTGTTTTCAAATATTTGAGGTTAATTTTTGTAAGTATTTAATTATGTTCTTTAATCAAACTTTTATTAATTGTATTTAATGTCTTTCTTCTGTAATTTTATTGTTTTCCTACTTACATAAATTATTTTCATACATAATAAAATTTTATTTAAGTGACGACAAAGAAGTATAACTTCTAAAGCGCGTACATAAGTACACGCACCCATGTTTTTCCTCTAGTGTTTTAAATGNGACGACAAAGAAGTATAACTTCTAAAGCGCGTACATAAGTACACGCACCCATGTTTTTCCTCTAGTGTTTTAAATGTGTATATCAATTTCTTTTCCAGTAAACAACCAAAATATGTTTTAAAATCTAAAAAAAAAATTAAAAAATAAAAAAAAATTTGGAAAATGTTTGCAAACGTACGTAATATATTCCCTAAAGAATAACATGTATTTTTCGTTGCATTCGTTACACCCCAGGGTTCGATTCCCGTAAAGACGTTCTTACAATGACTAATCGGTTCATAATCATCAGATTTCATATTACAAACAAAAGTATGAGTCAGAAAAATATAATGATATTTAAACAAACAGACTTTTATGGGAATCTGAAGAGGGTGAACTCATCGATGATATCACAGAATCCAAGCTGTCCTCTTTAGTATTATGTTCAGCACTTTTTTCTCCAGTGATCAGTGGAAATTCATTTAATTGAGGTGCTGGGTGCCTTTCTGGCTGAAGGCTAAAGGCGGTGGCTGTTGAGGGTTNATCAGTGGAAATTCATTTAATTGAGGTGCTGGGTGCCTTTCTGGCTGAAGGCTAAAGGCGGTGGCTGTTGAGGGTTTTTGCTAGGCTAAAGAGGATGTCGGTAGGTAGGACCAGCTGAATAAATGTTTCAGATTAAAAAAATTATTTAAATTATGAATAAGCGATTCTTTCGTTGGATACGAGACTCCATATTTGCATTTACAGGATCATAGCACTCCAAGTCTCCAGGGTTTTTTAGATGTTTAGCCGAAATGTCGGCATCAAATATCAAACTCTGTCTCCGACAACAACATTTTTTTCAATTAGTTCCAACTTTTCAATTGCTTCCTCAATAAACGACGGTGGAACGCGCCGATATTGAAGACGCCTTTTTTTATGAAGTGGCTTGATGTGACTTTGAAGGAACTTTAAAGGTATAATTTTTCTCATTTTTGTTACCTGCATTTCCATCTGGTGTTTGATACAGGTGGCAACTAGTTTCTTCTTGCAGTCCGTAACTTCAACACGACGAAACTTAAACACTTAGTGTTTAACATAAATTGGATTCTGTATCAATAATTTCGAGATATTTTAAACGAATGCACAATTGAGGATCGTAGGACGAGGCTCCTGATTTCAGTATCACACCGGTCTTAGAGTTGTTTTTTTTAATATATAAATGGTTGATAATAGGCCTGTTTTATATTAGTTAATTTTAAGGCAGCTTCACGAACATGAAAACCATATATACATGAGTCATCATGCGTGTATATATATTGTCACGAATTCGGGATGCTTCCCCGTAATTATTAATATATCTGCATCCCACATCGTAACTTATATGGGTAGGGGCATAGCTGTCAACTCGACGGTCAGGGGTAAACATCATTTCTTCCGTCTGTTTATTTCCCAGTGAATTTGCGATATGTCAAACCTAATAAAAAATACTTATGACTACAAACTTTTAAAATTTTAACATTAACGTATACTATTTGGGGGGGGGGGATATCTAAATCATTAATCAAAGTAATTTAACTACTCACATCCCAGCCAAAATTGCTATTTTATAAGGCTTTAAAAGAGAAAAAAAATGTCATTTGGCATTACTAAATTACAACACTTTTCTCTAGATGAACAACAATGAATTAAATTAAATGTATTAAGTGCAATTCCCATTAAAACAACATTTACTTTTTTTATCATGTAGTTTAAGTGCAGTTGCCAAGGAAAGCCCGTAGGAAATGTAATTAATCATCTTAACTAAAAAAACAGAGGGCGCTTACATTAATCTGAACTTAATGCTCTACTACTTTAAAGTTTTCTACGTCGCTCGCAGGTCATGGTCGTCCCCTTTCAACCCTCGAGAAGGGGGCAACACCTCCAGTGCCTGGACCGACCATAAACGCACTATGTGATGTCGCTGATATCGCCATCTCGCACGCCCGCCCCGACTTCTTCGTATTCCCGCGATCTCACTCCACGGCTAGGTTGGTGCCTAGTCTAGGCTTAAACTGTGTCCCGGAATCCGACCAGTACCCAAGCGTCCGTACAGTTTCCAGGCTGGTCAACGACTCCGACTCAAACGACGCCTCTCCCCGCATCCCGCAACGCACAACTGTTGACTTGCAAGACCTCTGTCTGTGATCACGGAAGCCCTGGCCAGTAGCCGCCCAGCACACCCATTTCGCAATAGGCAGGGTTGCATCATGCTAACTTATCTTAACGAATTGCGGAAGTCAAACATTGAACTCCCGGGCTGCCAACGCCCTCCGCACATCGTCATCTCAACATGAACGCCAACGCCCTGCCTACTGTAAAAATCTCAGGGTCCCGCAATTCCTCAGTGGCGGCTAAGAAACTACAACACAGAACGACGACAAATCGAAGTTTCCAAATTTACAGCCTGACTATATATATATATATATATATATATATATATATACACATATATATATATATGTGTGTGTATATAGAGAGAGAGAGACAGAGACAGAGACAGAGAGAGAATATTTCTTCCCTTGCATTTCGACCCTTGTACGCTTCAAAAATTATTCTCAACAAACATTCTGCATCGTCGAACAAATCAACGCAATTTTATTATTTGGGCTCTATTCATTTTGTACAGCCACATTTCACCTTCGATAGAACTTTTACAACTGAAACGATCGTGTTCACTCCAACGCAAAGTGATCACGACCCCACTTTAAATTGTGTTTACAACCCCCAATACTACGATCGCTCGTTCACACCAAGTAGTGTTCACGACCGGCTGCTCTAGTGATACTTATTTCGCCCCTTTCGTACCTCCGTGTGAACTCGGTTTACNTAAGTAGTGTTCACGACCGGCTGCTCTAGTGATACTTATTTCGCCCCTTTCGTACCTCCGTGTGAACTCGGTTTACACGTACAGTTTCCACTCGATTCTTATAGCTGTGTGCGAATTTAAAGTGGTTCTTGTTTTAACTGAGTATAGTGTCATTTGATCCTATAATAGTGTCGCAGTTGATTGTAACGGAGAATAAGGTGGGCCGAGGTGTACAGGATCATTAAAGATAAGCTCATTCTTCTGTTCCACCCAGCCACAAGGACTGAAACTAACAGAGTGCTGAATGTATACCACTGGTTGTGAGTCCTGCTGGGCATGTAGGATGAGTGGAGCTCCAAATTCTCACATGAGACTAACATGGACTTGCATGCCGTCTACTTTGGTGCCGAACTAGTAAGCGAAATGATCGGGTCTCTAGATATACCGGCACAGTGTACAATCTAGGGCCAAAATCAGCTGAACATCTGAATTGCAAACATTTTTCCCGGCTATCGTCTGGACACAAATCAGGAGCGCTGAACGACGATTACAGCAATTAAAAATACATATTTACGATAGAAAGTGACAATTGAAAAATACTATGTACGAGTGTACAACACAACATTGATCACTAATATGTACGCACAGTCTACAGTGGCCTGTGAAAGAACATGATGTATTTAGTAAATATAAACACATCAATTAAACACCAACACCACAAATATTCGGATTTAAGATTTTACATTGATTTTAAGTTTATTTTCTAAAGTATAAAATTTCATATCTACAAAAAAAACTTTAGTTAGACATAACATTTTTTTTTAATAGTTTTTAAAGCTAACTAAAATAAACTTCAAATTTGGTTTGAAACTATAATTCCTCTGTCGCAAAATTGCTCTTTCATTTTGAAGACTGTAAATACATGTATAACGTAACTGTGTGCATAGTAAACGAAAATAATTTTGCTTCATAGATTTTTTGTTCATAAATACGTATTTTAATAAGTTTCCTTGCAAACAAAATAAATNCGAAAATAATTTTGCTTCATAGATTTTTTGTTCATAAATACGTATTTTAATAAGTTTCCTTGCAAACAAAATAAATATAACATCCTTAAGTAAGTAATCGTTTGGGAATCCAGTATGATAACAAAACGAATATTTTCACATCATGTTTGCTAACACCTGGACACAGTAAAAACATACTAAGAATAAGGAAGTAAGAGAAAATTAGAACAAAATCTAACATCAAATTTAACTTACAGTACTAATAACGAGTATTTAAAATATTTTATTTCCTCTTCATTTACACGCCAGCATTTAATAAATATGTGTCGCATTCCGGCGATCTTTAATACATGTTAACACAAACAAAGGTGTTAAAGTATCTTTATAACTAAATTTGTGGATATGCACATAATATTTTACATAGAAATAAAATATGTGTACATATAAATATACAGAATTTAATGGTTTAAGTTACTGGAAAGGTGTTAATGGCAAAATTCTCGTGGTTTTGTAATAATCCGAGAATTAAGGGCCTGTATCACCGTTTTTTGAGAACCGTCCATTTAATAATTTTTATTTTGCTTCAGGACTTGTACTATCTTATATCCTACTATTACTTAGTGTTGATATAAGTTTAATAAAATCCAGATTAACCTTCGACCAGATAGAATTCGTACCATCGCGTCCTAAACAATGCCTTCTAAACAGGCGATACATTTTCAATACTTTCAACGTGGTCCATGAAACGCCCTGGTAAAAGTGTGAATACATTAGAGGTACGGAGTAAAAGACGAGCAATAATTTTTTTTTTAATTCTTTAAAAAATATGAATCATAAGAAAACTTATTTAAACAGTTTCTGCCATGAATTCCCCTGGCTTAATAAATTGCAATTGCTTTTAACCCAATATTTAAATGCACGCATATAGCTAAACAGAGTATAACGGTAGGTAATTATCTATATTCATGTTATTGATGGTGAACAAAGATATACTCCTAAACCCAAAAATATTACACGCAAGACATTTATTGCAGTTAACTGACTGGCTGGAACCTGTTATCTACGTCCTAGTCTAGTGTGAAGCCAATGCCGTGTGAGAATTCACCTGAAGTTCATACTCTTGCGCACCTGTCCCCGGAAGTGACATATTTAGTGCTGCCCTAATTGCAAGTGAAGTATACAAGTATACAAGAAAACGAAGCTGTATACTTCTCGCGTATTTGTGCCGCCATTTCCAAGATATATTTGTAGGTTTCAATTGTTTTTCGATATGATTATTTTATATAAAGTCTAATCGACTTCGTAGGCATAGAAGTTTGAAGAGAGTTAAAAATTATCGGAAAATGCACCTTAAAAATGTTCTAAAAAAAATTCTTTTCAGACCTATCTGTGTTCATAACCTTCATAATCTATGGTAAAACAAGCAATCAATATTGCAAGCAAACACACCATTATCATGAAAATAAATGTTATTTAAGTGAAATTGAAATTTCATTTATACCTTGATTTTGCCCTATAACTTCCAACGTTTGTAAAATAATTCTTCGCCGAAATACACATTCATTAAAAACGATTAGCTTGCTGATAGTTGTTGTCAAAGTCAACAAGATTGCGTGTCAGAATTCATAAAGTTCGTTGCCGAAGGTAACTAAAGTATGCAAGAATGCAAGTACGCCATTACATGCCTGAATTTAGACACGGCCTGACCGTCGAAAACATCTAATATATCAAGAGAAATTAAAGTAAATTTTACAAATTTAATACATTTATTTAATACTATGTTGCTACCATGATGTGATGCATACCCATAGTATTGATATTTTCATCATTATGTGTTGTGGGATTGTGAACATATGTAGAAGTGCCATCTCTGAGATCTTGNTAGTATTGATATTTTCATCATTATGTGTTGTGGGATTGTGAACATATGTAGAAGTGCCATCTCTGAGATCTTGAGACTAACAGCGAGGGCAAAATGTACGTGAGACATGTTTAACAGTTAAAAGGAGCCGGATAACCCACCAGAGATGAATAAAGAAACAAATCCAACCATGGTTAGTAACGTGTAGGGGAGACTGNGGATAACCCACCAGAGATGAATAAAGAAACAAATCCAACCATGGTTAGTAACGTGTAGGGGAGACTGGGTACGGTTATGCCATTTTGCATTTGATCGGCCATAGTTTTGTATGTATACCAGTTAGCTAAATGAAAAGTGATTTTCATATAATTTCTACATAACCGTACATATAATTAATTAAAATTTTATCCCTAAACATAATGGTTTGCACACAGGAGCAAGTTAAAAAAAAAAAGGGAAAATGTCAAAACCGACCACACCCCAGGGGCCGCTGTGACAGTGCTTGGGGTCGAAAGTGACAGGTTTAATAATACTCTGAAATGGTCTGAAATCACTTTTTTTGCAACGCTCTAGAATTTATATTACATAACATTCTTTTGAAAATAAAAGGAACAGAACAAAGTATGTTTGGGAACACTTCAATCACTTATAACTAATAAGGCACTGTAGCATTTATATACATAATAGGTAATTNCGAAAATAATTTTGCTTCATAGATTTTTTGTTCATAAATACGTATTTTAATAAGTTTCCTTGCAAACAAAATAAATCTAACATCCTTAAGTAAGTAATCGTTTGGGAATCCAGTATGATAACAAAACGAATATTTTCACATCATGTTTGTTAACACCTGGACACAGTAAAAACATACTAAGAATAAGGAAGTAAGAGAAAATTAGAACAAAATCTAACATCAAATTTAACTTACAGTACTAATAACGAGTATTTAAAATATTTTATTTCCCCTTGATTTACACGCCAGCATTTAATAAATATGTGTCGCATTCCGGCGATCTTTAATACATGTTAACACAAACAAAGGTGTTAAAGTATCTTTATAACTAAATTTGTGGATATGCACATAATATTTTACATAGAAATAAAATATGTGTACATATAAATATACAGAATTTAATGGTTTAACGTTACTGGAAAGGTGTTAATGGCAAAATTCTCGTGGTTTTGTAATAATCCGAGAATTAAGGGCCTGTATCACCGTTTTTTGAGAACCGTCCATTTAATAATTTTTATTTTGCTTCAGGACTTGTACTATCTTATATCCTACTATTACTTAGTGTTGATATAAGTTTAATAAAATCCAGATTAACCTTCGACCAGATAGAATTCGTACCATCGCGTCCTAAACAATGCCTTCTAAACAGGCGATACATTTTCAATACTTTCAACGTGGTCCATGAAACCCCCTGGTAAAAGTGTGAATACATTAGAGGTACGGAGTAAAAGAGGAGCAATAATTTTTTTTTAAATTCTTTAAAAAATATGAATCATAAGAAAACTTATTTAAACAGTTTCTGCCAAGAATTCCCCTGGCTTAATAAATTGCAATTGCTTTTAACCCAATATTTAAATGCACGCATATAGCTAAACAGAGTATAACGGTAGGTAATTATCTATATTCATGTTATTGATGGTGAACAAAGATATACTCCTAAACCCAAAAATATTACACGCAAGACATTTATTGCAGTTAACTGACTGGCTGGAACCTGTTATCTACGTCCTAGTCTAGTGTGAAGCCAATGCCGTGTGAGAATTCACCTGAAGTTCATACTCTTGCGCACCTGTCCCCGGAAGTGACATATTTAGTGCTGCCCTAATTGCAAGTGAAGTATACAAGTATTCAAGAAAACGAAGCTGTATACTTCTCGCGTATTTGTGCCGCCATTTCCAAGATATATTTGTAGGTTTCAATTGTTTTTCGATATGATTATTTTATATAAAGTCTAATCGACCAGCATCGCTACTTCGTAAGCATAGAAGTTTGAAGAGAGTTAAAAATTATCGGAAAATGCACCTTAAAAATTTTTAAAAAAAAATTCTTTTCAGACCTATTTGTGTTCATAACCTTCATAATCTATGGTAAAACAAGCAATCAATATTGCAAGCAAACATACCATTATCATGAAAATAAATGTTATTTAAGTGAAATTGAAATTTTATTTAAACCTTGATTTTGCCCTACAACTTCCAACGTTTGTAAAATAATTCTTCGCCGAAATACACATTCATTAAAAACGATTAGCTTGCTGATAGTTGTTGTCAAAGTCAACAAGATTGCGTGTCAGAATTCATAAAGTTCGGTGCCAAAGGTAACTAAAGTATGCAAGAATGCAAGTACGCCATTACATACCTGAATTTAGACACGGCCTGACCGTCGAAAACATCTAATATATCAAGAGAAATTAAAGAAAATTTTACAAATTTAATACATTTTTTTAATACTATGTTGCTACCATGATGTGATGCATACACATAGTATTGATATTTTCATCATTATGTGTTGTGGGATTGTGAACATATGTAGAAGTGCCATCTCTGAGATCTTGAGATTAACAGCGAGGGCAAAATGTACGTGAGCACGTTTAACAGTTACAAGGAGCCGGATAACCCACCAGAGATGAATAAAGAAACAAATCCAACCATGGTTAGTAACGTGTAGGGGAGACTGGGTACGGTTGTGCCATTTTGCATTTTATCGGCCATAGTTTCGTATGTATACCAGTAAGCTAAATGAAAAGTGATTTTCGTATAATTTCTACATAACCGTACATATAATTAATTAAAATTTTATCCCTAAACATAATGGTTTGCACACAGGAGCAAGTTAAAAAAAAAGGGAAAATGTCACAACCGACCACACCCCAGGGGCCGTTGTGACAGTGCTTGGGGTCGAAAGTGACAGGTTTAATAATACTCTGAAATGGTCTGAAATCACTTTTTTTGCAACGCTCTAGCATTAATATTACATAACATTCTTTTGAAAATAAAAGGAACAGAAAAAAGTATGTTTGGGAACACTTCAATCACTTATAACTAATAAGGCACTATAGCATTTATATACATAATAGGTAATTATTAAAACCAGTCTTCACATTACAATGAGTCTCAAAATTTTTGTTTTAACTAGAAACTAGCATTACTATGCATAATCAAAATATCAAAGAAATGTTAATTAACATCATAAATATCACAATTATCTTTGCAACAAAACAAATAAAATGCCCATATTAATCACTTAAAACTAATAAGACCCTTTAGCATCTGTAGTTATTATAATCAGTCTTCATTTATCTAAATTGAATAAACCTGTATTTCTAAATATAAACTAGCTTTACAGGAACTCTTTAAGATTAAAAACAAAACATTAATAAAGGTTACCTCAAAATCTTTGAAATAAAAATACGACAATGTGTTCTGCAACAAAAAATTAACATCTTTGTATCAACATCTAAACAAGGACATTCGATTAATTTGAAACATTTCTGCTGATTGTCGCAGAGATACACCTCGTTTTGTTTCTATATATGCATTTTCGTATTGAGTAATGTCTTGCCTCCCCCTTTTGGTCTTCCGCAAGCGTTGTCTGGGCATCTAAAACAATAAAACACTACTTTTACTTATGTCACAACCGTACCCACAAAAAATGTCACAACCGTANATAATCAGTCTTAATTTATCTAAATTGAATAAACCTGTATTTCTAAATATAAACTAGCTTTACAGGAACTCTTTAATATTAAAAACAAAACATTAATAAACGTTACCTCAAAATCTTTGAAATAAAAACACGACAATGTGTTCTGCAACAAAAAATTTACATCTTTGTATCAACATCTGAACAAGGACATTCGATTAATTTGAAACATTTCTGCTGATTGTCGCAGAGATATACCTCGTTTTGTTTCTATATATGCATTTTCGTATTGAGTAATGTCTTGCCTCCCCCTTTTGGATAAAAACAAACACCATGCCAAAATGAAATAATCTATGAACAAAGTAATCACTGCTTTTTATTTACTAATGTATATGGTATATAGATAAATAACACTTAGCATATGTGTATATATGTAACAACAATTATCAAAAGAAATCGAACAAAAATACTTACTTTTGACTGTCAAAAACAAATGCGGGTCTCTCCTAGTGTACGCAGTGCGCAGCGGCTGACGCAATACTGTGACACGGGTTCAGACATGCAAGCCCCTCCCTTCGCCGTTACCACAACTCGCTAATCCGTATACTTTGGCTAATATTTCGACTGTCACTTTCGTACCCTGGCACAACTGTACCCATTCTCCTCTACTTTTTAACTTACGTCCCAGCAAGAACGCTTTGTCGTCAAGTGTGTGTAAAAATACGGTTACAAGGATGAAAATCGCGCCAACACATGAAAGTATATGAAACACCCCAGATCATCGTTATGCTCTTAAGTTTGTATAATGTACAGCATAGAAAAAAATTCCCTATGAAAAAGATGTTTCACTAATTTCTATTTATTCTTAGAGTATTCGCATGATATTTAAGAGGCGAAAGTNAACTCGCTAATCCATATACTTTGGCTAATATTTCGACTGTCACTTTCGTACCCTGGCACAACCGTACCCAGTCTCCTCTACTTTTTAACTTACGTCCTAGCAAGAACGCTTTGTCGTCAAGTGTGTGTAAAAATACGGTTACAAGGATGAAAATTGCGCCAACACATGTAAGTATATGCAACACCCCAGGTCATCGTTATGCTTTTAAGTTTGTATAATGTACAGCATAGAAAAAAGTTCCCTATGAAAAAGATGTTTCACTAATTTCTATTTATTCTTAGAGTATTCGCATGATATTTAAGAGGCGAAAGTNGTTCCCTATGAAAAAGATGTTTCACTAATTTCTATTTATTCTTAGAGTATTCGCATGATATTTAAGAGGCGAAAGTCTTTACAAAATACGTTCACCACAAATAATTCTGTGTGTGTGTAAAACCGGCGTCTGCTGTTAATTATAAATAAATATTTTGAGTGGTGTTACATCAGTTTGATGTTAAAGTACGATTTACTCCTGCGGTGTAGATCTTATTCAACATCAGTCGACATTTTGTACTATTAATAACTGTTCTAAAAACTGTAAAACCGTATCATTGAAGTTTCTTGATAATTAAGNCAGTCGACATTTCGTACTATTAATAACTGTTCTAAAAACTGTAAAACCGTATCATTGAAGTTTCTTGATAATTAAGAGTTTCACTTTATTATCACTATTTAACGACATACATAATAATTTAGTATTCGAAATACACCTTCAATTTTACTTCANAGTTTCACTTTATTATCACTATTTAACGACATACATAATAATTTAGTATTCGAAATACACCTTCAATTTTACTTCATTTGACATTGCATCTATCGCATATAGCCTCGTGAATGATTCTGAACTAACATTTTTTGAATAAGATTCTGTTATGCTTATTTTTTTTAAGAATTATGTTTAATACTTGCTATTTTTCCGTAACAGTATTGATAACTGCAACCTTTATGGACAATTTTTAGATAAAACTATTATAACAAAAAATTAGTAATACAAAGTAACACAATCAATCTTAAAATACCAATACCTAATATTTAAAATAAAATTTTAAATCCACTGAAGATAAATACGGGTTCTTATGAATATTGGTTTCATAAAAGCAGATCCCGAACTGCTAATACATTGTCAGTTCGTAGCTTTTTCTGTTGACCACAGCACCATTATTTAAGAAAAAGACTAATCAATAGGAAGCAAAACAAAACTTTAATAACACATTCAATACATAACACGAAGTTACAGACATATTAATCAAATGGTAAACGGTACTAAAATATGTCTTCCAATTCTAGTACAAAGTTAAATAATTGTGACTTAAACGCCACTTGTTTCCTCTAAAATGAACTGCGCTTCCCCTTTGAAAGTTGCAGGCAGCAATGAACCCGGCCTGCATTGTTACGGCAGAATGTAGCACTATTCACAAGGTCTCGAGAATGATTCCAAAACTTTCCAAAAGGGTCAGCACATCCTATAAACTATTTTACATTAAAAATTCTGTTACATTTCCATTAGGAAGCTCAGTTGGAATTTTATGCAAAATTACTTAAGACAAAATGATTTTAGGCTAAAGGAAGGCTCTCAGTATCAAAAGTTGCTAAGTCATGGTTTTCGGAAAATCCTGGTAAGCACATATTTTACATCCTGAACACCAGTAATATAATGGCTGAAATCGGAAACTCGGTCAGAAAATGGTAACTCGATCAAATGATGATGCTGAGATATTGAATGGTGGTCATATTTTGAAACAGACGCTGCCAAGTCCAGGTTTTTTGGGNTATCAAATGATGATGCTGAGATATTGAATGGTGGTCATATTTTGAAACAGACGCTGCCAAGTCCAGGTTTTTTGGGTCAAATGTTAAGTCAAGCTTCGTCCGTGTTAAGTTGGCGGCACTTCTATCGTTTGGACTGCAGCACCTGACTTCACTGAATATTGCAAAATGGTGGGCGAGGATAGTGACTAGGGATACATCGCCACTTAATATCGTTTCGAGAATATTGGTTCCGAATATAAACCTTGTGATGCACAAAATCATCAGAAAACGATTCAGGATTATTATGTATGGCCGATAACCGGCGTTTTGGAGCAGATAAGAATTTACTCATGAATGATAACTTCGACAGCAGCTCCAAGGCGAGCTGTTTTTGTACACGAAGATGAGCCCTCCACATCAATGCAAGAGCACCGTGGTCGGTCTGAATCACCGTCACGGATACGTGAAGTGGAAACGCCATCTCGTGGACGAAAGAGACTGAGGCATCCAGAACAACGTAAACGCTCTATTCGCGTACGTTTGATAACTGCAGGTAAGGCTGCTGTGAAACTATAACACTATCGTTGGTATGTACATAAAAATAACGTACGTGCGTTTAAATGTGGTCGGTCCTTAAGATAGTTTACAAATACATGAACGTGTGTAAGTTTCCCGAAAAAAGTAGTACGATCCTAAATGAACACATAAAGTTTTGAATACACAGCTTCCACCTATGATTTTTCAATGTTACTATAATTTGTTGTTTCGTATACCTACCGAGAGATGTCGCGTCACAGGTAGCCAAGTAAAGAATAGAAAATTGTCGTGGTAATACTAGCAGTAAGATAGATAATGTTTACGATATTATTCATGCACAATGCATGAATATCGATGTTGTTTATTTTTAATATATGGTTTCACTGAATGCCTACATCGGTTACATGGGTAACGCTGACTTCCACGAGTGCAAATCCGAGATTTTCCATGCAGATGTGGGTATGCGAAGAAGTTTTCCGATGATCAAAAATACATAATCTTAAGTGCCTTATTTAACTATGAATATGAAGTCAATGGCAACAAAATATTTATCTTCAGAATTGCCTGCAACAGAAACAGGTATATGCAGTGTTGTAGCTCATAGCACAGGGGCCTGTTTTATAAAACTATCTGTCAAGTAATAATATAAATCTATAGGCCTATGTCAGATTACGAGTAGTATGATTTGGGGAAGTTGGGAACAATAGCGTCTGGCGGCGGAGCTCAGAACTGTTCATACTGTCATTCCGGTCTCCCGGTGGCTAATTTTCCATCAACATTTCCCTTTTCCCTTAAAATTTCCTTATTTCCCCCAAAAGTCCCTTTTTGCCTTAAAATTTTCCGTTTTTCGTTTTGAAAAGTTAGAATCCCCCAGTTTTGAAAAGAAGCCCCCCAAAAGTCCAAAAAGCTCATTTCATCCAATTCGGGGCCCTATCTTCTTAAGGGCAGAGAAGTGGTGGCCATATTGGTTTTATAGGCATAGGATATGCCAAATCGATACACAATATCCGGGATCAGAGCCAGAACACGACTGGCTACCGTGTTGTGACATCACCCGTCCACAATTTTGGGTGTCGGTAATCTCAACCTTGACCTTTGACTTTGGCCCCATGACCATGCCCTTGATTGACCTTGAACCGAAAAAATTACCAAATTCTCCAAAAATTCCGAAATATTATAATAACTTCCAAAAATGTATTAAAATATGTCTAAAAGATATAATTAAAAACGAATTTTAAAAATATAAAATTTAAATTTTTAAAGTTTGGTCTCAGATCCGAACAGCCCCATGTTACATCACCCGGCCACAATATTGGATCCCAGTGGCGTTGATCTTGACCCATTAATTTAACCTTTACCTCATTCCCATGACCTTAAACAGGAAAAATTGCAAAATTATCAAAAATATAAAAAAAATGTTTAAAAAATTTCCAATAATTTAAAAAAAATTATTTAAAAAATATAATTTCTGGAGGTTTCACCAGCACCATGTCCAGCAGACGACTGACCCTCCAATCAAATCACATTGTCTTAACATTCCCCTTCTCCTATCAATTTTTCTCATTGGTAAATTAGTCGGCAGGCCATCACCCTCGCCCATACTCATTCCATCGTATGCAGCTATCTGTTTTTTTTTTTCGTTTGTAATTTGGTTTAATTTTCAAAACCTAGGTGGCACTAGTGTATAATTTATCTATTTACCCACCAGGCGAGCTGGTAATTTAGCCACCAGGTGGCAGCCATATTTGTTTATATTTTTACCATATAGGTNCCAGCAGACGACTGACCCTCCAATCAAATCACATTGTCTTAACATTCCCCTTCTCCTATCAATTTTTCTCATTGGTTAATTAGTCGGCAGGCCATCACCCTCGCCCATACTCATTCCATCGTATGCAGCTATCTGTTTTTTTTTTTTTCGTTTGTAATTTGGTTTCATTTTCAAAACCTAGGTGGCACTAGTGTATAATTTATCGATTTACCCACCAGGCGAGCTGGTAATTTAGCCACCAGGTGGCAGCCATATTTGTTTATATTTTTACCATATAGGTGGTGCTGTCGGCGGCGGCGGATTATATTTTCAGTGTCTAGGTTGTGCCAACTTCTCGATCTAGCCAAAAGGTGAGCCGCCGAAACAAACATTGTCCCATGCTCTGTCATGCCATGTTCACCATTTTTTATTTAGTTTTTTTTATGACGTTCCTGTAATTCTGTGTGATTCCTTTTTAATTTTCCATCCTGGGTTACTTCCGCAATCTTTGATTATGCCACCTGGTCTTGACATTAATCCATCGAAATCCATTTAGTTCGTAATTAATGTTTACTAGAAAAATAACTGTGGCATAATAGAGCAACACCAGCCATGTAGAAATTTATGTAGAACCTCTCTTCGCCATATACCGCACTGAAGCAGGTCCGGCCAGGCCCGAATCGACCTTCGCCCTCCCCTCCCTCCAAGTCAAAGGTAAAAAATTCTACCACTTCAACAAAATATTTCAACTTCTTTTNACTATATTTCAACTTCTGTTGTACAGTCTCTTATGACCGTGCGTGTCGACGAGATGTTAATGAAGCACAACTACTAACATAGCTACTAAGTCTGTTGCAACTAACCTGCCGAGAATGTGTTACCATATTAAACCAATCTAATTTTTGTGTTCTTCAACACATTACCATATCATTGATTGCGCACATCCAGTTATAGCAAATATTGAAGTACTACCTTCGAAATCATTATTTTTTGATACATCATTTCATTTTTATAATGCCAACTTACAGTACCATCATGTAGTAACAGACCTGAAAACCAAGGCTTTCATATTCACTACATCAGGGAAGTAGGCAGGATAACACACCAGCGAGAAATAAAATATTATTTCATTGACATTATATATATATTTACACAATTAAGACTTTAAAAATAAAAACAGAATCCTTACATTCTCCACGACATTCAGGTAGTGTCTTTACAACAACGTGCTCTTTTTACGTATTGAATATAATAATTTTATACACACCGCAAGACAGTATATGCAAGCAGGCGTCCAACCAGAACCCTTGGCCATATACTCTGCATCTCAAAATGACCCCTCAATACAGTGTATTTGTTTCGATTACAAGAAAAATCTACATCTTCCCATAACAAATATTGGAAAAGAATATTACAAAAGACAACGGTGGCTGCACATTTTTGGTGTGTGCAACCTGGCCAATGATGCGGCTGTATTTTTGACCTCTCTGAAATATTTTGTGGAAAATCACCAAATGAAGTTATTAGCTGCATGAAATGGTATGTTGCAAAAATGTTCATCAATGAGTCAGGGAACTACACGTTTTCGTGGATAATAGTAAAGGGCGAATATAAAGAATACCCCAACTTTGAAGGTCTATAATATCAAAACCAAACCAACTTCAACCTTGATTGAAATAAACAGGGGAGCCGAGCATTTAGTTTACTATTCAGTCATAAATGTTCAATGAAACCACCATGAGCGGCCCGAACGACATCTAAGCGATAGTCAAACAC
>NQII01003283.1:232146-273630 GCA_002778355.1 Clitarchus hookeri | reverse complement strand
TGTTTAATGTCGTGTAGGGCCCCCGCGAGCACGCAGAAGTGCTGTAAGACGACGTGGCATGGACTCTATTAATGTCTGAAGGTATGCAGGAGGCAATTCAACCATGAATCCTGTAGAGCAGTCCACAAATCCAATCTGCACCAGTTTGAGAAAGGGTTGCACATCTGTCACGTTTAATGATTATCGTCAGTCATCGTTTGTCCTGTTGTTTCACAATCTTTTTCCGGCCTCAGCGATGTCGTAGATGTGATGTTTTTCTGGATTCCCGATATTCACGGTACACTCGTGAAATGGTCGTATGTGAACATCCAAATGTAATCGCTACTTTGCAATGTTTGAAACCTTTATAGGCAATCTCCCATTTAGAAAACATAATTACTCTCATATAAATACATGTTAAATAAGTTTTTACATTTTGTTAAAAAACTGTGTTTGCATTTCACTTCCGATGACGCATTTTAATTACACTGGCACCAGCATTGCCAGGTGGCTGTCTCCTGAAAGGATGGACGAGTCCACCTGTGCAAAGGGGTGTGGAATGCCATGCTTGATTGCCATTTATACAATGAAAAACACCCTTTGCTGTAGCTGTGAATGCTGGTGTTCAATACGTTTGTAAAAATCTGTACACAAATGGATGACACTTTGGGCACTTATTTCTTCAGCTCTGGCCTACCAGCCAGTTAACATCACCCGGTGGTGCATTACGTCGTATTTAGCTGCACGAGCTGCGAGGATGCAATGACCAATTGCCGGTGGGCCCAACGGCTGTGGCTTTGAGGTAAGCACAGTTTCGGATCGCCTCCCTACTTATTAAAAGAGTTACCTCTTGTAATACCTGAGTGGGGTGGTCTCTTGAGTTGCTTAATTCTTGTCGGCAAGTAGGTACAGGTTCCGTTCTTGTCTACCTGCACTACGCACTCTTGGCCTGATGTGGTTGGTGCTACCCGGTGTAGCTCATGTAGTTGTGACTGCATCAGTTAGAGTTGGCACAAGGAACTCGTGGACACGTGGTTCACGTCATTCCTTTGGGTAAACCCAGCGGGTGAAGAAATCATTCTGCAATGCTTTCGCTACATTTATTGGGCGTGAGCTCGGGAAGCCATGACCCACCTGGTGGATACATCTGTCACCAGCGATAAAAATCTCTTCCTGTTTGGGGCATGGTAATATGTTCCAATCAGGTCCAAGGCGATGGTCAAGAAGGGTTTATCTGATACACGCTTTAGCTTTTGAGTAATGCCATCGGCACGGCGCATTTTCCGGCTGTTACATGTTTCGCAGACAAGTACAAATTCCCGCAATTGTCGTGTGAGCCCTGGCCAGAAATAGTGGGCTTGTGTGTTCCACTTGGTTTGCGCAGCTCCTGGGTGCCCCGCCAAATGGCTGGCATGCGAGTGTTCCAGGACGAACGTTCGTTCCTCTAAATGGGCAAGTTTGTCGCACTGTTGGAATCTGTGTTTGATTTCTTCGAACGTGTTTTGGTTGTCATCGTTCCACTGGAAATACAGCTGTGTTGACAACAGGGGGTTAGTGTGGCTGTTGTTGTGACGAAGTCTTGTTATAATCCCGTAAAATTTTCGTATGCATTTTCATGTATTGGGTGTGGGATAGTCTTGAATTAGCCTAAATTATTAGAGGTTGGGCTCGATACTCTTGGCATCGACCAGGTGGCCCAAGTATTGAAGACATGCTTTCCCTATATGACATTTTCCATTCGCACACGTTAACACATTGATAGCCAGTCGCTCCAAGACGAGGTATAGGTGTTGTACGTTTTCTTCCTACATTTTTGACAAGATCACAAAGTAGTCTAGGTATGCGATCGTTCAATCCCCTATTCGACCATCCAGGAAACGGACCATCATGTTTTGGAGGGTGGAGATGGCGCATTTCAGCCTAAAGAGCATGGTGCAAAATTGAAAACGGCTGCCACTGCTGGCCGTGAATGCGGTCTTGTGACGGTCTGCGGGTTTGTACTGGTACTTGCCAATAGCCGCTTCTCAGGTCAAGGGAAGATAAAATCTTGGCTTCCCCTAACAGGTTTAGAGCAGAGTTTACACTGATTAAGGGCAGGGGCGAACTTTCGGTCACTTGGTAGAGAGGGCGAAAATTCATGCAAAACCTCCAATTCCCGTATTTCTTGAGGGCCAGAGAGATAGCTTAGTGTTAATTGCTTCCCGAGGGTCCTATTACCCCATCCCTAATAATTTCCTAAATTTATTGATTAATGATCCACAAGTAATAAGGATCATAATCACGAGGGGCGGACCAGAGGGGTTCAACTTTAGAGAGAGGTATTGCGTGTTCTGCCATGCTCGTTCTTTTAAGAGCGTCTGCCATGCCAAATACGTCCCAACGTTCGGTCAAGACTAATTAGATCGCCTTCCTCTGTTCTGCAGGTAGGCATTGTTGAACGTGTCTAGTTGGACAGATTGTTCGTTGTTTTCTCTGAGATGCCATAGGTTGTATGCCATTCGCCGTTTGGTCAAACCTAAGTGAATGTGGTCCAAAGCGATTTTAATAATGACTTTGTGTTGTCTAAGCTACGGCACCCTTTAGAATCAGGTCCTCACGTATCCCGTTGGAGACGAGGACAATGATGTCCATAGAAAAGTCACGAATATGTATTTCCACTTGGACTTCACTCAATCATTCGGTGGTCCTGTTCAATGTGGCCAGTTGTAAGATATGTTTGTCATTGGTAATCAGCTGTTGGCCTATTAAATCCGCCCATATGGAGTTATGCGATGCGGTGGTATCGATAAAGGCGACAATATTCCACTCATACAAGGGTATGGGTATTCTGGTAAGCTGATCACTGGCGGAAGTAACCTGGCCTAAGTAATGGTGGATCTGTTTTGACGTGAACCACGCGTTCACGAGTCCTTTGTGCCCGACTGCCGCAGCCTTGTCTGAACGCCAGACGCACCACACTGACAGGCTTGTGGGCATGAGTGCAACTGCATTAGTGTTTATAATTTATTCAGTGTCAGTGTATTTCATCAGTATATTTATTAATAACGTCAGTGTATATAGTTAATTAATAATTTGTTTTGTCATCATGGGAGACAGTCTGCACAGCCACAGCCAGAGACATGTGACATTCTACATGTGGCAATACTGTGGCTGGTACGATGAAAACATTTAGAATAAGTATTATCATTTTTATTATGTATTGTTTTAGGGAAAATTATGTACTATTAGTTAAATTTAATTCATGTCCCTTTCATCCCATTATCATTTTTAGTGTATATTGTGTTTCATTGTTTCACCGCGAGGCGTCGCATGTGCTCAGGTAGCAGAAGCCTGCTTCATGCTTCCCGCCAGTACTCGCCAGCACTTCAACGGACCCGGAAGTTAAGCTCCCTCGCTCCGCAGAAGCCCTAGCAAGGACATCATCAGTTGCCATCCAGGGACATCCATCGTAATTGAACTCATTATTTTCATCTGTTTCATTATTTGACTTGCATAGCGCCGAGGGGAGAGCGACGTTATTATTTATCGGGTGTTGTTAAGTGCATTCGGGCTTCACATTATAAAGACCACGTCGTCGCTCGCAGTTTCCGGGCCATTCAGGCCACGTGTCTTGTGTATAGCTGTGTGTACAATAACGAATCTCGGGTAGTAAATACCTCAACAAGCATCGTTCATTTTATTTATAATTAATTAAGTTGTGCGAGGTGGCCTACAGCCTCGCCAGCGTGTGTGACGGAGTGCTCACCAGAGTCCCCTAGGCCGTCGACCCGAAACGGCCCTACATCTCATCAGCTCCCCGCAGAGCTGTGGCGCCGGGCACATAAATAACATTTCAGCAACTCTGGTAACACCGCGGGTCAAGTTGGCTTTTCCAACGTAGCCAAGCTTGGCCACATCAGTTTGTTATTGGAAGTTTCGGAAGTTCCGGTTGCGAGAATAGTGGAGAGGGTGGCCCCATTTTGCTCTACTCCACTTTATCGTTTCTTTGCAGCTCGCTCGCCCAGTTCGGGTACATTTTGTACCAGTGGTATTGATCGTTCTTACATATGTGGCAGCGAGACAGGTTTGGTGGTCTCTACACACTATTGACGTCCTGGTTTTGGGATTGTCCCTTATGCCACTCTTCCCTTCGGGCATATCGGTGTCTACAGTATTACTCCGCACATCTGTCCACCCGCCTGTACTGTAAGGCCGGTTGGTATTCGTGTTTCACAGTTTCCACGATCATTTCGAGCATGTCTTTCTCCGAGAGATGTGGCTAATATCTGCCAGCTAGACTTAACTTTCCGCTTACAAATATGTCCAGATCATCGGTGGCGCCTTGCTCCTCAGTACACAGGGTGACCTGTTATTTTAATGTGATATATGGTTTTTTGTATCTGGCCATGAATGTGCGTACGAATTGTCCCCAGGAAATGTATTCTGTACTGGACCCCTACCATGCTTTCGCTTCCCCGATTAGTTGGTTCTCGATGACACTCGCTCACTCTTCCTCGCAAACCCCGTACTGTTGTAATCGCATAGTCCACTCTTTGAGAAATGTGCGTGCAAATTTTGTGGGTATCACATAATTCCACCCAGTTAGGTTTCCCTGTTCTATGGGTCTAATGGCCCTGGCTTTCGAATTGTATCCTGCCGGCTCCTAACATTCCCTCTCACGTGGGCATGGGTGGAACGAGTTCCATTCGCTGGGTTTGCTGGTTATGTAATCTCAGCACAGGTTGGGTGAACACGTCAATTTTCATTTTTATTCCCGTGGGTTCTGGTATGGTCTCGTATTGAACTGCGTACTTTTGTTGAGACTGTTTACACTTAAATATTCCCTCGCGGACCTCCTCTCATTCCCCCGCAGACACACATGTGGAGTGAAATCATGCATTATACTCTTTGCAGTTTATGCATGTTTTTTCGGGGTTCACACAATATGCTACCCGACACATTGAACCCTGGTTGTTATTTGGGTACTATCCGGTTGCTAGCTAAAGCTCATGGTCTGGGAGTTCGTGCAGGCATATTGTCCACTGTTGCGTGCATTGCAAGCTTTGGAACTGATTGTGCCGCAGGCTAATCCATTCTGTGTGGTGTAAGCAACTCGAAAGAATTACACGTTGGCATGTAGCATAACACACAGAGTCTGTGCCAACCACCGCACATGTGGATCGTGCGAAGCGGTAAGCGATCGCTGTGGGAGCGAGTGGAGAGAGGAAGTATGCATCATATTCGGTCGTCGGGTACCAGCATATACGTGCATATATGTTATATTTGTCGAAGGGATCGAGTGTTCGGAGATTTTTACAGTCATCACACTTCGGAAGAGTGGATGGTGCAGTTGGATTGTACTCCATTTCTCAACAGTCTTTTGTATATCACAAAACGCGGTTGCACACAGAACACGTGGTCCATGCGATGCGGTAGCCCTGTCCTTAGTTGTAAACTCGGACCATCTTCCCGGAAGACAGTGACCTTTATCGTTCGCGAGATCCTCGCGCACGTGGACTGTATCGCTCGGTCCGGTTGTTTACCGCGGCGTAGTCGTCCGAGGTTGTGCGTGCTTGATGACAGGTCAGCTATGACATCAGAGTTTATTGTATAGTGCATGTCTGACCTACACCACAAATGGAGTGGCAGACTGCGTTTTTACTGGTCAAGCACATGTTTGTAATGCTTTATTCTTGCCACTCTTAGTTGGTCAAGCCATGTTACATAACCTGAGCAATCGGGGATAGTAATGCGGACGTCGTTCGGCGACTATGTTAAGAAAACCGAAAATATTACACAATATCCCTATATCGAATAGAATGGGTGCCAGCTCACTAGGTGAGCACGGAATCAGAGTTCTCAGGATCATGGGCCGAACAACCATGTGTCTGTATTCCCTGAGACACACTGTACAAATTTACACGAATACGTAGTATATAGCCAGGGTATTCAGGCTCCCCAGCATACCTTAGTATTACCTTTTACCTTATAAATAAAGGATGCCTCTTTGAGACATCGATTACTTCACGGATAGAGCCAAGGCCCGAAGAACAAGACTAAATGAGAACTCACAAATTTTGGTTAACTTAAATAAATTGTATTGCCGAATTTTTACACGGTTACATGTATACAACACAAATTAAAAAGAACCTGACTCACAATACCCACCAGTGGCTGATACTTTACACAAAGGCCAAGAATGGCATGAAAATTTCTAAGAGTAATTAAACCTCCGGGGTTTTGGCAAATTGAGCTGATGGAGGGGTGCTACAAACGCGGGAAAACTGTTGGTAATCTAAATCAAAGTCCCAGTGATGTGTGCCAGGTACGTCCCTTGTCGATGGGAGACGGTTTGGGCACTCGGTGTCCCTCGATTTGTGAATGTGCCNTTAAAAAGAACCTGACTCACAATACCCACCAGTGGCTGATACTTTACACAAAGGCCAAGAATGGCATGAAAATTTCCAAGAGTAATTAAACCTCCGGGGTTTTGGCAAATTGAGCTGATGGAGGGGTGCTACAAACGCGGGAAAACTGTTGGTAATCTAAATCAAAGTCCCAGTGACNAAGGCCAAGAATGGCATGAAAATTTCCAAGAGTAATTAAACCTCCGGGGTTTTGGCAAATTGAGCTGATGGAGGGGTGCTACAAACGCGGGAAAACTGTTGGTAATCTAAATCAAAGTCCCAGTGACGTGTGCCAGGTACGTCCCTTGTCGATGGGAGACGGTTTGGGCACTCGGTGTCCCTCGATTTGTGAATGTGCCAGGTACGTCCCTTGTCAATGGGAGACGGTTTGGGCACTCGGTGTCCCTCGATTTGTGAATGTGCCGGGCACCAGCTCAGTATTGAGCAATGAGATAGGGTCGTGGCTTCTCACCCTAGGGGACTTGAGGTCCACACTTTCAGACAATAGGAAAATGCGAGCTGTGTGGCTGCTGCGCACACCTGGATTAATGAACGCACTAATTAAAGATGATTATTTTATTCAACACTTTAACTGAAACAGACACATGGTGACCGCGTGGTCGTACGAGGTAACACACAAATGTCTTACGATTAATTAAGGCGTGTGATGCTGCTCTCGCCTCGGAGCAATGTAACATAAAAACAAGTTATTTCGTGGATGATGTGATGATGCGATTACTGAGTGAGGTTGCAGCCTCAGAGGCTGGTAGCGAGGTTCTTGTGAAACGAGAGACTTACTACTTCCGCCCGCATTGAAGTGATGAAGCCTACTAGACTGAGAACTTCGCCGGCTCCCGTTACCTAAGCGCGGTCGAAGGCAAGCGGTGAAAGATGAAACACAAATGCAACTTAAAAATGATATACCTTAGATTAACATAATCAAACACAATTAACCTATACAATTTACACAATAAAACACAATTACCCTTGCACAAATACACAATAAATCAGGGTTATATTAATATTAACTAATTGTATCGCAGCAACCACTGTATTGTCTACTTAATAATGTCACATGTTCCTGGCTGGCTATGTATGTGATGACTGTCTTGACATACGATATATATGGTATACATAAATACTGAACAAATACATATAACCCTAAATAACTGTACTGATGCACTCCGGTCAATAAATAATAATGATTAAATTATTAAGCTCGGAATAATTACTGACACTGGTGCAATTTACACACATGGACAAATACACTTGATAATTATGACACTGAGTACACTATCACTCTTACCCACAGGCCCGCTGGTGTGGTGCATCTGGAGTGGAGGACACTACGGCGGCAGTCACAGTGGGCACAAAGGTACCAGTGAACGCCTGGTTCACGCCACTAGTAAATTATGTTAAGCCATTACAGTTAAGTGTGATGTGAACCACGCGTCCACGAAATCCTTGGGCCCACTCTGACTGCCGCAGTAATAACAACTACACCAATTGCTCCAGGCCATACCTACTACATCAACCTTAGAGTGCATAGTGCAGGTCGACAAGAACGTAACTTGCACCTTCTCTNGCATCTGGAGTGGAGGACACTACGGCGGCAGTCACAGTGGGCACAAAGGTACCAGTGAACGCCTGGTTCACGTCACTAGTAAATTATGTTAAGCCATTACAGTTAAGTGTGATGTGAACCACGCGTCCACGAGTTCCTTGGGCCCACTCTGACTGCCGCAGTAATAACAACTACACCAGCTTCTCCAGGCCATACCTACTACATCAACCTTAGAGTGCATAGTGCAGGTCGACAAGAACGTAACTTGCACCTTCTCTCCGACAAGTATTACATAACTCAATATACCGCCCTACTCATTTATTTAAAGAGGTAACTCTTTTAATAAATGGGTGGGCGATCTGAAATTGTGTTTACCTCAAAGTCACAGTCGTTGGGCACACTGGAAATTTGTAATTGCGTCCTCGCCGCTCGCGCATCTAAATACGATGTAATGCACCACCGGGTGACGTTAACTGGCTGGTAGGCCAGAGCTGAAGAAATAAGTACCCAAAGTGTCATCCATTTGTGTACAGATTTTTACAAACGTATTGAACACCAGCATTCACAGCTACAGCAAAGGGTGTTTTTCATTGTATAAATGGCAATCAAGCATGGCATTCCACACCCCTTTTTCCCAGGTGGACTCGTCCATCCCTTCAGGAGACAGCCACCTGGCAATGCTAGTGCCAGTGTAATTCAAACGCATCATTAGAAATGAAATGCAAACACTTTNATGCATCATTAGAAATAAAATGCAAACACTTTTATGACAAAATGTAATAACTTATTTAATGTGTATTTGTATAAGAGTAATTATGCTTTATAAAAGGGGGATTGGTTATAAAGGCCTCCAACATTGTATAATATCATTTATTGTAATGACATTCTCCATCAACTTCACAACTTCAATCTTAACAGATATTGGTAATGAATGGGGATATCACAAATTTGTTCATCTAATTTATACAATTTTCACCATTGCAATCATATCCCATAGTGTTCATGTTATTGACGTGCACTCGGTATGCCCCTTGTCGAAGGGAGACTGTTGGACGCGCGGTGTCCCTCGTGCTGTGAAACTGCCGGGCGCCAGCTCAGTGTAGAGCAATGAGATCGAGTCGTGGTTACTCACCCTAGGGGACTTGAGGTACACACCGTCAGATAATATGAAAATGCGAGCTGTATGGCCGCTGCGCACGCCTGGATTAATGAACGCACTAATTAAAGATGATTATTTTATTCAACACTTTAACCGAAACAGACACGTGGTGACCGCGTGGTCGTACGAGGTAACACACTAATGGCTTACGATTAATTAAGGCGCGTGACACTGCTCTCCCCTCGGTGCGATGTAACATAAAAACAAGTTATNAATTAAAGATGATTATTTTATTCAACACTTTAACCGAAACAGACACGTGGTGACCGCGTGGTCGTACAAGATAACACACTAATGGCTTACTATTAATTAAGGCGCGTGACACTGCTCTCCCCTCGGTGCGATGTAACATAAAAACAAGTTATTTCGTGGATGATGTGATGATGCGATTACTGAGTGAGGTTGCAGNCCCTTTTTCCCAGGTGGACTCGTCCATCCCTTCAGGAGACAGCCACCTGGCAATGCTAGTGCCAGTGTAATTCAAACGCATCATTAGAAATGAAATGCAAACACTTTTATGACAAAATGTAATAACTTATTTAATGTGTATTTGTATAAGAGTAATTATGCTTTATAAAAGGGGAATTGGTTATAAAGGCCTCCAACATTGTATAATATCATTTATTGTAATGACATTCTCCATCAACTTCACAACTTCAATCTTAACAGATGTTGGTAATGAATGGGGATATCACAAATTTGTTCATCTAATTTATACAATTTTCACCACTGCAATCATATCCCATAGTGTTCATGTTATTGACGTGCACTCGGTATGCCCCTTGTCGAAGGGAGACTGTTGGACGCGCGGTGTCCCTCGTGCTGTGAAACTGCCGGGCGCCAGCTCAGTGTAGAGCAATGAGATCGAGTCGTGGTTACTCACCCTAGGGGACTTGAGGTACACACCGTCAGATAATATGAAAATGCGAGCTGTATGGCCGCTGCGCACGCCTGGATTAATGAACGCACTAATTAAAGATGATTATTTTATTCAACACTTTAACCGAAACAGACACGTGGTGACCGCGTGGTCGTACAAGATAACACACTAATGGCTTACGATTAATTAAGGCGCGTGACACTGCTCTCCCCTCGGTGCGATGTAACATAAAAACAAGTTATTTCGTGGATGGTGTGATGATGCGATTACTGAGTGAGGTTGCAGCCTCAGGGCTGGCACCGAGGTTCTTGTGAAACGAGAGACTTACCACATCCGCCCGCGTTGAAGTGATGAAGCCTACTAGACTGAGAACTGCGCCGGCTTCCGCTACCTAAGCGCGGCGACGTCAAGCGGTGGAAAGATGAAACATAAATGCGACTTAAAAATGCTAATGAGATGTAAGAAACTGATATACCTTAAATTAACATAATAAAACACAATTACCCTTGCAAAAATACACAATAAATGAGGGTTATATTAATATTAAATATTTGTATCGCAGCAGCCACTGTATTGCCAACTTAATAATGTCACATGTCCCTGGCTGGCTGGGTATGTGATGACTGTATAATAATGATTAAATTATTAAGCTCGGAATAATTAATGACACTGGTGCAATTTACACACATGGACAAATACACTTGATAATTATGTCACTAAATAAATACATATAACCCTGAATAACTATACTGATGCACTCCAATCGATTATGTCGCCCTGATGTAATTATATTAGTGAAGAGACTAATTAATGTATCGTGACTTATTTGCTATAACTGCTGCGCTGATTGATTACATAACACTGAATACACTATTACTCTTGCCCACATGCCCGCTGGTGTGGTGCATCTGGAGTGGAGGACACTACGGCGGCAGTCACAGTGGGCACAAAGGTATCCAGTGAACGCCTGGTTCCCGTCATATGTTTCATCATTCACCATTTGACTTCGTTTCTCGTCACTCGTAACAGAAACCGAGGTCACCTAGCCACTTCATCTCAGCACTCGGACCAGACGGGCGGCATTGGTCGCCCGCTCCATGAGCCCCCTCGATACCATCATTTAGGCTGTAATCACTTCAATGCAATATTAAATTTATTAACAGGAACATTAATTTTATTTCTTCTAAGTACCGAGGCGAGAGCCACTCGCCCTCTCACCAGAGAGTTTAATGCTATCACATATCAACACTATACCATGTTTATTTTCATGCTAAGGTCGTCGGCAGGCCATAAGTGCTGGGTCCATTTTCATGCAATATTCACATGTAAGCAAGCACAGTGAATAAACTGCTTTACCAAGTTCAATTTGTGTTGATTAATTGTAGGTTACTACACTCTTTGTAG
This sequence comes from Clitarchus hookeri, assembly GCA_002778355.1. Classification (NCBI taxonomy): domain Eukaryota; kingdom Metazoa; phylum Arthropoda; class Insecta; order Phasmatodea; family Phasmatidae; genus Clitarchus; species Clitarchus hookeri. The sequence goes on along the minus strand of NQII01003283.1, from coordinate 262,258 downwards.
CATCACCGACAATTTCATAGTATATTTCAGGCGTACGAGACGGCCTGCAGTTTCGTCATAAGGTAAAAATAGTGCAACAGTAGGTACGTGACTTCATCAACAAACTGATGGAGGACATGCAGGACCCTCTGGGCCATCGACCGAATGCCTCTCATCATTAACTCTCTACTGGGTTAAGGCACCGGGCAATTCAACACTCAACCAGCCCTCTGTAACCTCTAACACGTCAATAGGTGTTGTGTTATGCGGTTATAAGGGGCTGTCGCCCTGAAGTTCCCCATGAATCGGGTATAAGATACGCATAATTATCGGTTGACAGAAAATACCAGTTGTAGTTAGGAAAGACCAGATGAGATGGCACATAAATGTAAAGCGGGTGTGCGGCACGAGGTCCCCACTGTCCTAAGCTTTTGGAAAGCATCGATGGATGCTGAAAAGAGATTGAGTTGAAAACTAAGTTGGAGGTGCCACGAGTCTGCTCCAGAATGCACGAAGTTATCAAATAATAGGTTCCGAGGGAATATTATAGGCTCTTGCTGTGTAGTGGTAGGAATACCAAAGCTACATCACCACTGCCTACCAAAACAGAATTTCTTTGACAAAAATGGAATGAATGAAATTTGACANGAATACCAAAGCTACATCACCACTGCCTACCAAAACAGAATTTCTTTGACAAAAATGGAATGAATGAAATTTGACATGTAGCTCTTTAGATATACATAACAAATAGTATTGTTTTAATTACTGTTGAAATTAACGTACACATCACATCTTAAATCATCATGAGCATTTCATTTACTTTACCCCTCAGAGTATTTTGGGTGCTGCACCCTAATCCAGCAAACTGTAAGTAAGGCNTATGAGCATTTCATTTACTTTACCCCTCAGAGTATTTTGGGTGCTGCACCCTAATCCAGCAAACTGTAAGTAAGGCATGCGAGGTTGCCTAGAACCTCGCCAGTGTAATAAGTGAAACCACTAGGTCGTGCAATTATTGGTAAGTTCAGTATCTGCAAGCACAGCAAATCGAAAATGACTATAGGGACCCACGTGTCGTTGACCGCACGGCCCTCACTAACTCATGCTCACTGAATTATGATGCTGTACAATTTCATCAGTTTATGCCTTAACCTGGGTAAGTCAGGTAAAGTGGGGATCCACATTAGCATCCTTGGAACCCCATGTACGCCAAATAGTTGCAGAAGTTAGCAATCAGTTGAAGTTCAAAATAGGAAGGTCTCCTATGTGTCGCATCCACTCCCTTGTCCAGGAACAACTGAACGAGGCAAAAGGGAAGTGATCTCTGGTCACCTCGACTGGAAATGAGGGCTGGATTGGAAATATAATGGTAAAACAGAATAACAATAACTCTTGAATTGCATGCAGAACACTGGCAGGATAAATAGGAAATAGCTATAAAGAACTGAAAACATAATACAAATATTAAAATAAAACCAACCTGCAATTTTGGGTGTGTGGACAAATTACGTTAAAATTTAATTGTTACTTTGAGTACACTTTAAGGGACTGGCTATTGACTGTGATTCCCTGCAAACAAATACAAAACCCAACAAACCCCTTCTTGTAAGATTCAACACAAAATTAATTTGCAGGGAATAAACAGAGGTACTTCCAGCTTGGTTGCCTTATAGTTGGTACTGCNAAGATTCAACACAAAATTAATTTGCAGGGAATAAACAGAGGTACTTCCAGCTTGGTTGCCTTATAGTTGGTACTGCGTAACTTCGCATAGTACAGTCGGCCTGTCCTTACCCTGCAAAACAAAAACTCCTGCCCACTCGTGTTATGTTTTCAAAAACCTGACCGGAAAATTTACTTTTAAAATCTGCTCATTCGCAGTCCGCTGTGAAGGACACAGAAAACTGNGTTCAAAAACCTGACCGGAAAATTTACTTTTAAAATCTGCTCATTCGCAGTCCGCTGTGAAGGACACAGAAAACTGGACTCGCAGAGGAACAGCAGAATGACGTGTAGCACACACCCCTGGCAACACAGACTAGCCATTCATGGAATAGTGAGAAAGGGCCATATCCACACCAGGGTGAAGCATTGCTGTTAAATTATACTGCATTCCAACAGAGGGGAAACCATGCATACACTGTACATGTGATCTCCTTCACATAGTTCGAATACTCTGTTTTCGTGCTCCTCACCGAGGGTTGCTGTGGCCTCTGTTGCTTTTCGAATAGCCAGTGACTCGCTGGCACATGTTCCTGTCGGGTGGCTGTCTTACCTTTGACTTTCTCATGTCAGGTTAGGGCTCTGATGACCAGAGGAGGAACGACGAAGTCATATTAATTTTAAGACGAATTCTGCACATATTCTTGTTGTTTACTATTTCTTAATTCTAAAGTAGCATGTAATGTTTACACCAGTTACCATATATTTTTGGGGTGAATAAAATATACTCTGCAAAACGACCAATGTATGGTGCTTCTTATTTTATGTTGGATTTTATTGTAATGGTAACTTTGTGGTGGGTGTACCTATTTAGGTTGTTCCTTGTAAAATTTTCTATATTTGTGGAAATAGATTTTCGGTCACTCTCGTTTGCACAGTGTTAACAATAGATCACAAAAGGGTTACTGCACTAATGTATTGCTTTGGAAGCGCACACGAGCAGATGTTTAGTGAAACTGTAACATCTCTGGTTTTGGCTCTGGATTGGGGCTGTGAGGTACGAAATGGGCTTATCAAATGTGTCAAAGGAAGGGGTCATGTTTAGCAGTTAAAAACATAATTTTCATCCTTCAGAAATCCATCTGTGATCTAAAATGATGGGACCAGCGAATCTCAAAATAAACAGAGACAGAATATGTTAGTTGGCACTAGCCATTGAAAAAATGTCAAGGGTATTAATACGGTTTTATCTTTCCAACACACTCATGATTTAGATATGAAAGCACATTTTTGTGGTAAAGCAAAAATTAAATATACTATTGAATTAAATGTTATATATATTTTTGGTACAACTAGATTGACATCACTGTGTGAGTCCAGTTGTGCAAAATGTGCACNGAATTAAATGTTATATATATTTTTGGTACAACTAGATTGACATCACTGTGTGAGTCCAGTTGTGCAAAATGTGCACAGGTAGTTTAATTTAAATTGTGCATGTACAAGTTTATTACTATTACCCCCTTTTTAGGTATTCGTTTTTATAATTGGCGTAAAAGAAAATTGTAGTATTAACATGACTCACTTGCTGTTCACACATTCACATATATTTCACAGACTTGGTATGAAGCCATCACACNCTGTAGTATTAACATGACTCACTTGCTGTTCACACATTCACATATATTTCACAGACTTGGTATGAAGCCATCACACAATTGGTTATCTACCTCAGGGACTGTAGAATATGTCGTGGTGTTCATTTCTCCGGCAGTCTGGTAGTTGGGGATAAATTATAGTGTAGAGGTCCACTTTGAACCTATACACTCTCAAATGTTACCTCTTGGGGTCATGAAGGTGGAATGGCAGCTTGAATTTTGAGTGAAAAACTGTCCTGCGAGGTGCTTTCCCACACCCGCCGCGTTGGCTAGTGTTTATATCAACCACCTGCGAGTTCAGGTGCAACGATTCTCATTTGAAGGCGTATTGTAGTAACACTGCGGCTGTTAGAGGAAAGGACGCTAAGACCGGTGTCGTGGCTTGTGTCAAATTATTATTAACATAAATCTAAATTTTTGAATTACACATTGTCTACACCCCNAGAATGGTGTCGTGGCTTGTGTCAAATTATTATTAACATAAATCTAAATTTTTGAATTACACATTGTCTACACCCCGCCTTTTTTTTAATATTACGGTTGAGTAATCAGTCATCAGAAAAAAAAATTGAATTAACAAAAATGAGTAAACTTATATTTTTTTATGATGACCAACTAGAGGAGAGTGCTGTTCGTGAAGTCGATTTTTAATCGTATTTTTAAAAGACTCGTGTTATTGTTTTAAATCTTGACCCGTTAGATATACACATTGCGTTTTCTTTAAGTAATGAATTTCAATGTTTCAATGCAACTATTCATTAGTCTATGGTCTAATGCGTCAAAATATTTTCCAACACGATATGATTTTGTTGTATTGAGTGTGTGAGGTGCTTCGTGTAGAAGTTTATTGTAAAGGAAGATTTTTCAAATGTAATTTTTGTATGAAACTTTTTTCCATCGTCAGTGCACTAACTGATTAATGTAAGTTGCTAATACTTTACTTTGTTGTATACGGCAACATTTGATAATGGCATGATTATTTTACTATGTATCATTTTTGTAGTACTATCATATTTTTAAGAATGTAGGCTTCGTAATTCTGAAGTGTGTCGTTCAATGTTGGTTGGATTCAGTTTAGTTCTGTAATGTAATAATTATGTAATGTCTCGTGAACATCTCTGTTACNAGTTTAGTTCTGTAATGTAATAATTATGTAATGTCTCGTGAACATCTCTGTTACTTTTCCTTATTATTTTCAAGCTTCTCGCATGGTAGAGGTACAGTAGTCGTAGTGGAAAATTGAGTTTAAATGTTGAGTTTTTGGGTGTCNTTTGTAGTACTATCATATTTTTAAGAATGTAGGCTTCGTAATTCTGAAGTGTGTCGTTCAATGTTGGTTGGATTCACTTTAGTTCTGTAATGTAATAATTATGTAATGTCTCGTGAACATCTCTGTTACAGCTTCTCGCATGGTAGAGGTACAGTAGTCGTAGTGGAAAATTGAGTTTAAATGTTGAGTTTTTGGGTGTCTACAGAGAAATGGTTTTAATTTATATTATCAGCTTTAAGTGTGGAGTTAGATTCCTACCCAAAATAGTAAGCACTATTGTGTATCACTGCTAACTAAAGCCCCTGTTACACTTTCACCTTCAAATATATGCGACAGTAAAATCTGAGGACGAAACACAGCCATCAAATTTGTCCTTCCAACAAGTTTTATCTAATAGGCCTAATCCTGAATGTGTTTGAAATTGTCACACTGTCACATTTTACTGGGAAGGATTTAATCTGAATTTTTAATTAGAAATTATTTTCAAAGTGATATTCTACTGATGCATAGTGAATGTTGATTTATTTTCACTTCATTACTTAATTTAAACTTTATTTAGCCTATTAAATTTTTCCTGCACAATTAAATTTAATGTCTCAGTGCTCTTAACATAATGTTAAATATTCACTTCAAATAGTGTTCATGCTCAGATACTTTTTATAAATATTAATTATGTTTCTAACTTTATTTAGTTTCCAACAGTTGTTTGTTATTTTTTGATTTCGCAATGTTGGAAATTGCCATTTTTGTAGTGCACAATTCTGATTGGCCAAGCCTGTCCATCAAACATCACAGTAATTTACCTCCACTTTTAAGGGCTGTGAATGGCGGGGGAGGCTGGGGAAGTTTATGCTGCCAGCTAAGTAATGGGGTGTTAAGAGGGAGAGGAAACAACAGTGAGAAGCTTCAGAGGGCGTGGAATAGAACGGAGTGGGGTAGGCAGTCTATGCTTGTGAGGAATTAGTATCTGTGAAGGGGGTTGCAAAGTTCAGGAAGGGCATGTTAATGTAACCTACGAATTTAGTGTAATCTAGGATTTTAGGGATTTAAAGGAACCATAAAACACACGAAAGAATATGAATTAATTTACCTACGTAGGCTGCGGGTACAATTCCTCTGTCCACGACCCATTCAACTGTCGTGCATCTGACCTCAATCCACAAAACACCACAATGTACTAAAAAAATCCAATAACACCTGCCACATAGGCGAATATTACGCACAGAAGCACTCGTTCTTGCACCCTCCAATCTTAAATCATAAGCCTTTGCACGGTCGGATTCTGACGTCACAACTCGCGACCCGCAGAAACACATCTGCACTGTGTCGCGTCTCAACTTCAACTAATGGCATTTCAACTTCCACGTAAAATTCCGTGGTAATTATCTAGTTTAGGGGCTTTTCTGAAAAACACAATAAAAATTTTAAATTATGACATATTTCTACTCTACTNGCACTCGTTCTTGCACCCTCCAATCTTAAATCATAAGCCTTTGCACGGTCGGATTCTGACGTCACAACTCGCGACCTGCAGAAACACATCTGCACTGTGTCGCGTCTCAACATCAACTAATGGCATTTCAACTTCCACGTAAAATTCCGTGACGATGATGTCTACAGTCCCCACAGCCAATAAGGTTACGGCATAATGCACATTTGTTCACGTTAATAATGCATTACTTCACCAAAAATCATGGTGTCCGATGTAAACAAAGCAGCGAATTGCTCATACTTTTAACTATTTTATTTAATACGTTCTACTTATTAAACTCATCAACTCCTGACTCGGAGGCCCGCCGCACTTGTATATCAGTCGCCCTGACCATCTGGAAAGTTCAGCTCACTTAGAGTTACGCTGAGAGAAACAAGGTCAGTAAACCAGAAAATTCTTCAGATAAACGCGGAAGTTCAATCTACCGAAGGTCAGGAGCACGCGAGATAGTAGCATTATCGCAGCACTATGCAGAGGCTTCCCTTTGTGATTCACCGCCTGTATTGTGCAACCATTCTGATTGTGGCATTCTGTTTCCTCGCTCAAGTGGGAAAGGACAAAGCGACGCTAGGCACCAACACGTAACAGTATATATGTTTGTATACATATATTTTTAAGGGTGAACACTGGTATGTGTAACGTTGCAAATAAATAAAATGTGTGTGAAAGAATGCGTTTTTGATTGAGAATAATAAATTATGTAGGGCTTTGTGGGGCGTACATGTGATGCAAAACAGAATTACTAAGACTCCTCTTACTTTCTCCTTGCTCGCCGTGGCCAGTTGATACGTGATTACGCCAAGCGAAGCTGCTTCCCTTTGGGCTTTTGCCTTGTAAATGTAATGAAATAATGACAGAATAATTAGATTCAAACCAGGTAAGTAATTAGCAGTAACCCTTAATGAAATATTAAATATGTGCAGACACACTACACTTCAGACATGTAGGCAAAGACAAGACATAAATTTTCATACCATTTGTATGAAAATGCACTCAAAACAGAAAAATACCCTTGGAAATAAAATATCAGACTACTTACTACAACTACACAAAGCATAAGACTCTCACAGTGTCTGTAAGAAAATGTAGTTTTATTGGCAGAAATAATTATGTGCAAATCAGTGATGAATTTAAAATTAATCAGCTTAGAAAAATCCAGAAATATTCAATCAGGAAAATTGCTGTCGTTAAATGAAAAATTGAATTTGACTGTGAGATATCTGTAAAACTTAATCACCTCACTATATTCGTCAAGCAAAATTAGCAATTTGAGTGAGTAATAAAATTGTTCGACTGGCTTAAATTAAACTCAGTAAAATTAGTCTTGATAAAATATTCATCTTTGCTTTGCTGTAGAACATGTGATTGTATCGACTGGCTTCTGTTAACGTTCATCAAAATAATTAGCCCTTCATTGATAATAATTTTTAATCCAAAACTGTTAAAAAATAATAACCGCACACATGTATAACAATTTGTTGCAATTGCTGTACCATATCCATAGGCGATCATACTTATGCAGTACTGACTGTGGAGAAGGCAGTTCACATAGATTCGTAGCACTTCAAATCTAGAAACAATGTGTTTAGGGTCTCTTCTGTAACATGCCCCGCATATTTAAGTACTAGGCACCTCTCAAAACACCTTCCTATCCTTACGTTGGGCGGTCAAAGCAAAAATTAAGGAAATAGTTACAGGAGCAAATGTTACGTTGAACCGCTTTAGATGGCGTCTAGGGATTCACACGGTGATGCTAATTAACAAAAACGGGAAAATCCCATATAAAAGTCACTTCCTGAGTTTTAACACTCCCTTAACAGTCAATTATACTCATTTCTCCGTAGCAAATCCTTATAACACCAGGTAAAGTGCAAAGAGAAAACGGTAATAAAACAAACACTTCCAAAGATAATTGAGACCAGTTAATGTAGCAAAATAAAAGAAGATAATTAGAATTGTTAAAATACTTGAACTGTAAACAAATAATAATTTAAATAAATACTAATTTTGAGGTGATGTCCTAAAATACAACTCTAGCTATTCATTAGGCTTTAAATTACAGTAAAAAATAAATAAATATCCAGCTCAAATCAGAAGTAATCAAATAGATTTAAATGCTAGTGTGTGTGCCTCTCTCTCTCTCTCTGTCTCTCTCTTTACCCCTCTCTCTCTTTACCCCTCTCTCTCTTTACCCCTCTCTCTCTTTACCCCTCTCTCTCTTTACCCCTCTCTCTCTTTACCCCTCTCTCTCTTTACCCCTCTCTCTCTTTACCCCTCTCTCTCTTTACCCCTCTCTCTCTTTACCCCTCTCTCTCTTTACCCCTCTCTCTCTTTACCCCTCTCTCTCTTTACCCCTCTCTCTCTTTACCCCTCTCTCTCTTTACCCCTCTCTCTCTTTACCCCTCTCTCTCTTTACCCCTCTCTCTCTTTACCCCTCTCTCTCTATTTCTCCCTCTCTCTCTTTCTCCCTCCCTCTCTTTCTCCCTCTCTCTTTCTCCCTCCCTCTCTCTCTCTTTCTCCCTCCCTCTCTCTCTCTTTCTCCCTCCCTCTCTCTCTCTTTCTCCCTCTCTCTCTTTCTCCCTCTCTCTCTCTTTCTCTCTCTCTCTGTCTCTTTTTTCTCTTTTTTTCTTTACTCTATGCCTCTCTCACTTTCTCTCTTTCAATATTTTTCCTAAAAACAATATTATTAATTCTTACTACACAAGTAAACTTAAAACTTTTCGAGAAGGGGGCTTACTATTAATGTATTATCTTCTTTAAGAAATTACCATGCTTTCTAAAAAAAACTTAGTCTGGAGAACCCGAGACTATTTAAAAACCAAATCAAATCTTTCTTATGCCAGCATTCCTTCTATTCAATAGAAGAATATTTTAAATGTGGGATAGATCGAAAAAATCTTTGTAATTCTGCAAGACTGACTTTAAGCAGTCAAAGTATTCTAAAATTTGATAAAGACCTATGGCCGTTCGACCACCACTTACATCAATAAACTTCAGAAACTTTTGCTCTAAATTTCTATCACTTGAAACATAGCACAACACTACAGACAATTGTGATTTGACTGTTGCCAATGTCTCTTGTCTCAACTCCAAAAGTATATCAAAAGAGGCTTATGATATTTCTTTCTTACTTTAGCTTATTAAATCAGACCATGGAAATATTGTCTTTCTGGGTGTCACTGGACAAACCTATCAAGACTCGAATTCTCAAGGTGAATTTTTAGCTCGGTGTCATAATCTGCTAGTTCATTAAATAATACTGTAAAAGTTCTATTTGTTGAGCAAAGTGGTAAACTCGTCATGACCGTGAAAAGCCAAATTCTGTCTAAAAAAAAAAAAACACAACCCTGTCACTCTTTTTAACTGACTCATGATTCACATATTTTTTTTACTTTCTCATTATGCTTCTTAGTTTTGGGCTGATACTAACTGCTTAATGCAAATTCAACAGTTACCTGTTTTGCCAAACTTTTCGTGTTATGTTCTTGGCCATTTTAAGATATAAATAACTGAGAACATTGTTAGAAATCTTGTAATTTAACATTTAATTTTTCACAATTTGTTTATATAACAAGGAGACAATTTAACGACTTTAGTAAGCGTAGAGAAATATAATTATCAGTGGTTTATAAACAAAATAATGTAGTTTAAAGACAATTGCTGTTTTTACTTTCTGTAGATTATTGAAAATTACACAGATCTGCAAAATTTAAATTGTTAAAAGTTTTTTTAATAATACGTTTATATTTTTAATTATACTCTTAGTTATGTTCCAAATTGTGTCTTAAATAATTTTAGCACATCGCATATACTCGTAAGGGGATTACATACATTTGTAAAAAAAAAAAAAACAGGACGTTTATTTTTCTAGACATATTTATTGTGAAATATAAAGAATATAGATGATATCAGTGTAGAAAACCATTGTGATGGCGAGCCGGGTGTGTTTCTTTCTCGCCGGCCCTTTGTCGTACTCGAGGCTGAGTGTTCACCTCGGCCTGGTGTCGACCAGGTGGTGTAAGTGACTGTGGAATTACAAGTAGTCACGAGAGCACTTGTGGATGCCCGATTCACATAAACTTTGCACTTAGCAGATCCACGACCCCCAAAGCAATAGAACTTGACTTTTCCATTCATAATTCACAAATATTCACATGGTAAAATTAAGAAGTCAGCAATTATAATCCAGAATGTTATATTGAATAAAAATAGATTACATTTCATGTTGTACTCCTAATAACAAAAGGCATAAACTGAAAAACACTTTAAAGGCTTCTCATCAGTTTCAACAACAAAAAAGTCTTCTCAGATGCATTGACAAACTTCAGTGTGTAGGACCTCCATGATTCCTGAGGCTTGGTTGTATCTGATAAGGCATGCCAAATACAAGATCATTAAGCATTTCCTAGTGCAAATTGTCTTATTACTCAACCGCTGCTGTTTTTAAGGCATGAAGTTGAACCTACTATGTTTGTGTATGTGCAGGGTGCATGTCGTTAGATAGGAAGATGCAATGTTTACGTGATTCGCACAACGTAGGTACAATCCACTCCTACTAGAAACAAAAATATTACGTATTTGTTGGCGAACTGGGAATATGCCAAACACTATGTGAGCGGTATACAAATGCTGCAGTACTTTTATTCACTGTTCATTTATAACATAGCCTAAATGTTGTTTCTGTCATAGTAAAACAGTACCTCAGGGTTGCAATATACTTTCAATGCTTGTTTGTTCATGACACATGAACTGCAGATGTTCTTCAATGCAAACAAACATGTTAGCATACATAGTTCAAATGGTAATTCCTGCAGTCAAAAAAAAAAAAAAAAAGGGACCCTAGGGTATTGTCACCAGCACCCCACGTGTGAAAGTGCCAACACCCTGACTGTCCCGAGTCCAGTAACCACCAACAACCCAGCAGTAGGCAAATAGTAAGAAAAATATTAATTCAAATTCTTTCTCTTAAACAGGTCAGAACTCCTCATCCATCCAAAACCAGAATAAGTTAAAGGCATAGGAGAAAACCTTGGATACTTTGCCACAGGAACCCTTTTACACGCCCAGTGAAACTACAAAAGTTTCTTAAAATCATTTTATATAGTAGAAAATTTCTTATATACAACTTTCAGAAATATTGCAGGTACAATTTAATTTTTTAAAAACCCATTTTTTCCCCTAACACAATTCTGTGCCTTAATTTATACCAAAAATAGCAGTATAAATATTTATATAAAAATGGTGTCCCAACGTGATATTACAAAAGTATTAATTAAAGTGGCTCACACGAGCATAATCAAACCTTAAAATGATTACATTATTTACAAGCCACATAGCTTCTTCCAAATATATTTATGGCACACTGAATACTTTACAAGAAAATGCACTAAAACAGGCAATTATGCATATAAAATTTTTCGTAATTAAAACCTAACCCAAAATATGGAGCGCCAAATGCCCATATTAGCTTCGACCAGAAGGGTCCCTTAATACAATATTTATCTCAAATGCATAATGACGCAGACGGGAGCCGAATACATGGAGATGGCCCCAGCCTAGCCATTTTATGCATCATAATTTTACACTCTCTCCACCGGGGAAGAAATATCGCAACATTGCAATTTTCGTAATCAGTTGGCTTATGGCATAATAATAGCCAATCTAAATTCTTTATTTCAATTGATGCATGCGCATGGAACCAAAAACAGTCTTACTTTTTTCTGGTTTTCGTTATTATGCATCTTGCAACTCCGCCGATGCTTGGGGAAGGGGACGAACAGAAAAGCAGCGACATCATGAATCACATCATCACCCTGTTGGCAGTGCTAGCGGTGACAATTGTTGCGCCCGGCAGTATGAATTTTGATGTGCACGAAGACAGCTGGCTGCCAGGCTGCGGTGCAGTCCCTGCGAGATGGCAGGCCCATTTGTCTGCGTTTGGTGGTCATTTTTTCGACAAGGATGACGAGGTTCACAAGCCAGCAGACGAAACCACCTACTTCATTTAAAGGTAAAGGAATACCGTAATGTCCCCTTTTCAGGCTGCACGTAATTATTTCCACCGGGACACGGAAATATTTTGGTCGTGGCTCGTAAGCTGCTTAAAGGAGACGCTCAGGCGTCTCAAATGTATTACATGAAGCATTAAAATGCTTTCATGCAGAAATGAAAGAGTAACTTCTTTAGGGCCTTAAAAACACCAAAGTCTTTAATTAGAGGATTACATTTTTTTGTAACCTTTGTGAACCGACAAATATTTCTGCCTCTTGGTTCATATTTCACATACAGTCGTGAGAAGTAAATGCCCTTAATGCCCTTACTGAAGTAATTACATGATGACTGAATACACTCAAGGTGTCCACCCACAGGGAAAAGTCTGGGAATTTCACGTGACAGGGAAAAATTCAGGGAATTTTCACCTGGGTCAGGGAAAATTTAAATAATTGCTACTCTGCAAAAGTTGTTAGTTGTGTGAATACAAAATAATGTAATTATGGGCATATGCATTTCAATTTTTAAGTTTGTGAACTGGCAATAATACATCTTTGTGANATACAAAATAATGTAATTATGGGCATATGCATTTCAATTTTTAAGTTTGTGAACTGGCAATAATACATCTTTGTGAAGTGACCTGGTGCCTACACAAACAAATAAAGTAATTGTGTGTTTGTAATGGGCACTTGTTTGAAGTGAATACCTTNAAGTGACCTGGTGCCTACACAAACAAATAAAGTAATTGTGTGTTTGTAATGGGCACTTGTTTGAAGTGAATACCTTCTATCGCAAGAAATATTGCTGGACTGAATAACATTTAGGCCCCGCTTGCTTGGTCTGTTTCAGTGTAATTTAATTAAACTTCACTGCTAGCATATTTCTTCTGTCAGCGGTGGAAAAATATGGTGTTGGTAGGTTTCGGTCCTGAAAATAGGTCAGGGAAAATGGTGAGATTCTGCTTGGAAAACAGGCAAAAGTCAGGGAATTCCAAAATGGGATTTCAGTGGACACCCTGACCCTCCACCCAATGGCAAACAATCTCCATTTTCGGAGGGTGGCACAGTTTTAGGCACCCCTCTAAGAAATTTTTGCCTCTCTTATAAATTTTGTTTTGGTACTATCAAAACCTAAATTTCATACTGCAAAAGAGGTAGACAAACGTCTATACATTATTATTGGCGTTAGTTAACTTGGATTTAGAAAATGAGTTTGACCATGGGCACGTTGGATACAGAGCCATCGACCATTTATTTCAACGCTAAAATGTGCGGGGCACTGCAAGAGCTCTGAAGGAATGACGCAGAACATTGCATTAAACACTGCAGCACAAAACACTTGAATGAGGTCTTGTCTGAACCAGCATGAAGATACGCAATGTTACATTATCACAGAAAGAAGTCTGAAGGCAAAATAATTAATTAAGGGACCTCTGAGTTGACGGAAGGGCCAGGCTGGCTGTGGAGGGCAAAGAAAAAAGATTTTAGAGATTAATGACAGACAGTTATGGATCATAGGAGACAAACTTGAAGCCCCCCGCAGGCCACGCGGCACACGTCCTGCGTCCTTTCGGCTTAAGCTCTAATGAGACTCTGCCGAATNATGTTTGTGTATGTGCAGGGTGCATGTCGTTAGATAGGAAGATGCAATGTTTACGTGATTCGCACAACGTAGGTACGATCCACTCCTACTAGAAACAAAAATATTACGTATTAGTTGGCGAACTGGGAATATGCCAAACTTTATGTGAGTAGCAAGAAAATGCTAAACTTTTTGTGAGCGGTATACAAATGCTGCAGTACTTTTATTCACTGTTCATTTATAACATAGCCTAAATGTTGTTTCTGTCATAGTAAAACAGTACCTCAGGGTTGCAATATACTTTCAATGCTTGTTTGTTCATGACACATGAACTGCAGATGTTCTTCAATGCAAACAAACATGTTAGCATACATAGTTCAAATGGTAATTCCTGCAGTCAAAAAAAAAAAAAAAAAGGGACCCTAGGGTATTGTCACCAGCACCCCATGTGTGAAAGTGCCAACACCCTGACTGTCCCGAGTCCAGTAACCACCAACAACCCAGCAATAGGCAAATAGTAAGAAAAATATTAATTCAAATTCTTTCTCTTAAACAGGTCAGAACTCCTCATCCATCCAAAACCAGAATAAGTTAAAGGCATAGGAGAAAACCTTGGATACTTTGCCACAGGAACCCTTTCACACGCCCAATGAAACTACAAAAGTTTCTTAAAATCATTTTATATAGTAGAAAATTTCTTATATACAACTTTCAGAAATATTGCAGGTACAATTTAATTTTTTAAAAACCCATTTTTTTCCCTAACACAATTTTGGGCCTTAATTTATACCAAAAATAGCAGTATAAATATTTATATAAAAATGGTGCCCTAACGTGATATTACAAAAGTATTAATTAAAGTGGCTCACACGAGCATAATCAAACCTTAAGATGATTACATTATTTACAAGCCACATAGCTTCTCCCAAATATATTTATGGCACACTGAATACTTTACAAGAAAATGCACTGAAACAGGCAATCGTGCATATAAAATTTTTCGTAATTAAAACCTAACCCAAAATATGGAGCGCCAAATGCCCATATTAGCTTCGACCAGNATATAAAATTTTTCGTAATTAAAACCTAACCCAAAATATGGAGCGCCAAATGCCCATATTAGCTTCGACCAGAAGGATCCCTTAATACAATATTTATCTCAAATGCATAATGACGCAGACGGGAGCCGAATACATGGAGATGGCCCCAGCCTAGCCATTTTATACATCATAATTTTACACACCCTCTCCACCGGGGAAGAAATATCGCAACATTGCGATTTTCGTAATCAGTTGGCTTATGGCATAATAATAGCCAATCTAAATTCTTTATTTCAATTGATGCATGCGCATGGAACCAAAAACAGTCTTACTTTTTTCTGGTTTTCGTTATTATGCATCTTGCATCTCCGCCGATGCTTGGGGAAGGGGACGAACCAAGAAGCAGCGACATCATGAATCACATCATCACCGTGTTGGTAGCGCTGGCAGCGACAATTGTTGTGCCTGGCAGTATGAATTTTGATGTGCACGAAGACAGCTGGCTGCCAGGCTGCGGTGCAGTCCCTGCGAGATGGCAGGCCCATTTGTCTGCGTTTGGTGGTCATTTTTTTGACAAGGATGACGAGGTTCACAAGCCAGCAGACGAAACCACCTACTTCATTTAAAGGTAAAGGAATACCGTAATGTCCCCTTTTCAGNCGAGGTTCACAAGCCAGCAGACGAAACCACCTACTTCATTTAAAGGTAAAGGAATACCGTAATGTCCCCTTTTCAGACTGCACGTAATTATTTCCACCGGGACACGGAAATTTTTTGGTCGTGGCTCGTAAGGTGCTTGAAGGAGACGCTCAGGCGTCTCAAATGTATTACATGAAGCATTAAAATGCTTTCGTGCAGAAATGAAAGAGTAACTTCTTTAGGGCCTTAAAAACACCAAAGTCTTTAATTAGAGGATTACATGTTTTTGTAACTTTTATGAACTGACAAATATTTCTGCCTCTTGGTTCATATTTCACATACAGTCGTGAGAAGTAAATACCCTTAATGCCCTTACTGAAGTAATTACATGATGACTGAATACACTCAAGGTGTCCACCCACAGGGAAAAGTCTGGGAATTTCATGTGACAGGGAAAAATTCAGGGAATTTTCACCTGGGTCAGGGAAAATTTAAATAATTGCTACTCTGCAAAAGAGGTGTTAGTTATGTGACTACAAAATAATGTAATTATGGGCATATGCATTTCAATTTTTAAGTTTGTGAACTGGCAATAATACATCTTTGTGAAGTGACCTGGTGCCTACACAAACAAATAAAGTAATTGTGTGTTTGTAATGGGCACTTGTTTGAAGTGAATACCTTCTATCGCAAGAAATATTGCTGGACTGAATAACATTTTGGCCCTGCTTGCTTGGTCTGTTTCAGTGTAATTTAATTAAACTTCACTGATAGCATATTTCTTCTGTCAGCGGTGGAAAAATATGGTGTTGGTAGGTTTCGGCCCTGAAAATAGGTCAGGGAAAATGCTTGGAAAACAGGCCAAAGTCAGGGAATTCCAAAATGGAATTTCAGTGGACACCCTGACCCTCCACCCAATGGCAAACAATCTCCAGTTTCGGAGGGTGGCACAGTTTTAGGCACCCCTCTAAGAAATTTTTGCCTCTCTTATAAATTTTGTTTTGGTACTATCAAAACCTAAATTTCATACTGCAAAAGAGGTAGACAAACGTCTATACATTATTATTGGCGTTAGTTAACTTGGATTTAGAAAATGAGTTTGACCATGTGCACGTTGGATACAGAGCCATCGACCATTTATTTCAACGCTAAAATGTGCGGGGCACTGCAAGAGCTCTGAAGGAATGACGCAGAACATTGCATTAAACACTGCAGCACAAAACACTTGAATGAGGTCTTGTCTGAACCAGCATGAAAATACGCAATGTTACAGAAAGAAGTCTGAAGGCAAAATAATTAATTAAGGGACCTCTGATTTGACGGAAGGGCAGACAGTTATGGATCATAGGAGACAAAGTTGAAGCCCCCCGCAGGCCACGCGGCACACGTCCTGCGTCCTTTCGGCTTAAGCTCTAATGAGACTCTGCCGAATGGCCGTTAGAAGTAGGGACACTAACCTGCTCAAGAAGTGGAGGTCTGGGTTGACCACGTGTTTGGATATGAAGCATGGAGAGATCCACTATAATAATAATAATATAAAAACGTGCACCGCAAAATAACACATGAGAAGTTTTCTTTTTAATTCACAAAATGTGCACATGATTGCACAGCAAAACGAANAATAATAATAATATAAAAACGTGCACCGCAAAATAACACATGAGAAGTTTTCTTTTTAATTCACAAAATGTGCACATGATTGCACAGCAAAACGAATACACAAAAGACCTGGCATACTAACATGAACCCTTTTGCTGGTAGCTTTGGTAGTCTGTCAACTTTTGGTGCACTTAACACACGCATCATGCGGGCCGGTGCCTCGCGCATGTGCGACCCATACGTGCTTGCACNCCAACTTTTGGTGCACTTAACACACGCATCATGCGGGCCGGTGCCTCGCGCATGTGCGACCCATACGTGCTTGCACCGGCTGAGGGACGAGGTTGGATGACAAATGTACCTCCCTGCCAAACCGTCATGGGTATGAGCGTGAGAGACCAGAATACGCACGTCCTGACTTACGGGGTTGGTGTGGCGCTGGGCTTCACCTGCTCGTGTGTGACATGGGTGAGAAGGGAGGGTTTCAGCAAGAGTAAGCCTACTTGTGGTGTTGGATGTGTAAGTTGTAGCCTCTTGCGGTGCATCTCATGGGGTGGGGGTGGGCTTACCTCTCGGTGCTGTGTACGGGGCCCGCAGGTCCTCCTAGTCTTGTGGAGAAGTGGGGTCACATCCATACCGGGCATCCAAAACCCAGGTTCCCTTTTGTCTTCGACGTACTATCCCTTGAGAGGTCAGTGATGTAGGTACCCTGCGTCTTCCTGGCCGTACCCGTGGGGATGAGCTCGTTGTCCGCCTTGACCACTTCACAGTGGAAGAAGGAATCACCCAGGGACATGTCCGGCGGCCAATATCACCAGGGTGCCACGGGCATTTTCGGTCATGATGGGCTGCTCGATGATAGGCTCTGAGCCTGCTAGCAGGAAACCTGCGAATTCTGGTGATGCCTGCTCGACACCAAATCCTGAGTCCTCTGGCGAGAAATCCACGGAATCAGGGGATGAGGTCAAGGAAAAGTTTATACCCCGTGAAGATTCTGTGAGTGGGGGAGTTCCATCCCCCAGGTGCGAGGTCTCCACAAAACCTGTGGGCGTAATGGGTGTATCGACCCTGCTATCCTGAGGTTTGGCGCGGGTGGGGATTGCAAACACTTTGGCCAAGTCCACCTCACCCTCTGGGTTGCACAGCTCAGGAGGGGCGTTTGCGCCTGGCCAGACGCGGTCATTGTCTGGTTCACTTGCTGAATGTAGATGTTTTTCTGTGGCCTATTGTGTGCCCGAGCTGTACCAGGTAGGATGGGGTACCTGCAAGGTCTAAGATGGTCCCTGGGCCTGTCGAACAAGTGGCTAGTTCTTCGTCAAACTGTCTGTCCTGCTGACAAGGGTGTGTACACACGTCCGGGTTCAAGTTGAGGTAGGGTGGGGGGAAGTTACGGGTATGTGACCCGCGATGTAGGCTATCTGCTGGGCACGCACTAAGTCCCTCTCGTGCTGCATCCTCTTTCTGCAGTGTACGGGACTTTCCTCCTGGTCCCTCCCCTGCAGCAGCTGCATGGGCGACACCCTGGTCGCGACATTGGCACGCTTACAAAAACAAAACAGTGNCTCTCGTGCTGCATCCTCTTTCTGCAGTGTACGGGACTTTCCTCCTGGTCCCTCCCCTGCAGCAGCTGCATGGGCGACACCCTGGTCGCGACATTGGCACGCTTACAAAAACAAAACAGTGTCCAGGGAAAGTGTGCATCTTACTTCTTGTGGTCCTTGTCAATGTGTATCTGCAATTGGGCCTTCACCTCATGGTTCCGGTGCTCAACCTGGTTGCTCTGCGAGTGGTAGAAGGGGATGGTGTGGTGTCTTATGCGCCAACGAGCGCAGTCTGTCCGCCATCTGCGGCTCATGAACTGGGTGCCGTTGTTGATCAAGAGCACCTGGCGATAACCCCAATCAGGTGAAGAATTCCTACTCCAGCAAGTGGGTGATGGTGCTGGTCTGGGTATTAGTTACTGGGAAGGCCTCCACCCAGCAGGTGAAGAGGTTAGTGACTACGACGACAAAGTGTTTGCTTCTGGTGGTTCATGACGTCAAGGGTGACCATGTCAAATGGCCGGGTTGGTTCTCTGGGGTATTGTTCTGCACCATCACAGTGACGGGTCTTGTCTGTCTGGCACAACACACACGCACGTACTGGCTGGTCTTTATCTGGGTACCGGGCCAGTGTGAGTGTTCGTCCACAGTGTGCCTCGTCTCTGTACCAGGGTTGCCTGCTGAGGTGTCATTGTGGTGTAATCAATACATGGCCACACGGACTGGCCGCGGTGCAAACACTCAACAGGGGCCTTAGTCGTGGCGCGCATGGCTATGGAGGATATCGTTGACTGACCGGTAGTGATCCAGGCACCTGGACTTGCATGCCACCTGTTTGTTCTATGCGAACTTCTCCATAGTCTTTGCTTTATGCGCCTTGTGCCAGACTTCGTCAAAGGTCTGACCTGAGTTAACCTGCGCCATCGCACGTGCCACCTCTTGGCTGTTCGACTTGTTCACTACAATGATACAGGGGAAGGATTTTGGCCCAGGTATTGTCGTCGTGTGCCTGACAGTTTGGGTTTGGGGTGGCGGGATAGCTCATCAGCTAGCTTGTATTTGCCAGGGCCCACCGCGTGAACTTAAGACTTAAGCCCTTGCGCTCTCTCCAACCTGAGCAAGCACTGGTGGTCCGTCCTCACCGTAAACTCGCTGCCCTCCAGGTGGTACTAGTAGCGCTTCAGCACCCACATGACTGCAAGGCACTCATGCTCATTCATGTCATAATGTTTCTCAGCCTTCCCAAATTTCACGCTTGCATAGCTGATAAGGTGTTCTCCTTGCTCGTCCAGTTGGTATAACACCGCACTCAAACCTTCCTAACTTGCGTCTGTCTATACATAGAAGTTGTGGGAGAAGTCTGAATGGCATTCGCGGAACCTGAGCTTCAGGTCATCAAAAGCCCACTGGGCCGTGTCCATCCATCCAGCAATACTGGTACTAGGATGACAGTAGGTCGGTGAGGGGTGCCACGACCGTGGCGAGCGAAGTCTGGACTATAGTTGCAGAACTAGTTCACTAGCCCTGCAAACCGCTGTAGCTGTTTGTGTGTCTGGGGCGGGGGGCTTCCCTTAAATCAGATGCAACTGTTCTGGGGACAGTCTGTTCTCCTGTACATTCATGACGTGCCTTTGATACAGAAATTTGGTCTCGCCGACATGGTACATATGAGGGGCACAGGTGATGCAGTGGGTCTCGAGTGTCTCAGTCACAAGCGTAAGGTGGTGGGCGTGCTCCTCCCATTACTGGGACCATATCACCACATCGTCAAGGTAAGCAGCAGTAAATAAACCAATGTACCCATTGAGCACCTGCATCGTGAGTGCTGGGAATGTGGCAGGGGCATCCTGTAAACCGAAGCGCATGGAGCGAAACTAAAACTGCCAGTCGTCTGGCGTAGTGAACGCTGTCTTGAACTTGTCCTCTGGTCAGACGGGAATTTACCAAAAGCTGGACTTGAGGCTGAACACAGAAAAAAACCTTGTCTTGTCCCAGCCCTACCAGTATGTCTGAGATGTTTAGCATTCACAGTTAGCTTGTTCGCTGGCTTGAAATTGACACAGAACCCAAGTGTACAGTCTTTTTTATCTGCCATGACTACTTGGTAGTTATACCGGCTCTCACTAGACTCAATCACACCATCTTTGAGCATGTCTATGACCTGGTCTAAAATAGCCTGTCGCTTGGGGCAGTCATAGTTAATAGGTCTCACGAAAACGGGGGTTTCTGATGGTGGTCTGCCGCAATGAGTCACACCGCAAACACATCAGGATGTTGGTTCAGCACAGAGTGAAATACTGGCATCTGCTCGGGCAGAACCCCTTGACTGAATTCGTCCAGCGTCACAGGTCCCTTAAGGGCGGTGTGGAGAGGGGTCTTGATACCGTAAGTAGTACATTTTCCAGCGGTGGAATTGCTCCTTGCTTACCTCAAAGTTAACGTCCTGCTCGTGCAGTCATGGTTGACCTATGATGATGTCCTCCCGCAGCCCCTCTACTGCAAGGGCAGTCGTAGTGGTGGCCAGGTCTCGTGTTTGGATGGCGGTGGTGGTCCGCCCCCGGATCCCCACCAACGGGCCACTGTCGACTAGCGCACCAATTCCGATACAGCAGTACCAAGCCCAGACTTACCACTTGGGCCGTGTGAGCCACAAAAAAATGATGCCAAGAGCAGTACTACATTAAATGGTTTGTAATGTCAGGAACACATTTTAAATGTCAGTTTAAATACCACAAATTTATTTCACATGAAAACATGAAACCCACTGAAATATGCATATTGAAAGAAAATAATTGTAAAATGTTTTGCAAATGATATTTCTTATACAAATGTAACTTGTAGTATGGTAAGTACTATGTGAAATAAATGTGACCAGTTGTAGCATTACCTGTGTATTAATGTTTGTCTTTGTTGTTGTCCTGATAGTGGAAAAGTTGAAAAGAGATTAGAATGCACATTAATAATAAAACTATAGTTCAAATATTTAGATAATACTAATGTTTGAATTATATATTGCCATAAGATGGCAGCACATTGTTATTATACAGACAGTCATCGATGGAATTTTGAGGTTATGTTTTAGACAGGTAATGGATTATTAAGGTTGTGCAGTAATTAGGAAATGTAGCAGGGCATATTGTGCAGGCATGTTAACCGCATGAGTAGAGACCGTGTCATTTCACTTCATAATTATGTGGCAAACTAGTTATCATTAAAGAATATGTTAGCTTGATGTGTCATTGAAGCTCTGCTCATTTGACATACTCTTCAGGACTCAGCATTAATAGTAAACACTCTTGATGACTTGATTTCATTTGGCTATGTCGAACAAATAACTGGTTTTGTGTCTGTGTCATTGGCCAATGAGGAAATGAAATTTGCTCTAAATGACTGTGATGTCTAGCATGGTGCTGCTGTGTTATAATGTGAAATGATATTCTCTACTGCGTATGAATATTATCCAACCAAGAAGTGTATCTCATTATGTCTGCCTGATATCCATCTACCTGTGAGCATGGTTAGCTCAGCTCTCATTTGTGTTATTTTTCTAAGCATTTAATTTATTACATTGTGGTAATACCTTACGGAAACTGTGTGCTACTGTTACTCTATTTTGTAAGTAATAAATCAAGTAGTAACAATTTGTGTTTGGGTAATTATTTATCCTTCACCTGTTTTGTACTTAAATAATAATTTTTAGTGAAATTCTATTTTGATGTGATTTACAATTTCCTTTCTTTCTCATTACTGTAAACACTTTGTGCACCCGTATGATTATTACAAATCCTTCAAATTGAAATTGGTTTTGGGTTTATTTCCAGTTCATTTTAAGTGGTAACTGTGGCCTTAACTGTTATTTTTTGTTATATTATTTTTCAGATTTGAAGACCATGGCAGAAACATTAGATCATCAAAATAACAGGAATGAGACATCTCAAGCCAAAACTATCTTACTACAAGAATATGCAAACTGGTCAGATGAAAACAAGAATTTTTTCAAACTTGTTTCGGACTGTGTTTGCGACGATGGCAGAATATGTCTTGTTTTTTCTGTAGGTCAAGAAGGCGAGTGCTTTAACCTGTATTGCCCTCCAAGCTATCCACACTATAATGACAATTTTTTTGCAGAAGGTTCAGCAAGTTTTCAGATCTGGCTTAATTGTTTGAACGAGTTCATTCTTGACTCTCAAGTAACGTTGAGTCTGCCTGCTATTTTAAACAAAGCAGCTGCCACCTACAGTACGAATAGACGTATGTCTGTATGTTCGAGTTCATCAGAATCTGATTCTGAAATAACTTATTCTTCCGAAAAGGACAATGATATTTCGGATGATGATTTTGAAATTTCTATATTTATGAAGAGGAAAAGGTGGCGACAAAAGGAGGCACAGTTGCGTGCAGCAAATAAAATGCCCAAAACTTCAGATATGTTTGATGGTGCACTCAAAGACCACCCAAATCAAGTCTTTAGTAATTCTGCAGCAACTGGTATTTTAACAAATGATTTAGTTGCCATAATGGAATCGCAGAGAACAACAGGTATAAATGCTGAACCGGTAGACGACAACATCTACCTCTGGTCGGTATGTTTATCAGATTTTAGCAACAACTCGGAACTACATAGTGATCTCCAGAAATTAAAATCACTTTTTGGCTATGACTTTATCGAACTACAACTGAAATTTACCATGGACTTGTACCCATTTTATCCACCCATCGTCCGTGTGATCCGCCCTCGTTTGATGGGGTCTATGATGCTGCGTGTTGCCAGTATGGATCATCTAATGCTATCACAGTGGAACCCAGCGCGTAGCATGTTGTCTGTCCTCCAAGAAATCAAGGACTTTCTGGGTCAGTGGGCACGGCTGGATGTGGAGAACGAGCGAAACAGCACCAAAACGTGTCCGTTTGGAGCGTACACACCGATAGAGAACCATTTGTTATGGTTAGCATTTGTGACCGAAATACCGTGCCGTACCACTGCACATCTGCCCACAAACAAACAGTCTTCAAATATCCCGCCCCAGAAAGTTTGTAAAGAAATAAATGTTGACTCCACCCACCAAAAAGCATTTGGCAATGGCAAATATGCTGACCAGTTTCCTGAGAAATCTTTCCCGTCAGGTACAGGTTATAGTTCATATTTTCAGCCGGGCTGGGATATAAATAGCTACGTTGCAGCTCAGCAGGAAAAAGACAAGCAGATAGTTAGTGTCCTCCAAAACATTCTTCTCGAGCTAAGAAACATCAGGCTCGGAGTGGCGTCAAATCTTCAGAAAGATTGTAGTACATACTCCAGTTTCAAACTACCCACTGGCGACTCAGATGTAGAGAAAATGTGTGTGGAGGAAACAGCATCAAATAACAATACAAGCTGTGACACGAGCGAAAAGGTTGCAATGGTTGAATCGTTCTTATTTGAAATTCTCGAACAGTCTGCGCTGATACCGTTTCTAGAGACAAAACTCCAGGTCGACACGTTCTTGGAAATATGCCAGCACATTCCAGTTTATCGTTGCGTCATGGACATAATCAAGGAGTTTGCTCTGCAACCATCGCTTGTTCGACTGCTGTGGACTTTGCCAGATCAAGTGCAGTCTCTGTACACGCTAGTGACCAAGCTTCAAAAGAAGGTTGCCTTAATTTTGGAAAAAGTGAACAAGACGTCTGCCAACGGGAATGCATCGCACAGTAAGGACTGTAAAACCAGTGTGACCGAGGAAGAGTCCTTAGCCAAAGAAGTGCAGGAAATGAGTAATGTTCTGTGTGCTGCCGTAGAAAATAGTAACTTACTTAAGGAGGAAACATCGGATGGTTGTGAGCTGTTTCTGCCCATTCAACCGTCTGACCCGGGGAAATCATTTAAGGAAAAATATGTGAAAGCACTGAAGGACATGCAGCTTTTAAGTTGCGATATAGAAGGTGAGTTGTGCTAACTGCCCACGTCTTGAAAACCTACAAAATTAAATTATTTTAGCATATTGCTGTGTGTAAGTAAATAAAAAATGAATTTAATTTTTAGCGTTATGGGTTATTCAAAAATTTAGTACAAATTTTCGATAAAAAAAAATATATATAAATAAACAAATTGAAGTTACCTAGTAATAATAATCTTAAGCTAATTAACAAATAAGCATCTTTAACCGAGGTCAAGCGTTATTTTGGGAAAAATTTGATGTTATATTNTATCTTAAGCTAATTAACAAATAAGCATCTTTAACCGAGGTCAAGCGTTATTTTGGGAAAAATTTGATGTTATATTTTTGATTTAAACATGGTGACACTTAATTCCATGGAGAATAACTGTGTAATTTTTAGTTACCTTTCTCACTATTACTGTAACAAAAAAACTTTCTGAACTTTACGGAGAGGTTATCCTAGGAAAAACTTTCTTCCTTTAAAAGTACTTTTACTTTGTTTCTGGGATTGGTTTGAAATGGTAATATCTTTTTCTGTACCTACTTTCCTTCATTTTTGCATCAACCAATTCATATATATATAAAATTATTTTTTTCTTTGTTAAACTTGGATCAATTTTTTTAGCACCACCTTTCACCCTCTATTCTTTCTATTTGACCTTGCTCTACAGAAAGCATCTGGAGAATTCTGTACTCCCTTGACTTCAGTGGTTTCAGAGAATTCTGGTTATCTTCATTGTCAGGTGGAGTAAATTTTCTAAAACTTGAAGTTTTTTTCTGCATTTAAATTTTGTCTCGACTTCTTACTTTGCACTCTTTTCTGTTTCTGTTACTTCGGATAGTTGCAGTAGGACACACCAGTGATTTTTCTTTAGTAAATTCTAACCTTAAAAGTACAAAGCCATGTGATGTTTTCTTTGAAAAATACTCATATGCATTTCATTTGCCTATGCTGTGAAATAATTAAAAAGTCTTTAGTAATTTTAAAGGCACCATGGCATTCACAAGGTTAATTTTTCATGTTGCATGGAGGTGACGAAAACTGATACAGTTGCAAGCATGTTGGGACACATTTTCTGTCTCTGCAGAAATAGTGCGTTGTACAACTATGCTGCCTCCCATTACCGGTAGCCCATTCACATGTGAACTGCATGTCCTGTTCATAGTACGAATACCAGACCATCCTGCATACAATGCACGTCCTAGTTGTTCGACATGTCCAGTGCAACCTTGGGCTTGCTGTCAAACCCCGCTGTTGTGCTCACATACATGGTTATCTGTCTCGCAAATGAAGCACATCCAGATAGTTGTTCTCAGGGCCTTTTTTTGTCCCTTGTCTTGTCAGCATTCACCCCCCTGATGTTTATTCCCGTGCATATTTTGTGAAGATGTTGTACTTGTACGACATGTATGATTTGAAAAATAATTTGCTCTAGTTTTATATTTAGTTAATCCACTTAATGTGCAGGTTGTATGGTGCTCTTATTCCATGAGGAATACTTCATACACAAATAGTACCTTTGATCTTGCTGCATCTACAGAATTTGTATTTTGCATCTATATCTACTGCAACCATGTTATTTAATGAGAATCTCCCTGATAGAATCAAACTTGTGCATTTTTATTTATGAAATGTTTGAAGGTAGAGCATTTGTCATTTTATTAAAACTAGGGATGCACCGATATATCGNTGCATTTTTATTTATGAAATGTTTGAAGGTAGAGCATTTGTCATTTTATTAAAACTAGGGATGCACCGATATATCGGCCTATTTTTAGGATATCGGTATCGGCCAGTATCTGCCGTATATTTGCCTATATTTCCATTTTTACAAAAAAGTTGATATTTGGTATTTAGTATACTTACAAAACATACAACGTGATAAAACAATTAACCAAATCTTTAACATAATGGCAAAAAACGTACTTACTACATTATATGCACTCATCACAAAGGTACCACTCGATTGATTTAATGTCGCAAATCAATGTTTCCTTTTAAAAATGAAAGTTCTTCAACGATATTTGGTTTAAGTCGGTTCCTTAATTGTGTAATCACTTTGCCAGTGGTGCTGAATAATCTTTCGCTTTCAACACTGGATGGCGGGGGCAATGCTAGCAAGGATGGGAAAACGTTCCTTGTTGTTGCGCCACCATTCAAAAACATCACAGGTATTGGGAATTAGATGTTCGTCTAAGTGTTTGGTTATTTCACTACTTTCGTCCAGATGTGGATCGGAGTAATTCGAACTTGAAGGCATATTGTCTGGGAAACTCCATAAACTAGCTGTTGTTTTTTGGATCTTCGCTGGGGTTGGCTGGCAAAACGTGACAACATCCATATTCTCTTGCTCCTTCTTAACTAGATCTGTTAACCATTCTTTACCTTGCAAAGCACTCTCTTGACTCCTGAAAACTTAATTTTTGTATCTGGGGTGCAATACCCACTATTTTTAGGTACTTTTTTTCGTGCATATCATTATGCAGCTGAAGAACTGTACATGTTTGCAGGTACTTTTTTGTGCATATTTTATAGCTGACGCAAGAATATGTGTATAAGTAGAAACACTGTACATGGTTTAGATTTGAAAGTAAGGGCGGTAACCGATTTTCGGTACATGCACTTTAATTTTTTAAGTGTGTATGCTTAATGTATAACAAGGCAGCCATGCACTTATCAATNTGCATTTTTATTTATGAAATGTTTGAAGGTAGAGCATTTGTCATTTTATTAAAACTAGGGATGCACCGATATATCGACCTATTTTTAGGATATCGGTATCGGCCAGTATCTGCCGTATATTTGCCTATATTTCCATTTTTACAAAAAAGTTGATATTTGGTATTTAGTATACTTACAAAACATACAACGTGATAAAAAAATTAACCAAATCTTTAACATAATGGCAAAAAACGTACTTACTACATTATATGCACTCATCACAAAGGTACCACTCGATTGATTTAATGTCGCAAATCAATGTTTCCTTTTAAAAATGCAAGTTCTTCAACAATATTTGGTTTAAGTCGGTTCCTTAATTGTGTAATCACTTTGCCAGTGGTGCTGAATAATCTTTCGCTTTCAACACTGGATGGCGGGGGCAATGCTAGCAAGGATGGGAAAACGTTCCTTGTTGTTGCGCCACCATTCAAAAACATCACAGGTATTGGGAATTAGATGTTCGTCTAAGTGTTTGGTTATTTCACTACTTTCGTCCAGATGTGGATCGGAGTAATTCGAACTTGAAGGCATATTGTCTAGGAAACTCCATAAAATAGCTGTTGTTTTTTGGATCTTCGCTGAGGTTGGCTGGCAAAACGTGACATCCATATTCTCTTGCTCCTTCTTAACTAGATCTGTTAACCATTCTTTACCTTGCAAAGCACTCTCTTGACTCCTGAAAACTTAATTTTTGTATCTGGGGTGCAATACCCACTATTTTTAGGTACTTTTTTTTGTGCATATCATTATGCAGCTGAAGAACTGTACATGTTTGCAGGTACTTTTTTGTGCATATTTTATAGCTGACGCAAGAATATGTGTATAAGTAGAAACACTGTACATGGTTTAGATTTGAAAGTAAGGGCGGTAACCAATTTTCGGTACATGCACTTTAATTTTTTAAGTGTGTATGCTTAATGTATAACAAGGCAGCCATGCACTTATCAATACGTTGAACTTCCCTTTGTCAAAAACCAGCAGTTTAAGCTGTCAGACTGAAAATTGATAGCATCTTTCCTCTTAATGTTTTAATGGAGTTATCTCATTTTAAATGGAGTTATCGGCTAGACCCATATCGGTGCATCCCTAATTAAAACCAGTGAAATTATTTGAATGTGAAATAAGGTTAAATAATAATTTAATNTAATGTTTTAATGGAGTTATCTCATTTTAAATGGAGTTATCGGCTAGACCCATATCGGTGCATCCCTAATTAAAACCTGTGAAATAAGGTTAAATAATAATTTAAATTTTTTTCATGTGAACAAGCATCTTGGTGAGATAATGACGTGTTCGCAAGTCTAAATTTTTGCAATTTCTAATATTGTGTTTGAATTAAATAACTGGTTCTTGGCTGTGTCAGCAATTTTTCTTTTTTATTTCTGTTGTACTGTGACTGTATTGTATGCTTCATGTAATTGTAAAAGACACAACGTATGAAAGTTGTGTCAAAATAATTTTCCTTGTAAACACCAGTGAGTTTACAAATGATCTAAAGATGTGTCATAGCAGTGAGAGATGACTTTCAGTTACTAGTGTTACATTGCGAATGCTGTCGCAGAAGAGACTAAGCATGGCTCTGCTTTGCATCATCAGTGTGCAGATTTTGTTTCTCCTCTGTACTTGGGCCACTTCCTCTTTGACTGTCCTATTTTCTTTATATTTTTTTTTGTCACCTCGTAAAGGATAACATCTTTTGTTTTCTCCACTTTATCTGTTTATCTACTGTGTGCGACCTTATTTCTTAAATATATAAATGTCTTATTGAGACTGTCTCTTACAATTTTGGGGGTTTACTATGAGCGAACATGCAAGATTTGTCATTGGTATTCTTTTGATCATTATCTGTTTTTGGGACAGTGGGACAACTTACCTGTTTCCTTGAACCAAGAACGTTAGGTGTTATGAAAGTCTTGAAATGCTTATGCTAGGAGGTGCTTTCAGTAGTGTCGAAGGCTACAACAGACTCTTTTGATAATTGAGGTCATCACTGCACTATTATGTCTGTAATGGACAAGGACGTCAACATTTGTAGCTACAACACATGCACATTTTCCACTTCTCTGATATATTCTCTCCCCCATTCTGTACTGTCCCTTTATAAGCTGTGTATTCTGTGCTCAACAGCGTCCTTGTGTACTCCGTATTAACTGTGTAAACATGTGCTCTAACTTACTGAATTTTTATTTTTTTTGTTTGCTTTTTTTGTTCTGTTCTTTTGCTTGTGGTGCCATTCCAGCTTCTTCTTATTTAGTTGCCTGTTATTTTTTTTTTCTTTCATTTTAGTGGAGGGTGCTCGTGCACATAGCCTCAACAGTAAGTTTAAAACCACTCTGCCTCCAAATTCTTCGCAGGTGATGAGGATTGCACAGGAAGTAGCTGCCTTGTCAACGTCACTACCCCTTGATGTAGAATCTGCTATTTTTGTTCGCACTGTAAGTACTACTTATGAAATACAATATCTTTAAACTATGAACGCTATGGTGATTTAGTTCTCACCAAGTAGATGGTGTCATTATTAGCTTTTCAATGGTGCAAACAAAGTGATTTGTTGCTAGTGAACTGGCCAAGAAAGTATTCAGAACATCTTAACAGCTCCATTTCAGAAAGTAAATGAATGGTTCATAGAATTCATCAATAAAAATAGTTCAAGACTCGACTTTGTATTGAGAGGGTATTGTGCGAAATTGTGGCTACNCTCATAGAATTCATCAATAAAAATAGTTCAAGACTCGACTTTGTATTGAGAGGGTATTGTGCGAAATTGTGGCTACTGAAGTCTGTGTTTGTTGTTTTGTACACAAGAGCATGAACTTGCGTTTTATTAACAACGTTTACTTACCTAAAAATCCCACTGCTTCGCTTGGATGGCACACGAACAAAGTGAGATGGCCCATTGTAATGCTAATCTTGCGTTTAGCAAGAGCTTACAAAATGAGAAGTAAAGGAGTGTCTGAAGAGGGCCCACAAGTGCTCGATGAACTGTAAACAACTAATAACGGTAATGTATGCAC
>NQII01003283.1:197081-230099 GCA_002778355.1 Clitarchus hookeri | reverse complement strand
ATAAATGAAAAATTACGATTTTTTAAATTTTAGCTGTAATTCACGAATTGTACAAAATCCTGTAGTATTTTCGTGAATGATTATTATTTTAGGTTACATAGTTGCCTCTTACGACGTATTTCATGTGTTTTTGCATATTCAAATACGAATGCATGCAGAGTTTGCAAGTAGATTTCTTTGATTTATCACCATGAACGAAAACATGTTTTACTTTCCATCACGTGTGCTTACGGTCATTGATAACATGGGTGCAAGTGATGATGGTCACTTTGAGTGAACATTCTAGTGCATGGCCTTGCAAATGTTTATTTGCTCATTAGGAAACCCCGTAGTTGTAGTGTTCACGTCTACCAAGCACCACGTTATCTATGGAATTCGCGTCAACTAGGGCCGCGGTCACAGGAGTGATCTTAAACATATTTATTGTAAATTAATCCGGTAGCAATGTTTGAACATGTTTGCGAATGAAACTAGTTTCAGTGGTTACACATCGTATTACTGAATTCAAACAAAAGGAAATCCTAACCTCGAAAATAAAGTTCCATGATCAACTCATAATCACTTCCAATACTCAAGGCTTAGTATTTTATTAATGTAAACAAAACATACCTATTTTTATTGTAACAGCATAGCAAATACGGTTTTTTGGCCTGGTTTACTATTTATTTCAACGAATACAGTAATTCCTGCCAAATCCAGCCATTTTGATTATGCATTCTGTTTACTTCTTTGCAGTCAATGATATTGTAACACAGAAGAAAAGTAGTTCCGATGTACTTACACAACCAGTTTACTTTGAACAAGAAGTGACTGCGATCGTAACAAGTTCGGAGCCAGTGTAACCGCGTTGTAAAGACANGTAACAAGTTCGGAGCCAGTGTAACCGCGTTGTAAAGACACAATATTATTAATTATCAAGGTTCTAGCCGCAGTTCATTTTGTTTAGTTTAACGGGGCTTCGTAATATTTTATCGGGATTTGAAATTAAAGCAGTGAGGGTTTGTTTATCGTGGTATAATGTTTATCAGCCGTACGTTTGCCATTTCAGGAAATCTTAGTTTTTATTATCAGTCAGCAGTAGTGATGGAAGCTTTCCAAACTGCGTCAACAGTTTTTGTTCTAAAAGGTTTGATTATCTTTTACTACGACTCAGTTTGGATAGCATGGGAAGAGCGTGCATGACACACGCTATGCCCATATTTGGTAACGGTGCATAGCACACTGCGAAGAGGGGGGCGATACGCACGCAGAGACTAATTCTCGTGTGCCTATCGCCGATCAGCAGTAGACTCTCAGTTCTCGAGCAGTCGATAACCAGCACTCGCTGAGGCCGCGTAGGGCGTGGCGCAAAAACCATCACACCGGCAAACTTGAACTTGCTCGTTTATTTCTCCGCCAGTGTGGGAGGTCGATAGGGTGCCAGGAGGTCCTGCCTTCATAACTTTTTCTTGCGATGCAAGTTTAAAAGACGTAAATAATCAGTAAACCACTGCGGCGCTGTTACTTTTCTGTTAGTATTCGGCATACCTGAAGATTGTATGTGAACTGTTTCAATTGATTGATAAATAAAGGTATAGAACAAATAAACCGGACCTTGACTTTATTTGTTTTTCGCCTTTTTTGAAGAGTTTCATGTTTCTACCCAACTGAGCTAACCGAGTTGTAATTTCCATTCGTCATACCTTGACGTGGAATATTACAAATATGGCGGTCCTAATGAGGCTGTAATATTACAGCGTCCAATGCTGAATATGTTTGAAGGGAATTAGCTCTGAGTCCTATGTGACCGCGGCCTATCTTGCTGAGTTTGTTTACATTCGTAGCATCGTCACATTTTATCCAACAATTCTTTATTTTTTATAAAGTGGCACGGCGGTGGAAATTGTGTTTATATGCAATTACTAATGTAAAATATATTTGTAAATTGAATTATCGCATATTTTAATCTTGTATTCTTCCAGCTAACTGTATTTTCATCATATGTATTCTCTGTAAATATGTGCAATAAAAAATGACATGTTTTGAACAAACAAAAGTTTTGTCAGCGGGTCTAACGAAAAAATCTGTTGATGAAAGTTTAGATAGTTCAAAAACATAAAGGCAGATTTCTGTAACTTTTTTTTTCTGTTTGTACAGGGCTTTTTTTATTATTTTTTTAGTTAACAGAGCTTTTATAATTATGTATAAATTGTTTACATAAGTCTCTTCATGAAACAGTATTCCCTTGTCAGTGCATTGTGACCGTTGTTCCAGGTGTCGGGCAGAGTACAAAATCTTAAGGAAGAAAATGTGAAATTGTTTATAATGTTGTCTGTTGATAAAGGAAACTAGTGGGTTTGTCTTAAAAACGTAACTGTTTGTTTCTTTGGAAGTTAGGTATTTTTTGCAAGTAAATAACAATTGATAGGAATAGGAATAACACTGCCAATTTCAGGTTTTACTAATGGTGACATTTCTCAAATTATGTATGTGTTTATAAAGAGCACATGAAAANCATTTCTCAAATTATGTATGTCTTTGTAAAGAGCACATGAAAAATTGGAACAATTCTCATGCAGAATCCTGCATTTTTGTAACAAGAAAATAACAGCTATTTTTGACAAAAATAACACCTACTTTTACAGGTCTCTATTCATAAGTTCTGCCACCGCTGACTCCAGCCTGCTCAGCAAGCTCTCGGAGTATTCACTTTCGGCTGTCGAGTCTTGCAGTTCCTCCATGGGCACTGGGCTCTCAAATGCCCTGTTTAGCCACACTCCCA
This sequence comes from Clitarchus hookeri, assembly GCA_002778355.1. Lineage (NCBI taxonomy): Eukaryota > Metazoa > Arthropoda > Insecta > Phasmatodea > Phasmatidae > Clitarchus > Clitarchus hookeri. The sequence continues at coordinate 227,338 of NQII01003283.1, read as the reverse complement.
ACATTCCCAATGCTTAGCTGGACAAAAGTGGAAATCCCTAGCATAGACTCAGTCTGTCTTTGTGGCATAGTGTAACTTCCTTCATTGCACCCCAGGGTGTCGGCTCCTTCGCAGATTCCACTTTCAACGCTCAGACCAGGGCATCCTGCGTGCTGTGTGGTGACGCCAGGCGTACTGTNGAAGTAAAGGAGTGTCTGAAGAGGGCCCACAAGTGCTCGATGAACTGTAAACAACTAATAACGGTAATGTATGCACGGTTGGGAGCTCACGAGCAGGCTAGGTGCTGGCAACAAGAGGACTACAAAGTCACTTCCCTCGCTTACACCTCGTACTACCCGTACTGAAAATATCAGTTTGTGAAAGGATTTTCATTTCTTACCCACATAATCACTGCCATTATTAGGGAATATGCCTCGATTATTTAGTTAAAGTTTTAAATAATGTCCTTTAAATTTAAGATTGAGAAGTTAAGTTTTCATTATTTCCAGCATCTGCATTGATTGCATTACAATAAATGTTGCCATATTTCGAATTTCATAAAGTTAAACACAACAATTACCTCATGGTTATGATAATGCCCTTATCATGTTATGAGAAAAGCATTTAATTTATGAAGTAACCTACAAAAACTTGTATTCATACAANCCCCCCCAATCCAGATAGATGTAATATATGTAAGTTCATTGTGATATAACAAAAACTCCAAAGTAAGAAATTGCAAGAATAAACTGAAACCATAACATGTGAATTTATTTTGATGAAGCGAAACTTCACCACGAAAAGGAAAATTTGCATGCACAGATCTGAAATAATTTGAATGAAAACATGTGTAGTGTTTATCTAGATCACTGAACTGTCGTTCCATAATAGTTTGTTCAATTTTGTGTAGTGGCAACGCTAGTTTGTTATAAAGAAGAAAAGTCGTCGCAGATGTGTCACTCAAGCTACAGGATTCATGGTGTAAACGTATCATAGCATTGTCAATAGCCTTTTACACAAAACCGTTATTTTACCAGTAGTTCACTTATATTTCTCACACATAACACTACCCCGTACTTAAGTCTGTTCATCCAGACCATACTCTAAAACGTCTGGACCTTCATAGAGAACCAGGCAGTCAATGTTTACAACCTTTGGCTTTTCCTCCAGTGTGTCCCAACAACAAATCTGGAAGGACGTGTCACTTACTCGCATCAATATTTGGTAAGGACCTTCCCAAAATCCTTGGCACAGAGATGTGCTGCCTCCAAGGTGTTTTTGTGCAGCCACACTAACTGCCCTTCCCTGAATGTGTCGCCTACAATTATTGGGTCGTGTCGAGCATTCCTCTTGATGCCAGTAAGTAGATAATGTGATAGATTTCTCTCCTGTTCCTTGGCTGTCGTCTCTCCCCTGAAGATGTGTATGTGCAGTTATGTGTCATAATTGGGGATTATTCCTTAATTTGTTGTATTCATTAGGTTTTGAAGGCTCTCGAAATGAATAAAATTTTTGAGAAAGGCAATTTCGTATTCCAAGTCATATTTCGGGACAGCCCCCTGAGCCTTCGGCTATGTTCAAGTTTTCGTTAGCGAAAGCAAGATGGCAACAAAACTTGCATGAACTTTAATCGAAATATGGGAGTATGTTTATAAAATTATCAATATTTAAGTTGGAAAATATCAATAAACCAAAGCAGTAACCCCTTAAAATATTGTTTGCATTTGGACTGGTTTTAATATCTTAGTATTAAACAAGTAATGTATTCTAGGAAATAGGTACATTTTGTTCATGAAGTGTTTCAAATTTACTGTCCTCGTCGTACTAGGCAATATTTTTATAACTTGCCTGGACGTATGACACATTATATATACATAAAAGTGCTGTAATTTCATATGAACTTGTGTTGAGATGGATTCTTATGTATTTCAATAAGAGAGCGCAAACAGAACTTTGGTTGTCACATGTACTCAGATTTATCTGCATTACCATTTTGCTGTTTGGTTGTAAGCTGTTTACAGCACGTATTTTTTTTTAACACCAAGATTACAAAATAAGCAGTGGACGACAAACTAGATGGTGTGATATTTCCACTCAACTGTATTAATTTCAGTCTGGTATGAATTTTTTACTAAATTATTTTAAAGAGACAGTAATTTTCTTTTATACTCCCAAGAATTATTTAGAGTTTAGTGCTACCTATTAGTTTATTTTCAAACTGCTTTGTTAGAAAAAAAAAATTTAATGAAATAATTTATTTTGTGTTTTCATATTTTTTTTATAAGCAACTGTAATAAAATATCCTCACAATCTTTCACCTACAGTGCTTCTTATATAGTTCACTAATTAAAACAGAAAGGTTATATTAGTGCCATTAAAATAATTATTTTTTAAATATGCTTTTATTACTTCACAATTCTCATCTTCCGCAATTATAAATCACAATCTGTGCCATGTACTTGCCATGTTTTCATTATAAAACTCCATGACGAGAGCCAGAAGGACAATCTTTCTTCCTTTCCTGAAGAGCAGTGTTGCCAATAGTTTTGGTGGGGCTGTGCATCAGATAATTATTACTGTTGCTGCCGTATCTAATTATTGGTGAAGCTGTCATTTTATTTCACAATGATTGCTTTCGGGTAACATCCCAAACACTGGGCTTGTAACAGTCTCTCCTTCCCACAGTGCCAGCATATTTAGCGCCTCCATTGACGGGGGACAGGTGTTGTTCCCTCTACATAATTCATAAGTAGAGACCTGAAAATTTAGTAAATGCAAACACAAATTTTCATAATAAATGAAAAATTACGATTTTTTAAATTTTAGCTGTAATTCACGAATTGTACAAAATCCTGTAGTATTTTCGTGAATGATTATTATTTTAGGTTACATAGTTGCCTCTTACGACGTATTTCATGTGTTTTTGCATATTCAAATACGAATGCATGCAGAGTTTGCAAGTAGATTTCTTTGATTTATCACCATGAACGAAAACATGTTTTACTTTCCATCACGTGTGCTTACGGTCATTGATAACATGGGTGCAAGTGATGATGGTCACTTTGAGTGAACATTCTAGTGCATGGCCTTGCAAATGTTTATTTGCTCATTAGGAAACCCCGTAGTTGTAGTGTTCACGTCTACCAAGCACCACGTTATCTATGGAATTCGCGTCAACTAGGGCCGCGGTCACAGGAGTGATCTTAAACATATTTATTGTAAATTAATCCGGTAGCAATGTTTGAACATGTTTGCGAATGAAACTAGTTTCAGTGGTTACACATCTATTACTGAATTCAAACAAAAGGAAATCCTAACCTCGAAAATAAAGTTCCATGATCAACTCATAATCACTTCCAATACTCAAGGCTTAGTATTTTATTAATGTAAACAAAACATACCTATTTTTATTGTAACAGCATAGCAAATGCGGTTTTTCGGCCTGGTTTACTATTTATTTCAACGAATACAGTAATTCCTGCCAAATCCAGCCATTTTGATCATACGTTCTGTTTACTTCTTAGCAGTCAATGATATTGTAACACAGAAGAAAAGTAGTTCCGATGTACTTACACAACCAGTTTACTTTGAACAAGAAGTGACTGCGATCGGAACAAGTTCGGAGCCAGTGTAACCGCGTTGTAAAGACACAATATTATTAATTATCAAGGTTCTAGCCGCAGTTCATTTTGTTTAGTTTAACGGGGCTTCGTAATATTTTATCGGGATTTGAAATTAAAGCAGTGAGAGTTCGTTTATCGTGGTATAATGTTTATCAGCCGTACGTTTGCCATTTCAGGAAATCTTAGTTTTTATTATCAGTCAGCAGTAGTGATGGAAGCTTTCCAAACTGCGTCAACAGTTTTTGTTCTAAAAGGTTTGATTATCTTTTACTACAACTCAGTTCGGATAGCGTGGGAAGAGCGTGCATGACACACGCTACGCCCACATTTGGTAACGGTGCATAGCACACTGCGGAGAGGGGGGCGATACGCACGCAGAGACTAATTATTGTGCGCCTATCGCCGATCAGCAGTAGACTCTCGGTGCTCGAGCAGTATACAACCGACGAGCAGTCGATAATGGCACTCGCCGAGGCCACGTCGGGCGTGGTGCATAACCCCCACACCGGCAAACTTGAACTTGCTCGTTTATTTCTCCGCCAGTGTGGGAGGTCGATAGGGTGCCAGGAGGTCCTGCCTTCATAACTTTTTCTTGCGATGCAAGTTTTAATGACGTAAATAATCAATAAACCACTGCGGCGCTGCTACTTTTTCTGTTTGTCTGTGAAACCTGTTCGTATTCGGCATACCTGAAGATTGTATGTGAACTGTTTCAATTGATTGATAAATAAAGGTATAGAACAAATAAACCGGACCTTGACTTTATTTGTTTTTCTCCTTTTTTGAAGAGTTTCATGTTTCTACCCAACTGAGCTAACCGAGTTGTAATTTCCATTCGTCATACCTTGACGTGGAATATTACAAATATGGCGGTCCTAATGAAACTGTAATATTACAGCGTCCAATACTGAATATGTTTGAAGGGAATTAGCACCGAGTCCTATGTGACCGCGGCCTATCTTGCTGAGTTTGTTTACATTCGTAGCATCGTCACATTTTATCCAACAATTCTTTATTTTTTATAAAGTGGCACGGCGGTGGAAATTGTGTTTATATACATTTACTAATGTTGAATATATTTGCAAATTGAATTATCACATATTTTAATCTTGTATTCTTCCAGCTAACTGTATTTTTATCATACATATTGTCTGTAAATATGTGCAGTAAAAAATGACACTTTTTGAACAAACAAAAGTTTTGTCAATGGGTCTAAAGAATAAATCGGTTGATGAAAGTTTAGATAGTTCAAAAACATGAAGGTAGATTTCTGTAACTTTTTTTTTCTGTTTGTACAGGGCTTTTTTTATTATTTTTTTTAGTTAACAGAGCTTTTATAATTATGTATAAATTATTTACATAAGTCTCTTCATGAAACAGTATTCCCTTGTCAGTGCATTGTGACCGTTGTTACAGGTGTCTGGCAGAGTACAAAATCTTAAGGAAGAAAATGTGAAATTGTTTACAATGTTGTCTGTTGATAAAGGAAACTAGTGGGTTTGTCTTAAAAACGTAACTGTATATTTCTTTGGAAGTTAGGTATTTTTTGCAAGTAAATAACAATTGATAGGAATAGGAATAACACTGCCAATTTCAGGTTTTACTAATGGTGACATTTCTCAAATTATGTATGTCTTTGTAAAGAGCACATGAAAAATTGGAACAATTCTCATGCAGAATCCTGCATTTTTGTAACAAGAAAATAACAGCTATTTTTGACAAAAAAAACACCTACTTTTACAGGTCTCTATTCATAAGTTCTGCCACCGCTGACTCCAGCCTGCTCAGCAAGCTCTCGGAGTATTCACTTTCGGCTGTCGAGTCTTGAAGTTCCTCCATGGGCACTGGGCTCTCAAATGCCCTGTTCAGCCACACTCCGAACATTCCCAATGCTTAGCTGGACAAAAGTGGAAATCCCTAACATAGACTCAGTCTGTCTTTGTGGCATAGTGTAACTGCCTTCATTGCACCCCAGTGTGTCGTCTCCTTCGCAGATTCCACTTTCAACGCTCAGACCAGGGCATCCTGCGTGCTGTGTGGTGACGCCAGGCGTACTGTNGCTCCTTCGCAGATTCCACTTTCAACGCTCAGACCAGGGCATCCTGCGTGCTGTGTGGTGACGCCAGGCGTACTGTTCTGCGCACATCTGCATCGGCATTAGCATCCACGAGTAAGTCTACTGATTATGTTGTGTGCCTTGTCTGGGCACCTCTCTAGAGATAGGTGGGAGAGACACACACTGTTCTGTCACAGCTCCTGCAGTGGTTCCCCTGGTCGCTAGGTGTGGTTTCACAGTTGGGCGTGGTGGCCATGTCGCAGGTATGTGTCACCGGAACGCAGCTCTGTCTGACACCAGTGTGGCATATTCCAGTCGATGTCGTTCTGGCAGGGACCTCTCCTGCAACAGCTGTATTAACGGCAACCTCTACCTTCTCGGTGCCCACATTTATTGGCTCGGTCAGTGGTGGTCAATCTCGGTCCCTCCTTGGCTGCTGGTCCTAATTATCTTCTTCCTTGCTGCTGTAGGAATACTTGTCATTCCTTCTTTAGGGTGCTTACCTCCTGGTCCACCTTACCCTCGATGCTATGCATCCTTTCATTATCAGTGTCAATCCTTTCGTCAACTATGTCCATCCTTTCATTAAAACTGGTTAATGGTGCAAATAATATTGATTTCAAGGAAAATTTTTTACTTTTGTGAGGGAACGTAATTGGTNATTAAAACTGGTTAATGGTGCAAATAATATTGATTTCAAGGAAAATTTTTTACTTTTGTGAGGGAACGTAATTGGTTAAGTATTTCTGATGTTTGGTGTGCTAGTTTTTGTGTATTTGCAGTGGTTTTGTTTCTTTTTGAGTGCGTTCTGTAAATGCAGTTGGTTATTATTGTCAGCATAGTTTGGCTCGCGTAGGAACGTTACTCTGACAGGGTTCACACCAGTTTCTGTAGGGATGCTTTGTACCATGCAATGCCCTTATTAGGCAATGTCCGGCGATGCGATAGCAGCACCACCACTTGTGCCCTTATTTGGGAATGTCAGTGGTGCAGTGGTGATGAGTGTGGCGTTGTTAGCTGTGGTCACCAGCTCTCTCGATGCATGGATGCAGGACCACGGTCGCCATGTTTATTAATGACTAAACAATAACATAATCGGTTCCGCTACACTGTTTTGTGGTTTTTTGGCTCATTGTATTGCAACGGTTTCGTGTGTACTGTGTGAAATGCATGACCTGTATAAATGTAAATCTCAGAGGAAAATTTTTTGAGTTTAATTTTCTTTGTAATTGCGCCTTCATTTACAAACCTTTCTCATGCTTCTGTACCGAGTGAATCGAGCAGATCTTCTATAATCTCTTGTTTTTGACAACTGCAATGCTGCAACTGTCCATCCTTTCCCTCACACTGTCAGTTTTCTTGTCCACACAGTCTATTTTATTTACTAACTTGCTAATACCGTCTATTTTTTGGTCAACATTTTTATTCACATTATTTTCTTATCTACTAGTTTGCTAACACAACCTGTTTGGATATGTACACATCCATTCACACTCTATTTTGCTATTTATTTCTCATGAATATTGTCTGCAGCACTATTTGTTTGGCTATTTACAATGTTTACAGATTCAGTAACATTACTTATTAGAGTGTTTACAGTTTCTCTGAAACTGCTTATATCTGCTTTAACACTTGCACTACCTTGTATTTTAGGCCACTGAGTCCTTCAATCAAAACTCACAGTGCCTCTATTTCTGCCACCATTTTCCTTGCTAGCTTTCACAAATCTACTTGTTTTGCAGTATATTTCAACTATTGTTATTTTTGTACAAACTTATCATACTAATTAATAGCCTACAGTGTATTAATTATTTTCAAGACAATTAGTTAGAAATATGCCTTCATCCCANATTAAAACTGGTTAATGGTGCAAATAATATTGATTTCAAGGAAAATTTTTTACTTTTGTGAGGGAACGTAATTGGTCAAGTATTTCTGATGTTTGGTGTGCTAGTTTTTGTGTATTTGCAGTGGGTTTGTTTCTTTTTGAGTGCGTTCTGTAAATGCAGTTGGTTATTATTGTCAGCATAGTTTGGCTCGCGTAGGAACGTTACTCTGACAGGGTTCACACCAGTTTCTGTAGGGATGCTTTGTACCATGCAATGCCCTTATTAGGCAATGTCCGGCGATGCGATAGCAGCACCACCACTTGTGCCCTTATTTGGGAATGTCAGTGGTGCAGTGGTGATGAGTGTGGCGTTGTTAGCTGTGGTCACCAGCTCTCTCGATGCATGGATGCAGGACCACGGTCGCCATGTTTATTAATGACTAAACAATAACATAATCGGTTCCGCTACACTGTTTTGTGGTTTTTTGGCTCATTGTATTGCAACGGTTTCGTGTGTACTGTGTGAAATGCATGACCTGTATAAATGTAAATCTCAGAGGAAAATTTTTTGAGTTTAATTTTCTTTGTAATTGCGCCTTCATTTACAAACCTTTCTCATGCTTCTGTACCGAGTGAATCGAGCAGATCTTCTATAATCTCTTGTTTTTGACAACTGCAATGCTGCAACTGTCCATCCTTTCCCTCACACTGTCAGTTTTCTTGTCCACACAGTCTATTTTATTTACTAACTTGCTAATACCGTCTATTTTTTGGTCAACATTTTTATTCACATTATTTTCTTATCTACTAGTTTGCTAACACAACCTATTTGGACATGTACACATCCATTTGCACTCTATTTTGCTATTTATTTCTCATGAATATTGTCTGCAGCACTATTTGTTTGGCTATTTACAATGTTTACAGATTCAGTAACATTACTTATTAGAGTGTTTACAGTTTCTCTGAAACTGCTTATATCTGCTTTAACACTTGCACTACCTTTTATTTTAGGCCACTGAGTCCTTCAATCAAAACTCACAGTGCCTCTATTTCTGCCACCATTTTCCTTGCTAGCTTTCACAAATCTACTAGTTTTGCAGTATATTTCAACTATTGTTATTTTTGTACAAATTATCATACTAATTAATAGCCTACAGTGTATTAATTATTTTCAAGACAATTAGTTAGAAATATGCCTTCATCCCACTTCTAACACCAGTGTTACAATTTTCCAAAGTCTGTGGGCATAGCTAGGTTCTTATAAGGGATGGAGGTCTTACTTGAATAAAAGAGCTAATAATAATTTCCTTATTTACGTAGAAACAATGAAAAAAACTCCAAACTTACTATTACAAAAATGGCTATCACTTGATTATTACAGCTAATATTTACATAATTGTCCCTCGCCTCACATAAATTAACGTAATAAAACACTTAATACCAGTCTTTATAAACAGTCTTCTAGCACCTACCGAATTGCTATTAAAATAATTTGCTATTTGACATTTGCAGTATTTACAATCAAGTCTTTATCAGTCTTCCTTGTCCAGAACGTTCTGGAACACCCCGAGATCTCTACCCTTTAGATAACTCACTCTTTGCAGCACTCTTGACATCTCGCTTGTAGCTGCCGTACAACACTTTTGCCCGTTCGCTATCGGTTCAATCTTTGCTGCACTTCACCAGGTAGCCGTCACAGACTCGGACCCTTGAGATGCAGTGCTATTTATAGGGGCGGGAGCNCAGACCCTTGAGATGCAGTGCTATTTATAGGGGCGGGAGCTAGATCGAGAACAATGTTCCTGTCAGCCCGTGCTACAGGAGACAATTAGAGAGCTCATGCAGTTGCCGACCCTTCCAGCAGGGTGATGCCATTTCAGGTCATGTGTCGATCCTCCTCGCACCCTTCTGGTGACTTCAGCGGGTCTGCCTTNCTGCCGTACAACACTTTTGCCCGTTCGCTATCGGTTCAATCTTTGCTGCACTTCACCAGGTAGCCGTCACAGACTCGGACCCTTGAGATGCAGTGCTATTTATAGGGGCGGGAGCTAGATCGAGAACAATGTTCCTGTCAGCCCGTGCTACAGGAGACAATTAGAGAGCTCATGCAATAGTCTGCAGTTGCCGACCCTTCCAGCAGGGTGATGCCATTTCAGGTCATCTGTCGATCCTCCTCACACCCTTCTGGTGACTTCAGCGGGTCTGCCTTGGAGAGGGGCTTGGGAAGTGGCAGGTCAAGTCGTGTGTGCTACCCACCGTTGCAGGGCCGAGGTAGTGTAGTGGTCAGACTACATGCCTCCCACCAAAGCAAACCGGGTTTGATTACTACCAGAGTTGCTCCTGGTTTTTTTGCATAAGGAAATCTCAACTCCTCAATTTTTTCAGTATACAAAATGTTTCTCNTACCAGAGTTGCTCCTGGTTTTTTTGCATAAGGAAATCTCAACTCCTCAATTTTTTCAGTATACAAAATGTTTCTCGTGTGCAATGTGTCTTTTCAGTTTCCTGTCTTTCAATTCTTGTATGATTTGTTGCAGTAACATAAAATTGTCATTTTTACAGGATATAGCTACAAATTGTTACTAATAAAACTGCTGCATTAAGTTTTTTATATGTAGCCATGATTTTGAGTGATACCTTCCTTAATTTTTGTATTTTTCACTTCAAATATTTTTACTCAAACCTGATTGCAACAAAAAATTTTTTGGTACAGTTGTAAGCAAACAAATAAAAAAAGTAAGAAATCAAAGATTATAATATACATCATGATCATAACCAGTGAAAATTCATAGTTTTCCGGTGAAAATAGTAGTAAAGTATCTGTTTGTATCACTGTATACTACAAAGATAATTTCTGCATATTTCAACTTGTAAGACACAAAAATTAACTCTATGCTATTTATACGCAGTTTGTGATATTTTCATGTGTTTTGCAGGACGATGCCAAATGCACACTGCTGAGAGCANCTATGCTATTTATACGCAGTTTGTGATATTTTCATGTGTTTTGCAGGACGATGCCAAATGCACACTGCTGAGAGCACTCATAGTTGGGTAAGTCAGAAAGAAGAGATTTTTCTTGAAAATGAATTCAAGAATGACATTCCAGTTGATGTTGCAGTTTCTTTTGTGCAGCCCAGAAGGCACGCCGTACTCTGGAGGATGCTTCCAGTTCGATATAATGTTCCCTTTCACGTACCCAAAAATACCACCGTTAGTACGTTTTTACACGAAAGCGTATGGACTATTCCGGTTCAACCCAAACTTGTACAGCTGTGGCAATGTGTGCTTGTCTCTGCTGGGGACTTGGCCTGGTCCAGAGAGCGAACAGTGGCACAAGGATACATCTACACTCTTGCAGGTAAGCCGTTCCCTCTCTTCTGTCCTCTTCACATTCAGGTGTGTATTAGGCATGTTTCTCAAGNTACACTCTTGCAGGTAAGCCGTTCCCTCTCTTCTGTCCTCTTCACATTCAGGTGTGTATTAGGCATGTTTCTCAAGGCCACTGGCAGTGCCATGTGACACACCTGCATAATTGTTTTGGTGATGTGCGTTATGTGGCATCCAGAGTATTGTTAATCATTTTTTATTTATGGTAGACACTAAAGTAATATAACGGTAGTTTATCATGTACAAAACAGTAAAATTGCCGAATACAGTTGTAATTCTTGTTCTCGTTTTAAAATTGTAATGGTTGGGGTTTTGGCTTGAGTAAAAGTTGATTGAATAAATGTATCGTCAATTGTGAAAAAAACAGCTTGGCCAACAAACAAGTCTTGCAGGATGAGCTGCCTTCACCAAAGCTATTTACGGACAGTGCAAGGGAGGTACCGTTATGTGGGCGAAGCGAAGTTCCTTGTCGTTGCCAAGCTAGCCTCAACATTCAGAACAACAAACATGCAAAATGGATACAATAATTGAAGTAATATGTATGTGCCTAGCTAATGTAAATAATAAATTACCTGGTCTAACATTCAACCATAGACAACTTTGCCAGCAGGATAATTTTCATAACACAACCAAATTGCTGACAAGCCTGCATCTTGTCAGCTGTGTTATGGGCAAGGAAGTGCTCGGTGCTGACATGCCAGTCTAGCCAAAATTAACCTATTGCTTCTGTGCATGTGCTCCGAAGGAGATTGTGCCCGACAGGAGGCCAGACAAAGAGAAGGTAGGTACCCATGCCGTCACTGCCAGTTTGAAGCCACAGTTCCATCTCAATAGCTCTTACCTCTGAAAGTCAATTGGCTTTGGGTAAATACAAACTTCAAGTAAATGGCATAAAACATTTCTAATTTCTTGCCAATGCTGCTAAATTGTGGATGGCTTTAAAACCATTTGGGTGTTGTCTTTGCTCAAATTCTGAACCACGCTTGTGTTAGGTCGCAAATAATCACCGGTTTGGCCGTCTTGCTGCTTGAATTACAACTGCCTCGGTGATGACAGTGTTACAGTATTTTGTATTGGGGAATGCATATTACGAGTGGTGTTGAACTGATGTTAACTCAAGACATCAATCTCTGTAGCAAAAAAGGTTAAAAAAAATTTATTTTTTTCACCCGTAATGGTGAGTGTGTATGTAGTCCCTTGGCAGTAATTTTCAAGTGAGGTTGTGGGATTACAATATGCATAGAAACAAGTATGTCTATGTTTACTGCTGTGTGTGTTTCATCATAGATCTGTGCTTCCTANTACCAGAGTTGCTCCTGGTTTTTTTGCATAAGGAAATCTCAACTCCTCAATTTTTTCAGTATACAAAATGTTTCTCATGTGCAATGTGTCTTTTCAGTTTCCTGTCTTTCAATTCTTGTATGATTTGTTGCAGTAACATAAAATTGTCATTTTTACAGGATATAGCTACAAATTGTTACTAATAAAACTGCTGCATTAATTTTTTTATATGTAGCCATGATTTTGAGTGATACCTTCCTTTATTTTTTGTATTTTTCACTTCAAATATTTTTACTCAAACCTGATTGCAACAAAAATTTTTTTTTGGTACAGTTGTAAGCAAACAAATAAAAAAAGTAAGAAATCAAAGATTATAATATACATCATGATCACAACCACAGTGAGAATTCATCGTTTTCCGGTGAGAATAGTAATAAAGTATCTGTTTGTATCACTGTATACTACAAAGATAATTTCTGCATATTTCTACTTGTAAGACACAAAAATTAACTGTATGCTATTTATACGCAGTTTGTGATATTTTCATGTGTTTTGCAGGACGATGCCAAATGCACACTGCTGAGAGCACTCATAGTTGGGTAAGTCAGAAAGAAGAGATTTTTCTTGAAAATGAATTCAAGAATGACATTCCAGTTGATGTTGCAGTTTCTTTTGTGCAGCCCAGAAGGCACGCCGTACTCTGGAGGATGCTTCCAGTTCGATATAATGTTCCCTTTCACGTACCCAAAAATACCACCGTTAGTACGTTTTTACACGAAAGCGTATGGACTATTCCGGTTCAACCCAAACTTGTACAGCTGTGGCAATGTGTGCTTGTCTCTGCTGGGGACTTGGCCTGGTCCAGAGAGCGAACAGTGGCACAAGGATACATCTACACTCTTGCAGGTAAGCCGTTCCCTCTCTTCTGTCCTCTTCACATTCAGGTGTGTATTAGGCATGTTTCTCAAGTCAAGGCCACTGGCAGTGCCATGTGACACACCTGCATAATTATTTTGGTGATGTGCGTTATGTGGCATCCAGAGTATTGTTAATCATTTTTTATTTATGGTAGACTCTAAAGTAATATAACGGTAGTTTATCATTTACAAAACAGTAAAATTGCCGAATACAGTTGTAATTCTTGTTCTCGTTTTAAAATTGTAATGGTTGGGGTTTTGGCTTGAGTAAAAGTTGATTGAATAAATGTATCGTCAATTGTGAAAAAAACAGCTTGGCCAACAAACAAGTCTTGCAGGATGAGCTGCCTTCACCAAAGCTATTTACGGACAGTGCAAGGGAGGTGCCGTTATGTGGGCGAAGCGAAGTTCCTTGTCGTTGCCAAGCTAGCCTCAACATTCAGAACAACAAACATGCAAAATGGATACAATAATTGAAGTAATATGTATGTGCCTAGCTAATGTAAATAATAAATTACCTGGTCCAACATTCAATCATAGACAACTTTGCCAGCAGGATAATTTTCATAACACAACCAAATAGCTGACAAGCCTGCATCTTGTCAGCTGTGTTATGGGCAAGGAAGTTCTCGGTGCTGACATGCCAGTCTAGCCAAAATTAACCTATTGCTTCTGTGCATGTGCTCCAAAGGAGATTGTGCCCGACAGGAGACCAGATAAAGAGAAGGTAGGTACCCGTGCCGTCACTGCCAGTTTGAAGCCACAGTTCCATCTCAATAGCTCTTACCTCTGAAAGTCAATTGGCTTTGGGTAAATACAAACTTCAAGTAAATGGCATAAAACATTTGTAATTTCTTGCTAATGCTGCTAAATCGTGGATGGCTTTAAAACCATTTGGGTGTTGACTTTGCTCAAATTCTGAACCACGCTTGTGTTAGGTCGCAAATAATCACCGGTTTGGCTATCTTGCTGCTTGAATTACAACTGCCTCGGTGATGACAGTGTTACAGTATTTTGTATTGGGGAATGCATATTACGAGTGGTGTTGAACTGATGTTAACTCAAGACATCAATCTCTGTAGCAAAAAAGGTTAAAAAAAATAATTTTTTTCACCCGTAATGGTGAGTGTGTAGTCCCTTGGCAGTAATTTTCAAGTGAGGTTGTGAGATTACAATATGCATAGAAACAAGTATGTCTATGTTTACTGCTGTGTGTGTTTCATCATAGATCTGTGCTTCCTANAGATTACAATATGCATAGAAACAAGTATGTCTATGTTTACTGCTGTGTGTGTTTCATCATAGATCTGTGCTTCCTATATCATACTGTTATTGCATTAAAACATCATCTTGCTAAATTACTTTCAGATAGGGTCATTGATCAAGTGGTGGAAGCGTAGATACTTGCGCTAGGTAAATGGAATTTTAATCCACTAAACTGGCCAATGTGATGTAGTGAGCAAGGATGTTTGTCATGCTTTTATAACATTTATTTTAGTTACATCAAAATTACTTTTTTTTTTAAGAGTTTTTTCTTTAAAAGATTTTTACGTGACTGGAGTTTAACAGGTGCTGATATCTATCCAAAGTTTAATATTTGTGGCTGAGCCATATTTCAATGAGCCTGGCTTTGAGAAAAGCATTGGCACTAGTGAAGGTGCAAAACTGAGTCAAGCCTACAACGAGAATGTACTGCTGAGGACAGTCCAGTATGCCATGGTCGAGCAGATACGGTGCCCAAGTTCAGGATTTGAAGATGTTGTTTACACGCACTTTGCACTCAAGAAAGACAGGATTCTGGAGGTAACCGAGTCTCTACATACGCTTCTCAAAAATTACTTTAAGGTTTTTTTTTTCTGTACATGTTACAGAATGATAATGATTTTTATTTTATGCATGCATTATTTTCTAGTTCAGTGGGGTCTGGGTTGGCAAGTGTAAAATACTTCTTTCAATTCATATGGGTTTGCCCACGGGATTTGGTCATGTAGAAACCCGGCAAATCACGTCACTGGTTTTAGACATGCGATGCGCACTGTGACTTTGGATCTGGTGACTTTGATGGCGTAAGTGGTTGCTGGTTCGAGGTCGGTTACGGCTCTGGTTCTGGACTGGCGTACGTTGGGGTGGGTGACACTGTTGCTCTTACCGCTTGTCGAATGATTGGTCTGACGGGCAACGGACGCTGGCCGTCTGTGGTGCAACGAAGAGTTGGAGTTACCCCAAGTGGAGTAGGCAGCAGTGGCTGACTTCTCGATGGGAGGGGCCCATCCCAAGGATGACATGTGCCGAGGAACTTTGCCACTCGCTTGTCTATAGAGTCTTGGAGTGGAACCATCATATGCAATCTCTTATGGCAGTTTTCATTTGAAACTTGACATCTTGCAATATGTTTGTGTTCCCGTGGGATGTCATGCAAATCATCCACACGCTCAGGTGTTGTGCAGCTGCGTCTGTTGTTAATGATTTGTCCAGCGTTGTCAAGCTAAAAACACATTTGCTTGATGTACTTGTAGCAGGTAGACACAGAACTTCATGTGCCAGCTTTTCTGGTCTTGTTTACCTGCAAAGTACTTACATTTATAGAAACATCTGCACTCTTTTCAGAAGTCACTGTGTATTGTTACTGCTGTAAAGTTAACTCGTAGGACACTACCCACTTAAGATTGTGATGATTACACAACACTAGCATAATTTTACTCTGTATAGTTGTATTGTGAGTGCAGCGTGGCAACACTGCCGTAATTGTCAGTGACATGAGACAGCGCTCAAACTGGACAGTTGGCTCATTTGCTGCCCATAGTAGTCCGGGTGGTCTGAGCTTTCGAGTGTTTGAATGACCAAAGTGCCTTTTACGGCAGTTTTATTGTACCAGTTTCGATTACAGTAATACCCCGGACTTATAACTGTGTAAGTCGAATTCGCGTAAGTCTGGGTTCAATTTTGCATATAAATACATATAAATTATGTTTAATTGGGACCAGAGTCTAAAGAAAACAATAATTTAGAAGAAAAATGTTTAATAAAATGTTAGATAATAAAACAATTTACATTGTTATCAATAAAAAAAAACTTAAACCGAAGTTATTTTGATGTAGAAGGCTTAATATATTCTAAAATTGTTGCCTGACTGGTTAAATTTTTCTTCTTTTCACGCAAAATTTCCTCGTAGCACGTCAATAACTTTTTTATTCCCAGTTTTGTAGTAGAAACTCGCTCTACGTTGGAGTCTATTTATTTCTAAAATTTGTAATCCCTTTTCAATTGAACTGAGGCCTTCTGTTAAGTTTGTCAATCGTCATTTGATTTTCCGATTCAACTTGGTCTAATGAATCAGTTTGTTCAGTGTCTTGCTCATGCTCACACATTTCTATAAGCTCGTCAATTGTCAGCTCTTGATTGTGTGAATCCAGAAATTCTTGAACGTCAGCACCATCCACCTCTAAATTTAATTGTTTAGCAATATCGACCACTTCTTCAATTACGCTATAGATTTATTCAATATCTGGCGCTGATTATCCTTGGGTTTTGGTGGTGAAAAAGAATGGACATAGTTTTTTCCAGACGCCATTCAAAGTTTTTTGTGAAATCTCATTCCAAGATTGTCCAACAATTCTAACAGTATCTAAAACATTGAATTGCTTCCAAAAGTCTTTGACAGAAAGCTCGTCTTATCGCATAGCTTCATGTAGATGCGCAAACGATCGTCTTGTGTAGTAAGCTTTAAATGTTTTAATGACTCCTTGGTCCATCGGTTAAAGCAAGCTGGTGGTGTTTGGTGGCAAAAATACAACTTTCACCCGTGGGTCGAAATTAATTATAGTAGCAGGAGGGTGACCTGGTGCATTGTCAATTATTAGCATCACTTTAAATGGGATTTCTTTTAATTGGCAATAACGTTCAACTTCAGGAATAAAAGGATAGCCAAACCAGTCTTCAAAAAGAGAACCTGTCAACCAAGCTTTTGCATTAGACTTCTAAATGACGGGCAAACCAGCTTTAGATTAATTTTTTAAGGCTCTTGGATTTTCTGAGCGATAAACTAAGAGAGGTTTCAATTTGCAATCACCAGCTGCATTCACACCAACCATCACTGTCCATCGATCTTCGGCTGCTTTAAAACCTGGAAAGGTTTTCTCTTCACGCGCGATAAAAGTTCTTTTATGCATTTTCTTCCAAAAAGTCTGATTTTGTCTATGTTGAATATGGTTTGGCTAGTGTAGCCACCTTCTTCTATGATTGTCTTGAGTTCTGGATAGAAAGATGCGGCTTCTTTATCAGCGGTTGCCGCCTCTCCACTCTCTGCAATGCTATGCCAATTACAACTACTTTTGAATCGGCAGAACCAGCCGTTGCTAGCTTTAAACATTTCATCTTTGGCCGCCTCCCCAGCTTCTTCTCTTAGTCTCTCAAAAATCTGCTTAGCTTGAGAGCACACTGTGTTTTGATCAACAGGACAATTTTTCACTCGTACTTGATTATCACACCATAATTTTAACAATGTTTCCATCTGAGCGATAATACCATGACGTTTACGAGTGATGCTTGAATTCAAAGATTGAGAATCTTTCATAGCTTCCACAACTTTTTCTTTACCTTTTATAATCGTTCGGACTGTTGATTCCGGTAGGTCAAATTTCTTTGCCAATTCACAAATTTTAATTTTTGCTTCAAAGTCTTTGATAATATTCAGTTTACATTCCAAAGATAGTGATTTTCTTTTCTTGTTTGATTCAAATGACTAATTTTTTTGTTTTTTTGGATGACATAATTAGAATTAACAATAAAACANATTCCAAAGATAGTGATTTTCTTTTCTTGTTTGATTCAAATGACTAATTTTTTGTTTTTTTGGATGACATAATTAGAATTAACAATAAAACGCACTGTGTACGTAAAACAATTTCACGTGAAACACGTTTGAACCTGCCATAAACCGAACACTGACTGGGGGGGAGANGCACTGTGTACGTAAAACAATTTCACGTGAAACACGTTTGAACCTGCCATAAACCGAACACTGACTGGGGGGAGAGAGAACAGAGGTGCGCAGCGCTAAAAAAGAAAAACTGCGTATCTCCGAATTCGCGTAAAACCTGGTAGCGTAAGTCGTGGTATTACTGTACTCTGAATCTTTTAAATATACCTCTCATTTGTGTCTACATCAGTGAATGGTAGAAATTAGGTGACAAAACTTGCTACTTGCTCGTTGCACACCTCTAGCAGGGAAGGGGGAGAACTTACCACTACTTACCCTATACAAAATTTTTTTATATAGTACATTTGATTTATTTTTTACTAAACTTATTTAGTTACTTACTTAGAAAGAATATAGAACCAAATAATGTTCTGCCTTATACATCACAGCTTTGTCAATGTGTCTCAAACCTTGGATAAATTACTCATTACGAAAATATGTGCTTTTGTATAATGGCATCACCTCTGTTGGCTGCCAAATGATGAGCACAGCTTCAAGAAACCTTTTATCTAAAAACTGTTTTACATATCTGAGTGATGTCTGCTTACATATAGCATTATTTAGAAAACATTCTCATCAAGTAACTAGTTTCTGTTTTTTATTTCCATTTGAAATGTGTATGACTCTTAAAGTACAATGGTTACAATCTGCCCATTTACATCCTTTTTAGGTACAAAAATTCTAGTGCAAGATATTTTAAATAGTCTTGGGTGCAGCACACATTGTATTGTTAATGTTACATTATAAAATGATAGTGGCAATGGAGAACATCTGATAAATGTAAGCTCCCAACCGAGACACTGCACGCCAGTTCAGTGGCTTGCATGTTTAGGTGAAAGGGTATGTGATGTGTGCCTAAGTTGCCATTAGCATTCCTGCATGTTGTTAAAGATAATTTAAATTGTTGTTAAATTTCTTGTTGATTTCAATTTTTTAAAAATATCTAAAGTTAGTATCCTGACTTGTTTAACACATGAAACACATTTTGCTTGTAATGCATTTGTGAATCTGAAATTAATGTATTCCTAAGTGAAATTTACAGTACACATTTAGTTTCGTAAGTTATTAAAGTTGTTATGTACACACTTATTAGGCATGTTACAAATGTAAGGAAAATATAGTAATATTAAATATCTTCAGTACTCACATTCTGCCCACAGTTCATAAAAAATTGAGTGGCTGATCACAAATTCATAGGTTTGATTCTAGACAATTTTTGTTTTTATAACTGTGCAAATTATGAATACAGCAGACGTAATACATCAGTTTTGTTGATTTCCTTAATTTGTTTTTTGTGTGTTGATTTTTTTTACCAAGTGCTTTGTTTGATTTGTTACAATATTTTATAACTTTAAAAAATGTAGAATTCCTAGGCCAGGATTCGAACCTGCAGAGCCAGCATGATCAGTGTGGAACCCATGTAAGTGCTGCAGTTTAGATGAGCAAAAACTTGGTGCTGCCAAAGATATAACCAAAGTGGGACTTGGATAGAATTCTGATTTGCAGAGAGGTGACATTTTATAATTGCCGGACTGTACACTCTCCAACTGATTCCTGTGCATCAAGGCGCGACAGCAGATCTTGTGCCACGTTCTGACTATGCAGAACAATGTAGCCACCATTTGTGGTTGAAGCGTAAATCGCTTAATGTTTTAATACTGTATTTCTTTCTTAGGAACTGGGAAACCATCAGAAGAGGAAGTTTTCGAACTATCTAAAAGTACAGATAGATGCTTTAAAGAGAGAGTTGAAGAAGTTACCTGAAAAGTATTCAGTACCGAAGACATAAAACAGTGAAACGTCCCCAGGTGAAGGACTCGAGANTTGAAGAAGTTACCTGAAAAGTATTCAGTACCGAAGACATAAAACAGTGAAACGTCCCCAGGTGAAGGACTCGAGACTGTTGGCACCAAAGACATTTAAAAATAAAGTGTGCTGTATCATTTAATTTCAAATTTATTTTAAGTTGCCCTTGCATTTATTTGTGTGTGTAATGTCGATGTTAAAAAAAAAAATCTACAGTCTGTTTATTGAATAGGTTTACTTTAAAAAAAAATAGATTTGTTTATTGGCCAAGAACAACATGATTCATTGTCATATTGTTAAACTTAATTGCATTTCATTTATAAGTTGTGTGTAATGTTGCAGATTTTTTGTTTTGTTGAACTAAGCGGTATGGTTTCAGGAAGCTGCGACTTTCATAGTCAAAAACTGTTAACTTTTCCATCGGACACAGAAGTAAACAACTTGAGCACATGCAGATGTTGCTGTGATTATATTATACAGAAGTGTAATCAAATAAAACTTATTACTCACATAAATGCTCTCGATAGTACAAGTTTTATACGTAAGGTAATCTCATCGTACCTATCTCCGATGGGTGTTTCTAACATTGCGAGTACAGAAAAATATCTGCTATTATGTAGCCTTTGAATTACTGACTGGCAAATGCCCAATTTCAGCAAAACATGTATATTCATATTATTTTCCTTCCCCATCAGTAAAGTGGGATTTCAGTTTTTATTAACGTACTTATGCAACTTTAATCTAATTTTGCAGCGAGTATTGTTAGAGTATCTTTTAAAACAGTAAAAAATTCTGTAGGTGTTATTATTAGCAAACTTGCAGTATCTGCAAAACTTGAACAGAAAAGTTAAGTTCCTATCGTTATCTGATGAAAATTTACACAACGCATTATTTCCTCAGTTGTTGTTTATATACTCTTGCATCTTTCTTGCCATACTTGTGCCCAAGTTCTCGCAAATTAATGGCGATGTCGTACTATGATGCGTGATTTGTTGGCATTGGGAAAGAAGATGGAGGAGTTAAATTAATTTATTCCTTGCGTTAATAGTAGTCTGCAAGCCAAAATACAGTAATAATTTTTCCCTGGAATGAAAATATACCACAAACGCTGCATAATTGAATTTTTCAGAATTTTCACTTTCATTTTACTTACTTGGCAGTTGCAGAGAGTAGGATTAAGTATCTTGGTAAACAAATAGTTTGGAAATCAAGCAAACAATATTTTGAAAGTATAGTAGCTAATGTGATGACTATTATTTAGCTTTCAAATTTGACGCATTATTACTGCTGTTATTATTGAACATTTATGTGTTTTTGCTCCAAGAGAGTGATGAATTTTTTTAATTTTTGCCAGTGTAGAGTTACGTACTTTTAACTTTATCTGCAGCATAAACTTTTTGTACCATTTTGTTTACAATGTTTTGTGTAATATATGCGATCAAAAGTGTTGGTGTTGAGTCGAATGCAAGATATTTGAGAGTTCTCATTAACTAAATCTTTGGGTAAAGTGATGGATCCTACCAAAATTAGTTCAGTGGACAGTGTACAAGTATAGTCGAGTGCGCTTTCTTCAAGTGGACGATGGGAAGGTGGTGATGGAGTGGGATTTGTGGTGTGCGTTCCTTGACTGATATGTGCACGAGTTCCCCCCTGCACCTGCTGTCTTCTGCACTGTAATATAAGTCTTCTTTCTGTGAACATATGTACAGAGAGGTGTATAGTATTTATATAGGTTACTTTGTTGTTAATACTGAACTATGTGATATTTTGGTCTCACTTCAGAACATATATTTTTATGTGAATGTTTGAGTGCATGTGCCTTGATTAACACTTAAAATGTAAATGCCATAGCTTTGTTGCTGTACATAATTATAGTTTTATTCTGGAGATGTTTGTAAAAACTTTAATTAGCTGTGGAGCAATAAAATAAATAGCAAATACAATATTGCTTTATGTAGTTTGCTAGGTTGATGCACTATTTTTATACACTTTACAATGTTCTGTGTTGTATTCTTGAAGTCGAGGGGCAATCATATCTGGTATGCACTGATAAAAGCACATTTTAATATGAAATTGTAGCAACCTCATTGTTTATCAGGAAATCAATATTTACATAGATGGAATTTTTTGTAATCGAAGAGGCACTAAGAAGTTAACATTTATTCCAGGGTTTTTTTAATTTTTTTTACATAACAGTATTGTGTTTTAAATTATGTTCCTCAGGCATATAAGCATTCTTTTAACTTTAGTTTGTTCTTGAATCTTATGATAGTTTTTATGACATAAATAAGTAAAATTACATTTTTAAATTTTGTGGTATTGTTTTTTCATTTCCCTACTGTGTGGATGTGGAAAATAATTACCAATTTTGTGATGAGAGATTTGTGGCTAAGGCCCCTAGTGTTTGAACCTGGGTTACACTACATAATGTTAGAAATTTTTGCTGTATAACCTGATGCAGTCTGAATGTTCTCTGGGGCAGGTGTTTTGTTACGTCCTGCGTGTTTTCATTGTGTATGTTACGAAATATATGCCAGTAATCTGTATCACATTAATAAAATGTTCCATCTGATGTGTAATTGTATGAGCAAATAAAAATTAGGGTAACATATTGAATACAATCAACTAAGACATAATAGTACAATGACAGTTAACAGCAATTGTACCTAGAGATTTAGTGATGTAGGTCTATTTGTGATTAAAAAAAATAATTCAATTCATGTATAATAATTTTACTAACATTTTATATATTTTATATGAAAATAATTCATATTAAATTATAAAAACATTATGCTTTTAAGAAAGTTTATACTGAATTAGTAAATGTATTTTTTATGCTGTAATGTACTTAAGCAATTTATACGGAGCTTCTATGTGCTTCAAGGAAGTTATTATATAAATTATACTAGTCAAAACTGTAAATTATGACTCCCCGGCCAGGCCACTCACAAA
The DNA here is from genome assembly GCA_002778355.1 of Clitarchus hookeri. Taxonomy (NCBI): domain Eukaryota; kingdom Metazoa; phylum Arthropoda; class Insecta; order Phasmatodea; family Phasmatidae; genus Clitarchus; species Clitarchus hookeri. The sequence continues at coordinate 204,526 of NQII01003283.1, read as the reverse complement.
TTTTTGCAAGTGGGAATCGTGCTGGACGATGCCGCTGGTCGGTGGGTTTTCTCAGGGATCTCCTGTTTCCCCCACACTGCATTCCAATTCATTTCACCCTCACCGGCTCTCAAAAGACCGTTGTTAAAAGCCGCTTAAATCTCTCAACTCAACATTATGACCTTTCACGGTTCCCAAGAAAATGGTCAGAAATTTGAAGGAGTCATTGTTTTATTTTGGACAGATTCCGACCAACCCATGCATTATAATTTTACTTAGGGAATTTTTGCATTGTTTTAGCAGCAAAATTACAAGTGAAACAATAAACTCTAGATTCTAAGACCTTTAATGGTCTCCAGGAAAAGGGTTGTTATTTAGAAGGGGTTGTTATTTAAAGAACTTTTTCAATTAAATTTGTCTCATGGTTCCCCGAAAAATTGTTGTTTCAGGAAGGTTGTTATTTCAGGAGTCTTAAAAATTAGTTTTTATTGATTAGGTGAATTATTTACCTAATCATTCGCCCCCATTGCAAGAATCTTTCAAATGAGAGTTGATTTTATTTGTTAAATAGTGTCAAATTGTTCCCAGTGATTTTACTTGTAAGTTCTAATTTGACTTATTTTGACTTTAACCCCCAAAAAGTAAAAAATTGTAATCTCTTCTAAGAGAGATTGTAGGTCGTCTCCATGTTGCAAAAATAGCCTACACATAGCAAGCATACCGAGCAGCATTCAGCAAGTTTGAGCGACGTTTTCACTGGTCTGTTGCAGGTAAAGGAGTTTATTTTAGTGGCTTGCTAGACGTAGTGAATAACGTTCTATCGTGAATTATTCCATTAAAACGAAAAAAATAAACATAGAATAATGCCTCTACGTGCCAAAAATAGATTCGAGCTAGATAAGTCCTATGGTTTTATATTTTTTTACACTTAGTTGTTGCACTAGGAATTAATCCTCTGGGTTTGGAGCACTTCTTTAAAATACTTGCTTCAATTTTAATAGGAAAATCCCTTATAATATTTTTTAAATAATAAAAATAATTGGACTTAAGACATGATAAAACAAAAATGTAACTTTAAATTTTTATAAACATTGCCGTGATGTTTTCAGTTTGCTGCTGTTTTCTTTATAATTTCATGACTTCTACGAAGGATTTTTCAAATTTTTCATTCTATTTTTGGTAGTAAAATGNTCGTTCAATTTTTGGTAGTAAAATTTGTGTACATCGACGACACAAATTAACTGTCAGTTGAAGTTTTAACATCCGTGAACACACAAGCTTCAAATCACGTAGTGCAACTGCAATTACAGCCAAATCAATTCGGGCAGATTGTAATGTTGGCACACGCACGGTTACAAAGTTATAGCCGGCTTTACGTTGCCACTCGGCGATAACTTTCCACTCGACTAGCTCAAGACTGAGTAACACGAGACTCGATAAAATGGACGCCAATTAATTATGAAATAAAGTAAAGTTCCGGTGTATTTTGTTCTATACTTTTTTATTATTATTATTGAAGTGACACAGTTCACGTACGAAGTTCAGAGTATGCAGACCACGAACCGTTCACAGATAAATAGACACGTGCAGAATAGAGCCACAGTCGTTTACAAATTGTTTCCGTTCTTAAAACTTGCCTGAAGAAATAACCAATGCAGCGACCTCCCATACTGGCGGAGAAATAATCTAGTAAGGTTTAGTGTGCCGGTGTGGGGGTTAGCGTCACGCCTGACGCGGCCTAAGCGAGCAGACAACTGCTCGGTATCAACTGAACTGAGTGGCGACTGACTTCGCCAACTGCTCGGTATCAACTCACGGAATCAACTGACTTGAAGGGCGACGGGCACACGTGTACTTGTGCTGCCTATCACCCCCCCCCTCCCCCTCTCTCCTCAGATAAGGGCAACTGCGTCGTACAAACTAAAACTGTCGACGTAGTCTGAAAGTTTCTAAATAATGCTGACGCTTACTGAAACTAAAAACTACGACATTGGAAACGAAACTGCAAATGTCCGCCCGATAAACAAACTATCATGGTAAACGAACCACCACTGCTTTTAATTTCAAACCCGATTAAAATATTATGAAGCTTACCAAACGAAAGAAAAAAAAAAACACGTGTCCCGAAAATTAAGAATACTGCGTCATTACAAGATAATGAATGCAACATACCAAATCTGTATGCTAACAAAGTTAATTCCTCTATCCATAACAAAATTAAAAGTAGCTAAGTAAATAATTGTTTTTTCTCATAGCAAACTTCCTACGTTTAGAGTTTGTCAATGTCTCGGCGACGAGTGGGTACAACACACATTCCGAACAAAAAACAAAAACACCACGTTACATCTCAGTAAAATAGTTGAACATTTGGAGTCAAATTAAACGTTCATCGTGCACTAGCTTATTTTTACATGAATGTTTTAGGTTATGTATATTGAAACTGGCGTCCCACATCAACCAGCAATCTATTCTGGCACCTTATAGATGTTGCTTGCATGCAAGACAAATTCAGTGCGTACAGTTCACCATAACTTCATAATAAATACATAAGTAGTCACAATAAATACGTAGTCTTAACGTTACATAATATATGACTTTGTAAAAAAAAAATTTAGCTTATGTAACAATCTTTGGAATCTGTGAATAATCAAAAAAATTAAAATTTTCAAGAGAATATTTAATTTATCAAATTATAATCGCTTATGTAAAGAGTCGATACAAAGCTTCTCGCACGAAACACAACTTTTATTTTATTTGGAACATCCTACAGATGTGAACATAATTTTTTCCGAAACTATTGGGAAAAAATTATTTCCCACCCAACAAGGAAATGGTTATGTATTCACAAAATTTTCCTGAAGTTCCGGATCCCGCATATCCCTAGTTTAATTATTATTTAAATGTAAAAATTTTTATTACTGGTTCTTTACAGGCTTTATATACACTCTGCAAAAGGGTGGTAAAAGGCAATGTCCTAATGCGGTTGCAATTAGAGTTGCTCCCTGTGTTTATGTTCTGAACATTTCTTGCTAGGCATTACCAACACATTTGTTTTCTCTCTGTTTTTATTCATATTTATTATAAATGAAATATAATAATTTATAAATAAAATATAGGTAAGACCAATTTTAAGAAAATGGTATATTTTTATGTTAACATGTGTACCTATAAAATGCTTTTAATGCAATGCAAATTTAGGAAATAACTAAACACATACATGGGGTGATTTTTCAAAGGTTTGATTCAAAAAGTGTGAAGAAACCATGAATAGACTATACAGTGACCTGCCTAGTTTTTATTTTGCTTTCCTTTTCCGCATGCACAAAGAAACTACACCTAGCGACCACAGCACAAACTTCTGTCTCTTGTAAAGGTGCTGGCTTCTTGTGTTGTTGGAGTATTTAGCAGCAGTTGTCAATAATTTTTGTATTCGCTTTCAGTATAGTCGATTGTGGGTGCTTTTTGAGTGCCTCTTCAGTGAAATGTAATATTGGCATACTGCTTCATAAAATAGCCTGCTCTGCCATTGAAGCACAATAAATATATTTACGTTCCCAATTTTAAGTTGGTTGAAAGTATATTTAGGTTCCCAATTTTTTAAGTTTGTTGGTTTTTGGGGAAACTTGAATGATTCCACAAATAAATTATTTTGTATCGGTGGCAGACAAACATGATTTTAGAGAAGTGATCCACTGATTTTTTATGGAACATGTATTGATCAGGAAATATTAGGATTGCAAACAATGAGTTTTGAGTGTTTTATAAATAAAGTTTTTTGAAATAGTTACGGGTTTAGAATGTTTGAAATGTGCATGGCCTTAAAAAAAATGCTCTTTAAACTCTGTTTTGTAGTGTACNCATGCACAAAGAAACTACACCTAGCGACCACAGCACAAACTTCTGTCTCTTGTAAAGGTGCTGGCTTCTTGTGTTGTCGGAGTATTTAGCAGCAGTTGTCAATAATTTTTGTATTCGCTTTCAGTATAGTCAATTGTGGGTGCTTTTTGAGTGCCTCTTCAGTGAAATGCTTCATAAAATAGCCTGCTCTGCCATTGAAGCACAATAAATATATTTACGTTCCCAATTTTAGGTTGGTTGAAAGTATATTTAGGTTCCCAATTTTTTAAGTTGGTTGGTTTTTGGGGAAACTTGAATGATTCCACAAATAAATTATTTTGTATCAGTGGCAGACAAACATGATTTTAGAGAAGTGATCCACTGATTTTTTATGGAACATGTATTCATCAGGAAATATTAGGATTGCAAACAATGAGTTTTGAGTGTTTTATAAATAAAGTTTTTTGAAATAGTTACGGGTTTAGAATGTTTGAAATGTGCATGGCCTTAAAAAAAATGCTCTTTAAACTCTGTTTTGTAGTGTAAGAATAACATTTTATTTTACAAAAAAACACCAGTGTGAAGTTAATGGCATTAACAGTGTGTGTTAATTACTTACATNAGAATAACATTTTATTTTACAAAAAAACACCAGTGTGAAGTTAATGGCATTAACAGTGTGTGTTAATTACTTACATTTGTATGAACAGTGACAATGTGCATCACATTTTATTTGTTCTGCAAAGTTAAAGTTTTCCTGGGTTTTTTAAATTTTACTGTTATTTCCATTGGAATAAAAATTTTCACTGCCCCATTAAAACAATATGTAATTTAAAGTGATAATTGCCTGGTAAGAAGAACAGAAAAGCAATGCCATCATAAAACAAAATACACATAACCCCAGCAATAATATACTACACGAGTACTGGATTGAAGTTAGCTAATGTCATCTTTCAGTGCCTGCCATGAAATAAGTCAAAAATTAAAACTATGGTTAGGAATAAGTGGATTAGATTCATAGCAATTGTTTACAAATATTTTTTGTCATTGGTGTTTGTGTCCATGTTTTACATCTGTACTGCATTTAATACAGTTAACTCGTATCTACCATTTTTCAGGGGACTGTCAAATTTCTGCAAGATTCTGAATTTTAGTAGATGAGAATCGTGCGTTGAGTATGACCAGAAGTCTTTCCCCTTGTGAATATTTATCTTTTAGGAGTCGAGCTGTTTCCATAGTGATGTGGGTGTATGGTGTGAGACTGTTGATTAGTGTGTGAATTTCAGTGAGGAGCATATCCTACATGCCAGAGGAAGCTTTGGAGTTGAGTGGCTGCTGCGTTATGTTGCATGGAGACATTTGAGTCTGGTGCTGGAGTTTTGTGAATCTTGGCGTTGTGAGGAAACTGGTCATCCTTGCAGGTCCGGGAAGTTCCCCGATGTCGCCGCCGGGGCTTTCTTGAGCTGCGCGGACTGGCGAGACGTCTTGATCTGGCATTGACGCAGCAGTTCTTTTTCACTGTCGTTTTGGGCAGTTCGTGGAGCCACCTATGTGGTCTCCATCGCAGTTTGGCCAGGTTCGACGGTCTTCCAGTTAGAGGGGGCAGTCAGCCTCGTGTTCGTTGGAGCATTGTCTGCCTACAGGTCGGCAGTAGCAGTTGCTGGCGATGCGGCCATAACATAGACATGTGCAGCATCTCTTAGGGTTGAGCGAATGGTAGGACTCCACTCTGATGATGTAGTGGAGGATGTGACGTAGTTAAGCAAGCTTGGTGGGCTGAGAAGTGTCTGGCAGAATGACGAGCATCGGTAGGCTGTAGTAGATCGACCGTTGTATTTTTGGATCCCCTGGGATTCTTGCCTTGCGGTTGGTGATGCCTTTTTGTCCAAAATTTTCAATGTCTTCTGGTTTGGTTCCCATGGTCAGTTGTCGGATGACCATGCGCGTTGAGATGAGATGGTGTAGAAATCTCCACCTTCTTGCTTCATGCATTAGATTAGACGATGGTAGACGCTGAGTGAAGCAGGATCGTTGCGGACTCAATTCCCTTTCACGTGAATCTTCGAAGGAGCCACACTTTTCTCGGAGTGCTGCGCGTTGTATTGGTGTAGGTTCGGAAGGAATTGCAGGTTTTTAATGAAAATGGATGGGACTGAGCGGTGATTGGGTGATTTAGGAGTTTGACCGGGCAGTGTGTTAATGGTGGGCAAGGTAGTGAAGGGGAAGCGTGCAGTGGCATAAGGAGTGAAACAATCTGCCCCTCCTCTTCCAAACTGGTCCATGCCCAGAGGGAGGATGCAAGGACACCATGCTGGCTGCTAAGCAACTTGCTTCCATCCAACACGGGAAACAGTGGACCTAGGGATATTCAGGAGGGTGGAAATCTTGCACACAGACTTCTTTCACAATTAGCACCTAACCACTTTGAAACGAGCTCTGCAGAGTATCACCAAGGGCAGTTGAAGTTTACTCAATCCAGGCCATATATCTACACACACTGGCGTTGCCATGCTACATGGCTATTTTCTGACTTTTAAAGTAATTAATTATAATTTACTTTAAAAAATTTATTTTGAGACAGAGATGAACAGTTATGGTGATTAAAATTTCTTTAGGGTCTTCCATAATTATTTATTTTAAAACGCTTCCTCTGATTTTCCCATAAACGAAGTTATGCTCTGCTGGGACTCNGGGTCTTCCATAATTATTTATTTTAAAACGCTTCCTCTGATTTTCCCATAAACGAAGTTATGCTCTGCTGGGACTCGGTGCTTACATGTTATTTGGCAATGAAAGCTGTCAAATAGACTCTTCTGGGATATCAGTTTATTCAGATGATGTGTTTATTGAAATATATTGTAACACATTTGGCCTAATTGTTATATCGTCTGTGTGTACTGTGGGAAACAACTGTTGCATTTACCTTGGTAGGAACTTTGCTTGTACGTTCCTTATAATAACTTTGTTATAATATGAAAAATTGCTCTACTACGATATTGCTGTTCAAATTTTTAAGCAGACGTAGGTGCTTGTCTGCAAGAACATTGACAAAATTTTGTAGAAGACTAAACAGGTGCTTTTTCTTTCTTTCTTTCTTTCTTTCTTTCTTTCTTTTTTTTAACCAAATGTGCTTATTCCAGATTACAATTATTTAAAAATTTATAACTGCTTGGCAGTGTTCATTGAAACTATGCCTGGGGAAGTTTAAAATACCTTTCTTAAACTCTGGCAATTTTCGAATATCTGACTGCTCTTGTTTGGTTTGAGCTGTAGTTAGCAGATTTTGCAACTTCACTGCGCAAACAGAATATTTCCTCGTGTATTTTTCCGAGTCGTGACGTCAAACTTTCCATATTTTACTACACTTTGCAGGTTTTGTTTTTTAAACATACTTACACCAAGTAAGTAAACTTTTCGAATAGGCTCTGGAGTCTCAGTCTCCTATCAAACTGCTATATTTCACCATACGTTTCGCCACTACTTAGAAAACCATAAACAATAATTTCCGCTTCCATCGCTGTACAACTGTTACTGTAACTTTCATAACACGTGTTGTTTTGCTGGAATTTCAGGGTTACTGGCTCGATTGCAGAAAATATATAATAAGTTTACAGGCAGTTCACAGCAAG
>NQII01003283.1:179402-197049 GCA_002778355.1 Clitarchus hookeri | reverse complement strand
GTCCCTAAATTAATTTTTCATCCATTCTTGTGAAAGGGAAAGGATGTGGCACAATAAATAATGAAAGGTTATTAAGGATCATAGTCTATATAAACATACAGCTTCTTAAAAATATTAAATGCATCAGCACAGATTGTCAATGCTACTCGGCTATCGCTGGAAACCCTACTTCCACACAGAACTTGAAGTCTTCATGACTGGTTTCAGTGCATTATTTGTAGTGCTATTGTAAATAAAATATAATTTTTACTTAATTATGTGAGTAAATTTTCCTGGTATAGCAGTTTCAAACGAAGAAATGTTTGAGCCAACAGTCTTTTGTTTTGCAGGCTCCCACAATTAATTTTATTAGTGCAGTGCCTGATTAAGATAGAACAAATTTACCAGAGACTTGAACCCGGGATGTCTTGCACCAAAAGCAAGTGCATAACTACATGCGTATTCAGGTACTTTCTCATGTGAACATTGCGGCATAAATTTTTTTGTAAATAATGCATTGCAAGATTTTTTTTATTAAATACGTACACATACATTTTGTAAAAACCACAATGTTCTAACTCTAAAACTGTGGCTTGTGGCACGTCACTCCTTCAGGAAGAATTGCTGGCTAGCAATTAGCTCAATGGATCCACTCCTGCAAAGGTCTCCGTGAAAAGGGGTCTAACAGACAATCTCAGGAAATGCGTATATGCGTCGAGCAGTTAGACATTTGTCTGGCTGTTTATCGTCATTTAATGGTAATAGGTAATTAACAGTTACCTTAGTTTTCAGATTTTTTAATGTTCGTCTTTGCTTTCTTGGAAGAAATAAATAACCATAATGTTACCAATGGAGTGATGAAATCATCATATTTCAGTTCATGGTTTTCCTTCGCATTTTTGTGGTATTTGTATGTAATTCTGCAAACATGTATGACTATTTAGGTAAGATATTTGCTTTGTTTTAAAGACTTGACATGCTGCTTGAAGCAAAGGGAATGTACATCCCAATAGTATTTGCCTAAACCTATACTTAAAATTTTTTGGGGTTTGATTACTTTAATTACTGTCAATTCTCATGAGATGGGAAAAGCAACTTTCAAGCAAATGTTGGTTTAAGTGATACGTTGTGCATTTTAGTTAATTATTTCTTTTAAATAATTGTGCAAGGCGGAGCTGTCGACAGTAACCTCGGGCCCTCTTCACTGGTGTATTCTTTTACTTGAACCAAAAGGTTTCCTCCTATTTTCTCACAAATCCTTTTATCTATCTATCTATCTATCTATTTATTTATACTGTGGTTTATGATTTCAGAGGAAAAAAATTTCTACTACAAAACAAGAAAATAATTTAATATTCTTTATATAGTGTTTGTGAAATTCATTGGCAGTGTCCTAAAAGCTCAAGAGAATTTTTTAAGCGTTAAAAAAATTTATATAATTAATAAAAATGTTGGTAATTTTTTATAATTTTACAAATAAAAATTAAAATATATATTCTAGAGTTTACTGCATTGTCATAATTTAACATTCAACATTTATCTAAATTATTACATATATTTAAAGAGTTATAAAAAAAATTCAAATTATAAAAAATTAGGAGAAAACAAGAAACCTAGCGCTTATTTCATTAGTGATCAAATTTTCAAAAGTATAAATAGGAGGGAAAAAAAAAAATTACGTTCAAACTTTTGAATCTTTGATTCAGTTGAGAAATGATTGTGTTTAAAATTGATAAAAATATATATATATCTTAAAACTACCTTCTCTGCTGATGCTGACTATAGGTGTGGTTCCTTTTTTATCCCCTGGCCAGACAACATAAAACTACCGCGGCAAAAGTTACAGCAGAACTCGACACTCGCTTGAGTGATACTGCTTTGACAAAAACAGTACGGCGGGAGCTCCACAAAGCTAACATTCATGGAAGGGCTGCAATTGCGAAATCCTTTATAACGGAAGCCAACGCTAAGCAGCGAAATAAGTGGTGCCACAATCATAAAACCTGGACACTTGATGATTGGAAGAATGTAGTATGGTCCGATGAATCATAGTTTACATTGTTTCCTACAAACGGCCGGGTTTCTGTATGGAGAACCCCAAAATAAGCCTACGATACGAACTGCCTGCTTCCTACAGTCAAGCGTGGGGGAGGTTCCGTTATGATTTGGGTGGCTATATCGTGGTATTCAGCTGGTCCTCTCATTCACATCACTGGCCGGATTACTGCGAAAGAATATCTCGACATCCTCAATGATGATGATCTTACTATGACTAGCATATTGCTGCCAAACACTGCCATATGCAAAGATGATAATGCGCCCATACACACAGCCAAAAAGGTTCAGTCTTGGTTTGAGGAGCATCAGAATATCATCAANAATGCGCCCATACACACAGCCAAAAAGGTTCAGTCTTGGTTTGAGGAGCATCAGAATATCATCAAACATCTTCCCTAGCCAGGCCTCAACATAATTTAACCGTTATGGGGAGTTTTAGAGCAGACAGTGAGGAGCAGATTTTCATCTCCAACATCATTGAAGCAATTGGTTGATGTTTTGGTAGAAGAATGGGACAACATTCCATTGGAAACTATTCAGACACACTACGAATCTATTCTGCGAAGAATTGCAGCTGTTCTAAAAGAAAATGGTGGCCCAACACCTTATTAATAATAAATAAGTATTGTGTGTATGTCAGGTGTTCATATTATTTTGTCCATCCCCTGTATATAGAGAGCTGTGATGCATGTTGTTACCTTAGTTGATGTTCAGACGTTGAGAACTTAACATCGATTTGGAAGCATTCTCTCGCTATACAGTGAAGATGAATTTGCGGATACGAAGGCTTGCCTTTGACGTCAACTATCATGGAGCCGCGACCTGCATCGTCGCTACCTGATTGTCGCCAGTGCTGATTCTGCAATAGAGTCTTCACCTTCAGTTAAAATGCTTGGCGACATGAGAGAACTGCCTGCACGAAGAGTCCTTTTCGAATGAGGAAACATTACGACAGTGGCCACGTGCAAGACAACACATTGAAGATCCACATCAAGAACTGTAAGGATTCATCTTTTGAGAGCCAGCTAGTATTGCTGCCAATACCTCTTGCTGCATCAATGGGTACTGATTCCACAGGCGATTATGATTAGACAGTTAATGATGGAATGAGTGTGACCTGCGTCGTACAGTAGAGTTGGTTTGCGCGAAATACACATTTGCAAGACTTAGCGTGAAATCGAAAAACTTAAAAATAAACAGCCATCATATCTAAATACTGATGACCATACAACTCCTGCTACGAAGTAAAGTAAATTCAATATAGACTACAAAAAAGGAGTTGAAGATGACCATGAAGACAGTAATAAAGTTGAAGACTATGGCAATTTGCTCGATGCTGTGACACACCTCTTATCACATTTGCTACAACAAGCAACATAAAAAAGACGGAAGGTGCTGAGAACACTGGCTACATATTTCTCGAAGACCCAAACAAACTTGTTGATAGACTCTGACATTTAATTGTTTTGCGGCAAGGTGGAGATTTCTTGCACATTAACGAGATATATTCAATCACTAATGAACCGAAGGCCAGGGATTATATCGCATGATGCGATAAAACACTTTCTTCTGAAATTGTAATGTGTAAAATAAGAATAAATTTTTTTTTATAAAATAGTGTTTTATTTTTTGTCAGTCATCTTTTCATTCTCACACAACTTTAAACTGGTGCTATTAGCACTCGACTATTAAAGTACGTAACTACCCACAGAATATAAATTAAGACTTAAGTATAATAATGTATTGATAGTGCACTGCATACAAAATATTAACTCTGACGACATTTACAAATATGTGTAGACAGTTGGCAAATTAATGTAAATTCTATACATATGGGTGGGGACAGACGACAAACTGAAGGATCAAGCTAGGGATTGGTGAAGGTTGCCAAGGAGGATTGCGGAGGAAGGTTGGAAAGGATTGGCGAGGTTTGGTGAGGATTGCAGAGGAAGATTGTTGAGGATTGGTGATGAGAATTACTGAGGATTGTTGAGGATTACATATGATTATTGGTGAGTATTTGTGAGGATTGCAGATGATAGGTGTGGATTGCAAAGGCGTTTGCCGAGGAGTGCTGAGTATTGTTGGGGAGGATTGGTGAGGATTGCGGAGAATTGCTGAGGGTTGGTTAGGATTGGTGAGGATTGCAGAGTATTGCATAAGAATATTGTTGAGGTTTGGTGAAAATTGGTGAGGATTGCATATGACTGGATAATTGCAGAGGANATAAGAATATTGTTGAGGTTTGGTGAAAATTGGTGAGGATTGCATATGACTGGATAATTGCAGAGGATTGGCGAGGAGAAAGGAGTGAGGAATGGTTGGTGAGCATTGGTGAGGATTTCTTGGGATTGTGGAGGAGAATTGCAGAGGAGGTTTGCGTGAGATTACTCAAGATTGGTGAGGAGGTTTGCTGAGGGNGTTGGGGAGGATTGGTGAGGATTGCGGAGAATTGCTGAGGGTTGGTTAGGATTGGTGAGGATTGCAGAGTATTGCAAAAGAATATTGTTGAGGTTTGGTGAAAATTGGTGAGGATTGCATATGACTGGATAATTGCAGAGGATTGGCGAGGAGAAAGGAGTGAGGAATGGTTGGTGAGCATTGGTGAGGATTTGTTGGGATTGTGGAGGAGAATTGCAGAGGAGGTTTGCGTGAGATTACTCAAGATTGGTGAGGAGGTTTGCTGAGGGNGTTGGGATTGTGGAGGAGAATTGCAGAGGAGGTTTGCGTGAGATTACTCAAGATTGGTGAGGAGGTTTGCTGAGGGTTGGTGAGGAGAATTGCTGAGGACTTTTGAGGATTGTGGAGTAGGATTGGTGGGAATTATGGAAGAGGGTTGTTGAGGATTGCTGAGAATTGGTGAGGATTAGGATTGATCGAATTATTGATGTCTGAGAAGAGCACAGAAGATAAGGCTGACCATCATCTGAGCTGCCCTCATACTTTCAGAATATCAAGTTCCTACCAACTATCGGTTTGTAAACCATAAACAATTATGCCAATAAAAGTGTTGTTAGATGCTGATTCATACCATGATTATAACATACTTTTGCAGGTGGTCGCTACTCGTATGATGGGCTTGGATTGGTCACATACATGCATTAAAAAATATCTGAATAGCAAACTTACGCCTACAAACAGTCGAGGCAGTGAATAAAGTGTAGATTCTGGCATTGTGTAATAATTAGACTTCAATATAGGATACCGGAAATGAAGTAACTGAAAGAGAAACTTTTGCATGGTTCCGCTATACTCTATGTACAATTTTGGTACAATTAAAGAAATAATAATTTTTGTAATTAAAAGTAAAATAATTTTTATTATCACAAAATACAGTAAATACAGATTTTCGATTTGACATGCTCTATTCCTGCAAAATTAATATGACTACCAGAAACAGACATATGGCTGAAGGGCTAGTGGTCATAACTGCCGAGCACCTTCGGGTACATTCGACAATCCCGAGTCGAGGTGAATACCTCACAGCCACACACCTCCCCTTTAAAATACATTGCACCCATAGTCCCAGGCATAAAATACTATTATACCTTTATTCACTAGGATATATTCACATATTTGTGATATATTGTGCAGTCTTCAATAAGATATTATGCAGTCTCTTATATTGTGGTGTTTATATATGTGTAAATTACTTTATTTTCTTGTATGTTTTTGTTTTTGACACACATTACTATGGCCAACATCCATGCTGAAGGATGTTTTAGACAAACATGTGTTTTTTACTGTTTTATTTTATTTTAATGCTGAAAACACTGTTTTCTTACATTTGTTTTTGTAATAAATGTTGTTAGAGTTTGTATTGGATTGTTTTTGAATTATGGTAAGTCAAAATTATAGCTTTCGGATTTTGGCTCTTTTGCATCACTTTTAGTGTTCTTTGATACGTTTAATCCTTTTTTCTAATGAAAGTAGTCAAAATATAGACATATTTTGATAATTNACTTTTAGTGTTCTTTGATACGTTTAATCCTTTTTTCTAATGAAAGTAGTCAAAATATAGACATATTTTGATAATTCTCCAAATTGGAGTAGAGTTGTCTAGAACTTTAAATTTATTCTTACTATTTCATTTCTTTGATTTTTGTTGGGTAAAAAGTAAACATGGTGATACTATTCAGACATTGATTCAAAAAATATAATTTAATACAGTTTCGATATTTCCATTAATCTGTGGTGACTTTTCATGATGAAAGAGATTTAATAAAAGCTGTGTTCCAATAGCTACTGTGTTTGGGTACAGTGAGAGATGATTGCATGTCCGATTAGTTTGCTTTCTGATGTTGGAACCAGCATCTTCAATGACATTAGTTGGTATTTAAACACAAACTCNAGCATCTTCAATGACATTAGTTGGTATTTAAACACAAACTCACTTTCTTTTCATTTCACTCCTATCAACATTTATGAAAAAAGGTACTCTCTAAAATGGGTAATAAATATTACATAAAATATTTTATTGAAATAACTGTATTTTATTTTGTTGCCTTTTATTATAGAGAAGTTCCTTTTCAGCAAGTGCATCCCAATTTATATTTATTTTTTGTAATATTGCTAGTCTTCTTCGTATTTTACAATAAGAAGTTAGCAGGTCGTTCTGGCTCCTTGCTTTTTGAAGAGAATTGCCATCTGAAGAAGAGGGGTGAGAACTGAAGCAGCGAACGCTGAAAACACATTTATTCCTTTGATTTATATTAAGTCTCTCTACCCTTACCCCAACGCAGCTGGATGGTAAAATACATTTTTGACTAGAAGAATATTGTAATCTTTCAGCAGCAATGTATTTTGATCTCCCCCTTCCCTTTTGCAGATTGATTGTAATGTATCCAGAGCAATGCCATAATGATCTTCGGATCCACCAAAGCTAATGCAAGATATGTGCCAACAAACTGATTTTTTTGGGATGGTGGATTGTTAGTCTCAGTGGCGAGTGAAGAGGTAGGTGTTTGGATCTACATGTGGCTCAACAACCTGAGCCGGTGAGGGGGGACGGAGAGGTAGAGCAGGATCCTGAGAGCGCTGAGGCCTGCTTTACAATCTGAGCATCTTGGAGGCGGTGAGGGTGACAGCGAGGTAGAGCAGGATCCAGAGAGTGCAGAGGCCGAAACCTGCTTTACAATCTGAGCATCTTGGAGGCGGTGAGGGTGACAGCGAGGTAGAGCAGGATCCAGAGAGCGCTGAGGCCTGCTTTACAATCTGAGCATCTTGGAGGCGGTGAGGGTGACAGCGAGGTAGAGCAGGATCCAGAGAGCGCTGAGGCCTGCTTTACAATCTGAGCATCTTGGAGCCGGTGAGGGTGACAGCGAGGTAGAGCAGGATCCAGAGAGCGCTGAGGCCTGCTTTACAATCTGAGCATCTTGGAGGCGGTGAGGGTGACAGCGAGGTAGAGCAGGATCCAGAGAACGCTGATGCCGAAACCTGCTGACACCTCTGAGTAGTCGAGCCCCCAGCCACGCAGCATGACAGAGCGCAGTGTCTTGATGGGGTATGTGAGCGGCATCAGCTCACTCAGCCACCTGATGACGACGCTCATCCCCTCCAATGGCCACAGTATGCCTGCAACACGATCGCAAATAAAGAAATTTGTTTTATTCAACTATGGTCTGCGAAGTGCAGTGTAGTGTAGTTCAATGCAGCGTGACTATACCAGAATTCTCTTGTAGTGTAAGTGTGCTAAAAGAATAGAAACTAAGTTTGTGCAGTGTTCGCCCAGTTTGGGAGGGATGAAAGAAATGCTAACAGTGCTGTTAGAAATCAGCTGTTAAAGTGAAAGATGATGATTAGTTTGTTGATGTAAGTAACATCCTGTATGTAAATTCACCCCGATTGTTCCTNCTGTTAAAGTGAAAGATGATGATTAGTTTGTTGATGTAAGTAACATCCTGTATGTAAATTCACCCCGATTGTTCCTGAACAGGTTTAGTGCCAATTGTCTGGGAGAAACCGAAGTAACATTGTAAGGAAATATTTTCAGTATTCACAAATGTTCACCCAATACTTTTAATTCAATGCTAAGATGTGGAACTACTTCCCACCAGTCTTTGCCAACATCACTGAGCGCATTCCAGTCAGCGTGCTTGTTAAAACATACGCAGGTAGGGGCAGTGGTATTTTTAACATTTATTTCAAAAGTGCTTACTTTACTGTGTACTGTCTTTAGATTGGTGGTCATCATTTAATGATTCATCGGCGTGTACCGGGACCAATAAAAAATGTGTATGTGCTTGGTGCTACTGGAAGAAGCTGTTCACGGGACTGTAAAATAAAGTCTCAGCCACATATGAGAGACTGCCCTTATTGGATGCTGTTTTTTGTTTTGTATAGTTTAGATGAGTAAGACTGTTGTGGCGGGGGTAACCGACTCAACTCTGTGTTTGGATGACAGAACGATAACATATTGTTTGATAATAATGTTTCCAATCGTCAGTATGTTGCAAATTCTTTTGATGCATTTAAGAGAATATTCCCAATCCAAGCTACCCTTTTTTAATTTCTGTATAACAGTTGTCTTTCTGCTTACGCTGCGCTTTTCTCATGGGCGCACACAAGGAAAGAAAAACACATTTAGTCGGACTAAAATAGTCACGTGTAAACAACGGTCGCAGTGGACGTTATTTAGTGTTGCACACCTGTCCCGTACATACCTATGTACGTAAAAATACATTTATATGTAAATATATAGAAATAGTTGAAATGTGGGAGTTCAAAGTAAGCGTAGCATGTGTGTGTTTGTGTTAAAGNTTATATGTAAATATATAGAAATAGTTGAAATGTGGGAGTTCAAAGTAAGCGTAGCATGTGTGTGTTTGTGTTAAAGAAAACAATATATATGTAATTGTTACATATACATTTAACATTGGTATACCGTTCCACAAAGGAGAGTGCACATGGCATACATACATATTTACAATGGAGGGTCGTCACCAGTATCAACCTCTTCGTTTACATGGTCAAAAGCAACATTGTCCTCCTGATCCGTTGTTGTTTGCCCATGNCGTCACCAGTATCAACCTCTTCGTTTACATGGTCAAAAGCAACATTGTCCTCCTGATCCGTTGTTGTTTGCCCATGCAACCAATTTGGAAGATCTAACATAGAAGTAACTTCTGTAGGAAATGGCTTCCGTGGCCTGTGATTTGCTTTTCGTTTTCCCAACACCACAGGATCTGAAGACACGAGCATCCAATGCAGAGTATAGCTATTTGAGACGCTTTTCTAGCATGAAATAAACCTACGTTTTTATATAACTTATGGCTCGCTTCCAAAACATCCTTTGACAATTTCCCTGGAGGCAANCTTATGGCTCGCTTCCAAAACATCCTTTGACAATTTCCCTGGAGGCAATGGCAAGGACTTGATTATTGTACTGCCATGCATTAACAGTTTGTGTACTGTGGCACTCATTTTGTACCAGCCATAAATGTATACTAGCAGTTTTACTGTATCCAAACAGTAAAACTGTTGTCCGTTCACATAGTGACCACTAGACAGTGTGCACAATATATGTGAAAACCTTTGTATATCCTACTGTCCAATCCAGTTATGTCAGCGACTTTATCCGGGTTGTCAAAGAATGTTCTTGAGGTATTCCCGCCATTACTGTTTCCTCCCCCTTGCTTGGGCTGATCAACTAAAAAACCCATCTCTTCGCAGAATTTGTTGGCTATAATATCTTTCCGTGCTTTGTGGAGGCCGTCGTTTCTTTTCCCCTTGCCTGCCACTGCTTTATGTCTTAGCAGTATATGAAATCCGCAGGAGAAACTTGAAATATCGCAGGTACGTATGAGGAACCGAAACCTTGTGTTGATAGGCATCAATGTTACAGGGTCTTTTTAACGACATTATCCAGGTTATTGATGTCTTTTGGTGTGACTTTGAAGATGTTACAAGCTTGCGTTGATTTTGTTTCCGTCAAAGCGTTCACAGTTTTGCCATCAAGCATAGTACATAAAAAGTACACGTGTAAAGTTCAGTTGCTTCATATCAGATGTCCGAAAAATGTTGGTTGGGCGAAGTTCACGTATCTGTGCTTCAATACTTGTAAATTCCTGCTTCATATTCTTTTCAATGTCGTATTTCAGTTTGAAGCTTATGGGCCGACAATAATACGTACTGGTCGTATTGAGATTGCACCATAAAATCATTTTCGTACCTCGTTCCATACATGACATTTCCAAAGGTACCACTGTACACAGCATAATCTTGGAATCTCCATATTTGTCGCTGTTGCACTTCCATCCAAGCCCCCTTTGTAATACATTTCGATTGTGTCTGTATTTTCGTGTAGGCGCTGCTCCAGAATGCCGGAATGTACTGTATATAAACGGTTGACCGCGTTATCTAGCAATTATTGTAATGGGCAATATGCTTCATTTTCATTGACAACCATATTTTCTGGATAGCATTGTGTCTTTGCCTGTGAAATAACATTGTGTGGTGGATATATGCACCACTCTGAATATTTAAATAGTCTTCCTTACCAAGATCTAAATCTAAGATAAGGGGAAGGGCCTCTTCTGGATTGCAAGGTGTAATTGTTGGGAGCGACTTGTGTGCTTTCTTCATTCTTTTCAAACTCCGTGGAGATGATTGTGTTGCAAGCCTGATGACATCAGCAGCCATCCGTTTGCCGCTCTTGATAAGACTCTTCTGTGTGACAAAGGCCAATTTTCCATGTTCTAGTTGACGTGGCCAGTATTCGTTCGTTCACAACCTTCTGCAAACATTTGTTTTGCCCTGCCTCGTTTGCTTGTCGCATTGTCAGCTGAACATGGGGTACTTGGCATCAGAGATGGCAGTGGCAATGCAGAGTCAAGCCAATGAGCGTTATTTTTGACAAACTTTTCTGTTCGACTTTGTTCGCAAAGCTTATCAATGTCACATTGAAGTTACGTCTTTTGTCTTCAGCCAGCTCGCGTGCATTATATTTGTCCATGAGGTACTCACGAAGTCTTTCAGTACACTTTGAATTACACATGCTGTAGAACTNTCGCGTGCATTATATTTGTCCATGAGGTACTCACGAAGTCTTTCAGTACACTTTGAATTACACATGCTGTAGAACTTACCGTCTTTTAACACCCCGAACAGTTTCTTTTTGGATGTCACTGGAACAGGGATCGAATGGCAACCTGTGGGCAATAGGGTTTATTTCAGAAAGCGATTTATAGTGACAGCTAGTTTTTTTTCTGACACATTCGTGAGTAATAACGCTTGTGTATTTACAAGGAAAGAGAGTGGTGCTACGTGGTGCTTTTATTGTGGACCTGCATGTAGTGTTANAATAACGCTTGTGTATTTACAAGGAAAGAGAGTGGTGCTACGTGGTGCTTTTATTGTGGACCTGCATGTAGTGTTACACGAGTGGTTTTAGTAGTGATGTTCTTACAACTGCCTTTAAATTGACGTATTTACCTGTCGCTAGAGGCTCCAGGCGCACACGCTGCTACTGACCAGGTTATGACACACCACATTCACGTCCGCACTTGTTACCTACTTTCGCATGCCTGACGCATCGCGCATCGTTTCGCCTCGCGTCGGCCGACTTCGGTGCCGTTCGGGTTCGTTTCGTTGTGTGCTTTTGATGCACGCATTATCGATGCACGTTTTTTTCAGTGCCGTCCCGGTTAACTGGCTACACTTCCGTTTTTGTCTTTTGTCCAACTAAATGTGCGTTTTTGCCTTGTGTGGGGCGAGAGAATTAATGTTTTATATCTCTTGAAATGTTTGATTGAGTACTCGATTTTTGTTACCTCTATGGAACAATGAAACCCTTCCACACATATATTATACATTTTCAGATGCAAATCAACGAACTTGTAACCGCTACTTACCGCACAGAAAGAGCATTGGCTGCATACTGGCAGACGCGAAGTAAAACGCCGCTCCTTCATTTTTGCAGACGGAAGAAACCACGAAACCTGCAAAAATTATGCCTCTTACTTGGAAAGTATCAGGAGTGAAAAATACACACAGATNACGGAAGAAACCACGAAACCTGCAAAAATTATGCCTCTTACTTGGAAAGTATCAGGAGTGAAAAATACACACAGATGAGCATTCTATGTTCGTACGTTTAATGCACCACAATGGGCTCACAATGCTGCGATAACATTTGTCTGGTTGGGAGCAAGTATTGGCGGGCAATTAAAATCGTGGTGTGTGGC
This sequence comes from Clitarchus hookeri, assembly GCA_002778355.1. NCBI lineage: Eukaryota > Metazoa > Arthropoda > Insecta > Phasmatodea > Phasmatidae > Clitarchus > Clitarchus hookeri. The sequence goes on along the minus strand of NQII01003283.1, from coordinate 184,828 downwards.
ATACTGTGTGCCACAATGCGATCCTCTCGCCTTCCTCTCGCTCAAATGGCCTGGGTTCGATCGCAAGACGAGCCCAGTTCGGACTATAGCATATGGAAAAGATGGCCGCAGCCAGTCGGTGTTCTCGGAGGATTTCCGTGCTCTCGCCAATCGATTCCATCGTTTCTTTCATTCTAGTGTTCCTTTTCACGACGCACTTCAGAGACATTGAGTTAAGATCCTTACTCTATGTCAGAGATGACAGCACCACTCTCCTGAAGCCAGTCGCCAGGCAAGCGGCACCACCCAATGCCGTACTGCCTGCATAACATGTATTTGTTATTCTGGCAGTTGTAGACCAACTAGGATAGTCTGGTAGTCATGGTAATTGCCAAATGAGACAAAGTTCCTTACAAAGTAAATAAATAACCAAAAACAAAACTATGCAAATATACTGTATTAAAAAATTCGTAATACATTCGTCACATAATGAAGTATCAGGCATTACTTCTCAGAGTTTGCATAATTTTTATCTCGATATGTTTGTGTTATCTAAGAGACATATTTCCCTAACTAATAATTTCGCTCAGTTCTAACAACCCGTGGCTTACATTTCAAAGTTCAGCTATTTTATTTCAGTCGCCTGAAATTTACTCATCCTATTTTTTCAACTCAGTACATTGTTACGGAACCTACGTATTTGAAACTAGAAAAATGTTTACGTGCAGATGATTTTGAACTCTGCTGATCCGCTCTTTTAAATTTCATGATTAATTCTACTTACACAAATAGCGATGTCATACGTATCTCCTTTTGTATTTATTATCTATTGAACGTTGTTTGTGTCTGTTTTACAACCCTACAGAAAAGGCCATGTTACAGGCGTGTACNTGTATTTATTATCTATTGAACGTTGTTTGTGTCTGTTTTACAACCCTACAGAAAAGGCCATGTTACAGGCGTGTACGTATAAAACAGCACAATTTACATCAAGAAAGTAATGCGCGCAGAGACGGATTATAGCACAGATGCTCGACAAAACACATTATCGCACAACTTCATTAAAGATTTCTCGTGTCAACAAGAAGAAAAAATGTTTATTTAATGCTATTCTCTCGCGAAAAAAAAANCAACTTCATTAAAGATTTCTCGTGTCAACAAGAAGAAAAAATGTTTATTTAATGCTATTCTCTCGCGAAAAAAAAAAACACTGACATTTAACGAGTTATAAATCTTTACAAATAAGGACGATAAACTTGTAAACCAAAATTACGANAAAAAAAAACACTGACATTTAACGAGTTATAAATCTTTACAAATAAGGACGATAAACTTGTAAACCAAAATTACGAAAAATTAAATAGCTCGAGAATGGTACTATAAAACGAAGCAAAGAGAGCGTAAATTAAAACAATTGCTTTCAAAAGCACACAATGAACTAGAAATATTAGGTAGTTGACTTTAATGCATGGATTACCAACATTATTTAATGAAAAAATTAGGGAATATAATAATTACAAATATACAAGAAAATTATACACTTTAAAAAATTTAAAAATACTTGAAATATTTCTCTGTGTAGGTATATCTTTAAGTAACTCGTGGTGTTATAAATATAACATATTTAATTTCTGAAACCGGCATGGTTTATTTTTACTGTTTTGTCAACCAAAACAATACAATTGTGATACTTATTCCTTATTATACAAAAAATAACTATGCAATCAATAAGCTGGTTGAAAAACACAGCTTATACGATTTCTATAGTTTGAACAGGTGTTGGTCGAAATGTGACTTTTCGAACGTTTTGCTATTCAAACCTGTGTAACTGACCACCTCCATGAAGGTTGCTATCGTCTAGCGCAGATGTTTAGGTTTCAGAAACCATACATGCGACTTACCGTAGCACATGCCACAGATGCCTTGCAGCATAACGATGGCGAAGACGTATGCCATAGAGCCAACGCACTCGAAATGGAAGACGTAAAAGCCGAACGTGACCAAAAGAATCACCTCTCCCACCATAAGAAAGAGCTGCGCCAGGAAATGGGCCGCCATCACTTCAACCATCGTCACTCCTGGAAAAATATGTCGGCGTGGAACGTCTTAGACATCTCAGCAAGTCATGAATTCAGTCAACGATGCTATATAGATACAATTAACTTTATCAAATGGTGAAATGAATCTCTACAGGCCAGTAGCATGATTTGGTCGGTTCTGGCACAAAGGCGCGGGCCGCCGAATCTCGCAGCTGTTCGTGCTCTGTCGTTCTGATTGGCAAGCGGCCATCTTGTTTGCCACATTGGATGACGGTGACCTTGACCGTGACCTTTGACCTTGACCTGGTGACTTTAAGACTGAAAATCCCAAAAATGTATTAAAATATATAAAAATTTAAAAAAATGTAAAATTATTAAAAAATGCAAAAAAAAAATTACTTAAAATTTGCACGTCCAGAGCCCCCCTCCCTCAGCTACGTGTCCAGCAGACGACTGACATCTCGCCAATAAATTCCCCCATCCCCTTCACCTTGCATATCGCATACCACAAAGCAGGGAGGTGGTTTTAACACTGTTTTGGGTTTTTCGAGCCTTGGCTACTTTATAGAAAACCGAAAGAAAAACATACGTACAGGGCATGCAATGTTTTCCAACATGAATTCTAAACNCTTGGCTACTTTATAGAAAACCGAAAGAAAAACATACGTACAGGGCATGCAATGTTTTCCAACATGAATTCTAAACAAATGTTTGCGGATGGGGCAAGCTTTTTGTTTCGGGGAGGGAGGGGGCGGAACTTGGTGATTGATTTTTCGTTAATATTAACTCCGAACCAAGCTCTTTGCATGCTTCTTTGAAGAGATGTATTTTTCCTAAATGGTATTTTACAGTATTTTCGATATCTATGCCTTTTATCTGGAATACCTACCTTTCGTCGAATGGGGTCGGTTTTCTAAAGCTGCGTTCGAGCCATACATTACATCTTATTGTCGGCGTAATTATGTGGATAGCCACCAGCAACGTTTTCCACAATTCGGGCTAAAATTTTGCAGAAATCCTTCTGAGACCTGCCCTTGTTATGAATTATGAACGGCATAGATCTGTAATTTGTATTGTACAGGTTGAATATAAAAGAATACCCCAACTTTGAAGGTTTATAATATCAAAACCGAACAACCTACAACCTTGATTTACCAATCAAATGAACCGTGGAACCATGAAATTTGTTTACCATACATTAATAAGGGTTCAATGTGACCACCACGAGCGGCCTGAGCGACATCTACGCGATAATCAAACTCGTTCAACACTCTTGTCAGCATGTCCGGTGTTACGGTTTCGATGGCGTCCATAATTCTTGTTTTGAAGTCGTCAATGTTAGCCGGAAATGGTACACGAAACACTTGATCCTTTATGTACACCCATAGAAAAAAAACGCACCGGGTAAGATCCGGGCTTCTTGGGGGCCAGTGATGAAGAGCCTGGTCACCAGCTGCTCCTCGACCAATCCAGCATTGCGGCAACGTCTCGTTCAGGTATCCGCAAACAGCTAGGTGCCAATGGGGTGGCGCACCATCCTGCTGGAAAATGAAGTCCCCCGCCGCCTCTTCTAACTGAGGAAACAACCACTCTGTAAGCATGTCCAAATAAGGGATTCCAGTAAGTGGACTCGTGAAAAAAGAAAGGGCCGAAAACAGTGTCTTTGGATACAGCGCAAAACACGTTCACTTTGGGAGAAGCGCGCTCGTGTTCGGTGGTTTCATGTGGAGGCTCCTGACCCCATATCCACACGTTGTGCCGGTTCACCTTACCATTTGTATGGAACGTCGCTTCATCGCTAAAAACCAGCTTAGACATGAAGGCATCGTCTACCTCGTTCTGGGCAAAAACGAACACGCAGAAATCACGTCTAAGTTCTTTACCCCTTTCGGTAAGAGCCTGTACAAGCTGTAACCTGTATGGATTGTACAGCAATCGCTTTCGCAACACTGTCCATGACGTCGATTGACTGATTTACATTTCCCGGCTAGCTTGTTGAGTTGATTTTCTCGGACTGCGAACGAACGCTTGTTGAATCCGTGTTCATTCTCTTTGGACACACGCGGCCGTCCGGAAGTTTTGCCTTTGCAAAGGCACCGTGTGTCTCGGAACTGACTAAACCAACGTACGATAGATAGGCCTACTCCACCTATCGGGAGGACGACGTCCGTATTTGCGACGGAATTCACGTTGAACAGTAGTAACCGATACACATTTAGCAAACTGAATAATACAGAACGCCTTCTGTTGTTCCGTCGCCATCGTGATGCGGACTAACACACAACACATGCTCATAATGCGACGACAGATGCTCCCAGTGTCATCTCTCGGCACATAAAGGAAACATCAGACCGTCCCCTTCACATTGACGTGTCGAATGTGAGCTCGCTACCCCGTCACCACCTCAAACTGAGAGTTACGAACGCCATCCAAACCGTAACACCGGACATGCTGACAAGAGCGTGGAACGAGTTTGATGATCGCGTAGATATCGTTCAGGCTGCTCATGGTGGTCACATTGAACGTTTATGAATGCATAGTAAACAAAGTTCACGGTTCCATGGTTCATTTGATTGGTCAATGAAGTTTGTAGGTTGTTTGGTTTCGATATTATAGATCTTCAAAGTTGGGGTATTCTTTTATACTCATCCTGTAGAATAAATCTGTATGGGGGACTTGCATTTCGGGAATTTAATTGTGTTTTAGTTGACGTAATTCACAAAGAGTGAAAACTTTTGACGCCCACTGCTGGAGTAGAGACCACGTACGCGCGCGCGCACACACACACACACACAGCCCAACACATGTGTCAGCGTGTAACTTTTTATATGACTATCGTCACAAGACAGTGTGTTGGGTCTCTGGTTGAGAACGGGGGGTTTCCTACAATGGCTGAGATATATTTACTATTTAATGGAGTGCACATGGACGTATGCAAATACAGTAATTTTGTTTGCTGAAGGTAACATGTTTTTTATGATTTTGTAATTTTGGAGGGTGTAGGGCCTATGTAACTTTAAACTAGCATCTCCTCACAGTTTATATTGTTTTTCCCTGAAGAACGTTCCATATGTTAATTATTTGCGCTTGTAAAGAGTTTTATATCCTGCCACTGTCGGCTAGAAATATGGCTGCACGTGGAGTAACCTTATGGATATAATTTTTATCCCCCTGCCAAAATGAGCCGCCAATGATGAGAGACTATGGCTTATTGTGGACAATTCACGGGATACTTAACTATGCATATCGCATACCATAGGGTAGGGAGGTGGTTTTAACCCTGTTTTAGGTTTTTCGAGGTATAGTTACTTTATAGAAAACCGCACACAACATTTGTATATGACATGCGGTTTTTTCCAACATGAATTGTAAAAAAATGTTTACTGAGGGGGCAATATTGCCGTTTCT
>NQII01003283.1:104043-179277 GCA_002778355.1 Clitarchus hookeri | reverse complement strand
GTTATGATATCTACAATATATGTCTAGTGCTGCCATCTACGTCTGTCGTTAGCAGTTAAGATTTTTAAAAAATAAAATCAGTCGTTGCTCTGTCTTTGTACGATACGTTGTTTTATTTTAGGTTATGGGACCAGTTCGCTATACAAAACAAAAGTTTCGCGATTTTGTTGCTTTAAGAAGTATATTGCAGTTACGTTTAGCAAGTGTTAAAAGCAGATTACAAAAAGTGCGCGATTGAACTGTGACGTGACGGATTGTTGTATTTATCGGACTGAACAAGTTTAGTGCATCAGATTCAAAATGTCAACGAACTATCTTGTTAACGTTCCCAAGTTAAAGGGACGTGATAATTACAACGAATGGTGTTTCGCGGCGGAGAATTTCTTAATACTCGAAGGCACGAAACATTGTGTGAAGCCAGAAGTCGATAAAGAAATAAATTCTGCAGATGACGAAAGAACCAAAGCGAAGTTGATTATGACCATCGACCCGTCTTTATACGTTCACGTAAAAAATGTTACATCTTCGAAAGAATTGTGGGCAAAGTTGAAACAATTATTCGATGATAGCGGTTTTTCACGAAGAATAAGTTTGCTACGGAATTTGATTTCGATTCGCCGAGAGAGTTGCAGTTCGATGACGTCGTATGTGACGCAGATTATCGATACAGCACAGAAACTCAGCGGAACAGGATTTGAAATTAATGATCAGTGGACAGGATCGTTACTATTAGCAGGATTGCCTGATCGTTTTTCCCCTATGATCATGGCAATTGAGCATTCAGGCATTCAAATGACGGCAGATTCTATCAAAACAAAGCTGTTGGATATGGATTTGGCAAGTCATGATGATGAGTGTGAAGTTAGCGGCGCTTTTGCGGCTCGTTCTAGGTTCAAGGAAAATCAGAATAATTGGTCTATGGCCGGAAAGAATGATGTTGGCAACACTCAACCTTCAAAGTCAAAGTCAAATGTCAAACAGATAAAATGTTATCGATGTAAACAAACCGGCCATTATAAAAACCAGTGCACAAATAATGAAAATACCTCGTCAATGCAGAAAAATAGTACTCGAATGCAGTCAAATGCTTTTAGTGCAGTATTCCTGAGTGGAAGTTTCAACAAAGACGAGTGGTATATCGACTCAGGCGCAAGTGCACACTTAACAGCTAATCAAAGTTGGGTTATGAATGCAAAGTATGAACAAAAGGAAATTGTTGTTGAAAACAGTCAGAGTGTACCAGTAATTTGTTCCGGCGATGTTAAAATCACAACTACGACCGACAGTCACGAGTATGACATCGTAGCGGAGAACGTGTTTTGTGTACCGAGTTTGACAACGAACTTATTATCTGTTAGCCAGTTAATTGAAAAAAGGCAACAGTGTATCTTTCAAGGAAGACGGTTGCTCAGTTTACAACCAGAATAATGAGTTGGTTGCTGAGGCAGTGTTGGTCAACGGAGTGTACAAAGTTAATTTGTTACAACCAGAATGTTTGGCAGCTTCAGTTGTGTCAGGAACAACTTGGCATCGCAGATTGGGACACGTTAATAAAGATTATTTAAATAAAATGAAGAATGCTGTGCAGGGTATGTCCCTTGATGAGAAGGTAGAAATAAGCAAGTCCTCATGTACTACATGTTGTGAAGGGAAACAGTGCCGGTTACCATTTAGGAGCACTGGCCAGCGCAGCAGTAATCTACTAGATATTGTGCATACAGACATCTGTGGACCTATGGAGAATGTGTCCATTGGCGGCTCGAGATACTTCTTGTTGTTTGTTGACGATTATAGTCGGATGACTTTTGTTTATTTTTTGAAACACAAGAATGAGGCTTTGAAGTATTTCAAAATGTTCAAAGCTCAAGTGGAAAATCAAACAAAGAGGACAATCAAAGTATTAAGAAGTGACAACAGGCTCGAGTACTGCAACAAAGAATTTCAAGATTACCTGAATAGCGCCGGCATGATTCATCAGAAGAGCAATCCATNTGTTGACGATTATAGTCGGATGACTTTTGTTTATTTTCTGAAACACAAGAATTAGGCTTTGAAGTATTTCAAAATTGTCAAAGATCATGTGGAAAATCAAACAAAGCGGACAATCAAAGTATTAAGAAGTGACAACGGGCTCGAGTACTGCAACAAAGAATTTCAAGATTACCTGAATAGTGCCGGCATGATTCATCAGAAGAGCAATCCATACACTCCAGAACAGAATGGACTGTGCGAACGATTTAATCGTACAGTAGTAGAAAAGGCAAGGTGTCTACTTTTTGATGCCAATTTAGGAAAAGAATTCTGGGGTGAAGCCACCAATACGGCAGTGTATCTGCAGAATAGAATTGTGGCAGCGACGTTGAATAATAGAACTCCGTATGAGTTGTGGACTGGCTCCAAACCAGATATTAGTCATATTAGAATTTTTGGTAGCACTGTGATGGTCCATGTACCTAAAGAAAAGCGCAAGAAGTGGGACAAGAAGGCAACTAAATGCATTCTCATAGGATATCCAGATAATGTAAAGGGATATCGGGTCTATGATCCAGAAACCAGGAAAGTATCAACCAGTAGGGACGTGATCATCATCGAGAAGGAATCAAAATCTGAAAATCTCATCGAGGTGCAAGCTGATCAGAATTTTCAGAATGTTGATTCAGTGGGGGATCGTAAGGAACCTGCTGATGATGAACAACAAGAACCTGAGTCTATACAAAATAACTCTGAAAGTTCTACAGACAGTTTCCGATATGATGATGAGTCATATGTTCCCAGTGAATTTGAAGATGCAGATAGCTCACTGAAGGACGAAGAGCAGGAAAGCCAAAAGTGCCTACCCAAGCGGGTAAGGAAGTTTCCTGACAGATATGGGTTCTCTAATCTGTGTGTTGACGGTCAAACATATGATGATGCGGCTATTCTGTCTCTGCACGACGCTTTAAGTGGACCTGAAAAGGAGCAGTGGGAGGCGGCTATGAGAGAAGAGTTACAATGTTTCAAAGACAATGATGCGTGGGAGTTGAGTGATGCTCCAGAAGACGGTAGAGTTGTACAGTGCAAGTGGGTGCTTCGTAAAAAGTATGATAGTGAAAATAAAGTCCGTTTTCGTGCGCGTTTAGTGGCAAAAGGTTTTACGCAAGTTGAAGGTGTGGACTTTACAGAAACTTTTTCTCCGGTAGTGAGACATACAACGTTGAGATTACTTTTTGCATTGTCAGTACAACTAGGATTTAAAACTACGCATCTAGATGTTACAACTGCTTTTTTGAATGGTACTATTGAAGAAACTATTTATATGCAGATACCATAAGGTTTTTCAGAAAAAACAGAAAAAGGCCAAGTGCTTAAATTAAAAAAGGCTATTTATGGGCTGAAACAGTCTTCAAGAACTTGGTACAAAAAAGTAGATGAATGCTTGTTAAACATGGGTTATAATAAGTCTAAAATAGAACCATGTTTGTATACAAAAATGAAAAATCAGTTGAAAACTGTAGTCACATTATTTGTCGATGACTTTTTTTATTTTCTCAAAGGATATTAATGAGACAAATCATTTGAAGCATGTCCTAGCAAATCAGTTCAAAATAAAAGATTTAGGAGAAATAAAAAAATGTCTAGGTGTAAATGTTACTGTTGATAAATCTCAGCAAACAATAACATTAAGTCAAGAGATTATATTGATCAGCTGCTGTATAAATTTAATATGAGTCAATGTAAACCAGTTCGGACTCCAATGGAGACTAAGTTGAATGTATCTAACAGTGAGCATTGTGTAGGTAATTTTCCTTATCAACAGATAATTGGATGTCTTATGTATTTAACGGTTTTGACCAGACCGGATATAGCATATACAGTTGGGTATTTAAGCCAATTCAATAATTGTTATTCTAAAGAACATTGTGCATATGTTAAGCGGTTATTGAGGTATTTAAAATGTACTAGAGATTTTGGTTTAAAGTATTCTGCTAATGGTAGTTCAATATTAGAAGGATTCGCTGATGCTGATTGGGCAGGAAATGTTATTGACAGGAGGTCATATACTGGAATTAGTTTTACTTTATCTGGTTGTGTAATATCTTGGGAAACAAAGAAACTCTTTTGTCAACGAAACAGTTCATCACTCCCCGAGTACATGGCGATAACAGAAGCTTGTAAAGAGGCTGTTTATTGAAGAAATTTGCAATGTGAAATTACAAAAAATATGTATACTATGGATCTGTTCAATGACAATCAGAGTGCACTAAAGTTAACTATAAATCCAGTTTTTCATAAGAGAACCAAACACATCGACATAAAATATCATTTCTGTAGAGAATGTGTGGCAAATAATGTTGTAAATGTTAAGTATTTGCCTACGGCTGAAATGCCTGCTGATTTGTTCACCAAAAGTTTATGTTCTGTTAAACATTATAAAATTTTAGATAAATTGGGTGTGTAAATTGTTTAATATAAGCGTATATATTGTTAGATATTGTGGGGGTGTTGTTATGATATCTACGATATATGTCTAGTGCTGCCATCTACGTCTGTCGTTAGCAGTTAAGATTTTATAAAAATAAAATCAGTCGTTGCTCTGTCTTTGTACGATACGTTGTTTTATTTTAAAAACGCCTGAGGTTTAATAGATGCGAGATTTAATGGGTGATTTTCGTCAATTGTGGTATGGCTCTTTTCGCCACTGTATCTGAATATATATGATGGTTATAGTATCAAAATTTGACTGGTTCTTACGTANTGGTATGGCTCTTTTCGCCACTGTATCTGAATATATATGATGGTTATAGTATCAAAATTTGACTGGTTCTTACGTAATAATGTACCGTATACACTTAAGACATTTTTGTTCGTAATTGGTTTTTGTGAGTGTATGAAGCTACTTTCCTATTTCTCTGGGTCAATGGAAATTCTCTTAGATTGAACTTTCATGATTGGTCTGAAAAGAGTCAAGCCAAGTCTAAAATACGTCACCTGATAAATAAAGGTTCCAAACGTTACAGTGCCCTGAAAAATATGTTGTCTCAAAACATCTTTGCGATTTACAGCGTCTCTAAGAATGGCGTAAAATAAGTACATAACGCGTATTTTTCATTGTTATTTTTAAATTGGAAAATTTTCTTAGTCGATTGTCATCACTCCAAAGCCTATTTCTTCGGGCGTCGTCTATGAACACGTGTTATTTATTTCATTACGTGTGTTTTGGCGGTGTGTTGTTGTCAGTGAGTGATGTGCTTTCATGACACATTTATAAATCCGTAATACGTTTTCCGGCCGCGCCCATTTTCTTGGTGCACAGGCAACAATAAGTGCCACTCTGAGATTACAACTGCTGCTGTACAGGAATCATTCGTGCCATTTAAATACGATTTATCACTTATTTTGGCATGGAAATGTCTTTAAAATCAGACCGACTCATGGAGTATCAGGGCGTAATCGGTGATGTAATGTTTGCAGGGTAATTCATTCCGGCAATATAACTTTGTGATAACCACACCATTGAAATGAATGAGGTGTCGTTGGATCGGGTACACTGCTACGATGAGAGCGTTATATTGAGTTGGCGATGCGCATCCACGAGGACCGGGTGGGGGCCTGCGGTCACAAGAGGAAATTTTGGACTTGCGCAAAATATTCTGGGCAGTATATCTCTTAACTCCGATGTGCTAGTTTGGGGATTTAGATTCCGAACAAAATATTTCGTATATATCTGTCGTTTTACTTCCATTTCTTTCCCATGTCCCAAAGGTAAGTCTGCCAACGCAGACGTATTCTCGTAAAATTTACGAGCTTCACCCTACACATCAACACCCCGATTTTTCAATGTTATTCGAGTTCATTTTCACTTTCTATTAATTCTCATGTTTTCAATAAACCCAATTTTTCATGGATTGAGCTATTTTTCTGTAAATTAGTCAATTAGTTATTAATACTGCCGGAATTGTTTAGAAATTATTTTTGTGGTATTGTGGATAACACTTTATCTATCAGGTTGTAAATTTATTTTCAAGTTTAGTTACTCAGCTAAAAATTCTCACTGCACTTCCATCCACATCAGACAAAAGAACCAAAGAGAATGAAATTGTCATATTTTTTTATTGATCACGTTTGTACCCTTTTGCCAATATAGCACTTCAATCGCGTGGACGAGTAACTTCATAAACGTATAATATAAACTGTGAGCCAACTGGGAGAGTAACTAAAAANCACTTCAATCGCGTGGACGAGTAACTTCATAAACGTATAATATAAACTGTGAGCCAACTGGGAGAGTAACTAAAAATGCAATTATTATGTGTAGCCTATCAAAGTAACTCGTCTGAACATAGATAGATAGTTAACTGCAGCAGCGTGTGCTGGTGCGTTCCCGCCGATGCACGNCACTTCAATCGCGTGGACGAGTAACTTCATAAACGTATAATATAAACTGTGAGCCAACTGGGAGAGTAACTAAAAAATGCAATTATTATGTGTAACCTATCAAAGTAACTCGTCTGAACATAGATAGATAGTTAACTGCAGCAGCGTGTGCTGGTGCGTTCCCGCCGATGCACGTGTTCAGGGGACGCAGCACCACCAACAGCCACCGTGAAGGCGGCGGAAAGCCAAACACACCCCCGAGCAAGCTGTGAGACACCCAATACACATGTCGCAAGAATAAGGAAGCGCGTGGAAGCGAAACAACTTGATGGTTCCTTTGAAGTGGGCGTACACATTATCTTATTGGCTGCACGATGAAGTCCCAGGAACGAATCTTGCTTCTGACTGGCTACTGCGAGCTACGAAAGGTTCCCTGTTGGCTGCCGGCTGGCGAGTAGGTTACCATGGCGTTGATAGGTGGACGACGCACAGAGGAGTACTGTAAGGCAAAAGTTGGCGAAGCGTCTTAAATTGAAACTTTTTAATAGCAATGAATCATTATTATTTTTTCTAAGTTTAATAGAAAATGAATATTTCTATGGTTTCGGGTCTTGAACTGGAGGCCTTACGCCATGCGTAAACGATAGATATTGCTTAAATGTATATATAAGGTGCGTGTAAGCACGTAAACAGACAGAAAATCGCGAACAAAGTTTGTTAGAAATGATTCAATGCCCACGCCGGTATTCTAACCGGGGTCCTTATATCACCCTATATCATGTTTATTCTTTGTCCAAAATTTGTCTAAAAGCATACTTTTTATGTTTCATACGCCAAACATTTATTCAGAATCTATTCCAGTAATTTTTAATTAAGTATCTCTTAAGTGGTTCTTCCATAGAAAGTCAGTAGTGTGGTTATGTTGTTTTATGGGCATGGATAACAAATATGACCGCCATGACGTCATAAACTGATTGCCTCAAGCCGGCAAGGACACCCCGCGTGACCGCCGGCCAAGAGCGCTGGCTGTGATGTCATCCAAGATGGCGGATGGTGCCACAGGTCCCAGCCCTTGCCCCCGGAGACCCATGAGCACACTAGTAATGCTTATGGGGTAGAGGTCTCACTACTAAAGGTCAGTAGATAATGGAAGAAATGGCTTCAAATCACGAACTGAATCGAATGAAAAACCACATTCTACTCAAACAACAGCGACACTTTGCTATACATTGGTTGACAGAGAAAATGCAACGCAATGAATACGTCAATGCAGTGCCATGAAACGTAAATAGCGGATGTACATATGCATGTTATGCATGTTATTACCATTTCTGGCCATCCAAACGAACTACGTGCGTAATGTAGACAGACCGCCAACACGTGAACCGTCATTCAAGATGTCGTCACGGCCGCGTGAAGAGAAAATTTCGGCTAAGACTGGGCGTAGAGGATGGTCAAGGCGTTGTAATGCTTTTTAGACACCGTAGTTCGCAACTCCGCCAAACGGATTGGCTCACGTGATGTTTCATCGTAGGTCTCGAAATTGCTGGTTTGCCCTTGCGCCTTACTGCGCAAGAAACGCAACGTGATGTCACAAACGTCGGTCGTATTTGGCGGAAGTGGTCCAAGAAGAAGATATGCATAGCGGTAGTGATATTTCGCGAAAACATTTCAAGACAACTTATATTTCAAAACGCGAATCATGTAGGGGTCGTGACGATGTTGCCGCATTCTGAGTGGCCCAGTCATATATGAAAACGCCTTCTCAAGATATGCAGCCAAATTCGCATATTTGGAGTAATGTTAACTCCTGAAGTTATAGTGTGTTCTAAATACGTGACGCTCACACCCCACAACGAGTCCATCAAACCCATAAGCTTTCAACGCAATCGTTATTTATTTTGTATTTCCCCACAAAAGTAAATGTTTAATTTTTAACCCATTCTGAACCTAGGGAACACAAATGTGCACATTACACTCGTTTAGATAATTTTTGATCTTTACTGCACACTGCGAAGCTCAATAACAAATTATCTTACATGTGGGTAAATTGTCGCAAACTGTCTTACTGGTCTAGGTCATAATTGGTTCATATAACTGTAGCCGAACTTATAGCCTACAGCTCATATGCTGTGACAACGAAACAAGTATCGTGTCGAATATAATATAGCACGCATTATAAAATTGGTGTTTTGCAACACTTGTAAGTGTAAATTAAAGTGGGTCTGAAAGAGTTAAATATAAGTGTAAAATCGTAAAAATGTCAAGTTCCAACATATATTCGAAAACAATTGAGCTATTTTGATTAGATAATCAAACTTTATACTTCAGAATGGCAAAATCCTCACTGGCCCAATAGAATGGGATAGTAACTTAATACATGCATGAGGGCCAATAACGAAAGAGGGCCAATAACGAAAGAAAGATGTGAAAATGTGTGAAGTACGTTGAATCCTAGCAAACTTTTGACTTTTCCAGCGATAGTCATAATCTCAGTAGATTGTAAATCCCTCAACTATAAACATTGAATATATGGGTATTAATTTAATATCCATAATATATCAAAATGTAATACTTTTTTTCTATTTTGATTTAACTCAAAATAAGTTTTCCAATACCAATAAGTAACCAAAATTGTTCTTTCCACTTTATTTTTCCTTGTACATAAATTAAAAGTATTGAAATAAATACATAAAAATAAGATTATGAGGTAAAAATATAGCTGTATAGTGTCATTAGTGGACGGAAGTTATAAATTCCTTCATTTCAATTATGAATGCGTTTGTTAAAGGTAGTAGTACCGCGAGAATACTGGCTACATCTTTAGAACTCCGGAAGTAGCCATTCATAAAATATATTAATTTATGTTGAATTCATTGCAAATTATTACACCAAAGAAGTTGGTTTTCGTCATTATAATGGGAAGTAATAGAGAGTAATGTATGACAATATTACGTTCATATTGCTTGAGCTCACTTATCTACTGCGTAAATAAGGACAAAATAATTATATTTTAAATTTTGGACTCTTATACCATTGCGATTAAATAGTTCCCAGCAATTATCTTGAAATAATTTTTTTTAACATGCTGTTAGGGCAAAAGTTTGCATGTGAGCAGAAATGCATAATAAAAATATAATATCTTTAAGATATTTGGAAATTTTATTGAACATAACTGGAACAACGGCTACAAAAGATAATTATACAAAAAATAAGTAAAGTTCTGATTCGAAAAGCGACGTGTGACCTCAGGCGAAACAAATGTTAGCTCTGCGCGAATCACTCTCGTCGCCGCGGCACGGCGCCGGAAGCCGGGCCGAGGTAATGGGGGCGCATGCGATCGCACTCGCGAAGTCGCATTACCGCTCGATCTGCAGCGCGCTCCGCTAATCGCGTTCCTCTCGGCGTGTGGGCAGTAACTGCGTTACAACTGTTAGCGACGCTGGAGCCCCAGGGCGTCGCTGTGTGCGCGAGAGAGGGACCCGTGGAGAGGACGATCGCGCTCTAATTTTCACCAGCCCCATCCAGTGGAATCCCTGTTGCAGCATTTTTCGCTGCCCGCTCTCCGACACACGTAATCACAATGGAGGACGACAGAAGATTTTTTTTGCGACCAGCTACCANGCTGCCCTGCTGGATTAGGTCCAAGGGATTCCACCCCTTCAAACTTCAAACCCCTCCTTCTCCCTCCTCAGATAGACGGATGCTACAATTGTTGCGAATATCGGTGAATCCGCCTACATTAAGCCTCACAGGCCAATAGGCTCACAGAGGCTTCGATGTAGGTCTCCCGTCCGAAATTCGCTTCGGTGATGTAAAGAGACCCTGGAATTTCTCATCTTCATATGACGCAAAAGCTGCACATCCGTCATTGTTCTCTAGCTGATAAGAGTATTTGCAGACTGTGCAATTAAAATCTTTATGTATAAAATGAATTAGAGGGTGAAGAGATCTGGGCGGCTTTTAACATCGAAGTCTTGAGAGCCGATGAGGATGAAGTGAGCTGAGTATAGAGTAGCGCCGGAATGAAAAGGTGAAAAGGTGGGGGAAAACGGAGATCCCCGAGAAAACCTGCCGACCAGTGGTATCGTCCATCACGATTCCCACCTGGGAAAATCTGGAGTAAATAGGCCGGGGATTGAACCCGGTTCGTCTTGGTGAAAGTCGAGCAGTCTAACCGCTCAGTCACCGTGGCCCCAGCAATTTCGAGAATAACTTCGCTTGTCGATCATGCGTTACAGTCTTATACTCACCAAAGCCATTGCAGTTTAGTTTTCGTTTTGCTTTTGTATAACTAAAATTTTGCTCTTAGCTGAATTACAGACCATACAGGTCTTGTAAAGTAATTGATTTGTAACTTATCGGGTCTCAAAACCTCGTTGTTAAAAGCCTCCCAAATCTCTCAACTCAATTTACCTCACGGTCTGTAAGTTACGATGGCTCGCCTTAAACTTTGTCCGATGGAGAAAATGATCCTCAAAATTTTCTACAAATTCACACAATGTTATGTATTCATGTCTACGGTATGTATATCCCATGAAGCTGTAATTTTATCCTTCATATACTTATTTTGCTGGAGAATTCAAAAATATGCATTATAAGTGTACGAAGTGTTGAATCATTGAGGTTTCAAAAATCCTGATTAAGCTATTTGGAATTTAGGAAAGAAAACACACCACACAATTCATCCTACACAACACCGCGTTCTGAGTCCGCTCGTGAGAAGGCCGTCTAATAAAATCGCTAAATTTCCCGGCCTGCATTTATGTTATATTGTGCCTGGTATTACGGTGTAATCAGGCCTTAGCTGAACGGCCTGTCTGATCACATCTTCAAACATTAAACCACGAAACGAGTGTGATTGCAACACCACCGAGCAGAAATAAGACAGTTGCAGAAATCCTCTCCAGTGGCCAGTAAACGGGGCCGCAAAAACAACGCGCCCGATATAGGCCGGCGTAACACCCAAAACAGCGTCTTTTGTAGTCGACCTGAGCAGAGAGAAGACCATGGAAGATGGGTGTGTCTGGCCGTCGTTAACCGTCTCGTAGAATCAGCCTCCGGCAACATTAACAAGGTGATTACTTTCCAGTTAGATTATAATAAAATGGCTTGAGGTAAATATAATGAATAAATCATCTTGGTATTCAATTTAAAGCTCCCCCGATCAATAATAATATATATTGTAATTATATAATCTTAATGTTAATAAACCTCATTTTATACTGTTGTGCTCTACCGAGCTTTATTGAGCTACGCCCCCGGCAACTTTCACGTTCAAATAGCTTAAAAGCTAGTTCGTAAAACCAAGGAACAGATTTCTCGTGTATGCGATGTTCTAAAGCTTTGCATGACCTGAAAATGTCTCATTCAATACTTCCAGACAAATAAAAAATACATTTGTTTCAAGCCAGTAAATAACCGCAGATTTTGGTGTACCGAGAAAGCAATCGACAACCGTACATTTCGTTGGTTGAATAATGCAACTTAAACGTTACTTAGATATTGTTCTGTCAGTAGCATAATTGGCAACAAAGCCGGTACCGTACGCAGCAAAGCCTCAATCGCTTATACTTTGCGAGTCTTCTTTGAAGGCTAATCTGATTCGTGGAATTTTGTACGCCTATTTAACGTTAGTGGTTAATGCCAGTATTATCGATCACGCAGCACGCTCTTCACGGCATTAAAAAAAATACCGAACACGAGATCAACGCATACCAAAAAATTACACGATTGCCACACTTTAACTCAAAAATTAATGTGTAATCTAACGGGTTAAAATTTTCTTGACGCAATTTTAACAAGTGTTGAACGCTTTGCCTAGGACTTCCCTAGTTCTCTTGTGCGAGTGAGAGGCCGCAGTGGTGCAGCAGCCGGAGAACTAACTTCCACCTAGCCGAGCCGGGTTCCATTCCCGGATTTTCGCATGTGGGATTCGTGCTGGACAATGCTGCTGATCGGCGGGTTTTCTTGGGGATCTATTGTTTTCCCAGGCCTAGAATTCCGGCGCCACCCCACGATCACCTCGCTTCCCCCTCATAGGCTCCCAAGATCCCGATGTTAGCAGCTGTCCAAAACATCTCCACGCCACTGTTGTAACATTGGTAGCATAAGCATGTCGTGCCAGCAGGTTCGCATTATATTCCTGCCACACCGAAACTTCTCCCTCCCCTCTAACCACCCCTAACCCTGGCAACCTGATCCGCTGATTTGCGAACTCGTCGATATCGATTACACGTGCGGCAAGGGTGCAAAGGACGAGAAGGAATGGGGGGAGGGGGGAGATGTTGGCGTAGCCAGGAACAAAGTAAAGACCACCCACACACTGTGTTCCTGTGCGGTGTTCCTATGCCTCCTTCACTTCGCACTCGGCGGGAATGGTAACGGACACTCGCAGCACAAACGTTTGAGTCATCTGTGAAGTTTGTCAATATTGTCAAGCCGTTAAGGGTCCCGCCTAAATAGCACCTAAACTGCGTTGTAGAAAGTTTGAAATACACGTTTTAACACGAAACTACACTAAAGAGCCAACAAAACTGGTACACCTACCTAATATCATGTAGGGCCCCCCNCGTGGTATGGACTCGACTAATGTCTGAAGGAATGCAGGAGGCAATTCACACCATGAATCCTGCAGGGCAGTCCACAAATCCAATCTACGCCAATTTGAGAAAGGGTTACACGTCTGTCACGTTTAATGATTCTCGTCAGTCGTCGTTTGCCCCGTTCTTTCACGATCTTTTTCCTGGCCGCAGCGATGTCGAAGATGTGATGTTTTACCGGGTTCCCGATAATCACGGTACACTCTTGAAATTGTCGTACGCGAACATCCAAATGTTATCGCTACCTCGGAGATGCTATGTCCTATCTCTCGAGCGCTGACTATAACACCACGTTCAAACTCACTTAAATCTTGATAACCTGCCATTGTAGCAGCAGGAACCGATCTANACTATAACACCACGTTCAAACTCACTTAAATCTTGATAACCTGCCATTGTAGCAGCAGGAACCGATCTAGCTGCCGGCCGCATCGCGTTACTCTGATTGGTTTCATACCTCTGTTATTTGCATACGGACGCCTATACCAGTTTTATTGGCTCTTCAGTGTATTAACCGTGTATCCCATGTGCTCATCTACGAAAAGAACAGACACTTAAGACAACGCATGTTGAGTATTTTCAAGACGTAATACACATTTAAAAAAACCATTTCATAGTAGACCCTACTCTAAAATATTTAAAAGAGGCTTTTTTAAATCGCAGTATCTCAAAATGTGCACGTCAGAGACATACAAAAATACTCAAGTGCCCTGAGATGAAACTTGTTACAGACTTCGCCCCAATGAAATGATGGTGTCACCGCTTAACTCTCATTGGTACACGGACCACGATATGAATACTGCACGCCAGTTTGGAGTCTTGTGGTTAGTGACGGTGGAGCATTTGATGGGCATAGCATCCTTATCCCGCGCTTATCTGCCTTAAACTCGAAAACAGCTCCAGGCAGGCGGGACCCTTGAGAGAATTTATTACATTAAAAAAATATATAGTTTAAGCAACCATCTCGACTGTTAAAATAGTGACATGCATCTAGCTTAGATAGTAATACCAACATAACAGTGTGTTTTTTTCCTGCCTGGGACTGTATTTGGAATCGTACATATGGTAACTACAGCAGAGCGCTGTGTTCCTACTATGATACAGATAGTATAATATTTGGAATGTTCTCCCAACTATGAGTATTGTAATTCTGAATAGAATGTTCTGTTTCTAATACTGAACAGTTTTGTTATCGGGTTTGAGGGTAGCTGCAACAAAATATTGTTGAAGTGGTTCTATTATGTAATAGGATCACAGTACTCTGCTGTGCAACCATATGTGAAGTAGCAAATACAATCACAGACAGGAATATCTATTGGTATTCTACCTGCAACCCATCAGNTGTGCAACCATATGTGAAGTAGCAAATACAATCACAGACAGGAATATCTATTGGTATTCTACCTGCAACCCATCAGGTGGATATCTTTATTTTGACGGTCTAGCTGATTCCTACAACCTTATATTGTTCACGCTGTTTTCTTTTTCCTCACAACTTCAGCAATTATAATGAGGTATAAAGGGAGAAAGATGGTCTTAATGTAGCAATGTAAGAAATNTTTTTCCTCACAACTTCAGCAATTATAATGAGGTATAAAGGGAGAAAGATGGTCTTAATGTAGCAATGTAAGAAATATCTAATTACGATGGTAGAATACGCTATTTTGGTTAATAATAAAAACAATTCAATTACGAAAATCGTTAATTCAAACATTTTATATTGCATGGCCATTAAAATAATTTCCTATATTAAGTATTAAGCATTCCAGTGCACACGCTGCAAAAGTCTACAGTTTAAAATTTTAGCTGCGAGGAATCTATTTGTTAAATTAACGGTGATATTTATGCCGTATTTATACCTAACTTAAAACACACGAACATGAGTGTATTTTCTTTTCCATTCGCACCACACCCAACAAGACACGCCCAGCAGGAGTACAAGTTAGTAACAAACCCGCAAGTAAACAAGTACGAATTATGTTCTGGGGGGAGTGCAGAGGTTTGGGCGGCTCTTAGCATCGAGGTCTTGAGAGTCGATGAGGGTGAAGCGAGGTGAGCACAGAGCGGCGCCGGAATGCAAGGACGGGGGTAAACTGGAGATCCCTTAGAAAACCCTCCGACTAGCCACAACGTCCGTCACGATTCCCACTTGTGGAAATCTGGAAGCGACCCCACCGGGGATCGAACCCGGTTCGCCTTAGTGGGAGCCGAGTATTCTGACCACGACACTACCGTGGCCCTATTCTGTTCTAAGTTCAGACTGTCCGATCACTTGGGGCTGTGGCTAGGGAACAATCGGGTGAAGTTCGACTATGAAAACGACTGTGGCACAGAATATAAAAATATGTAGAAGTGAAATGTAATGGCGGTTTATTTGATGTGGACGTGTCCGTTCGTTGATTGGCTGCGCGTGGCTCTGGAACGAGCCTCACGTCTGAATCGCTAATGCATTCTGCGAAAGTTTCCATATTGGTTGGGCTAGTGGCTTGCTAGTAATTTGCTATATTCCATTCACGGTTACTTCCAACGGTTCTGAAGCCCTGCTAAAGTTCTACTTCAAGGATATCGCTCCGCCTCGTGCAAACCAAGCTTCGCAGAGTCTATTAAATTACAGCAAAGGGACAGCGCACCGCATTCNGATATCGCTCCGCCTCGTGCAAACCAAGCTTCGCAGAGTCTATTAAATTACAGCAAAGGGACAGCGCACCGCATTCATGTGCTCTCAGAGTGATAACATATTGTATAAAAACTATTTCTTCCTAGGCATTACCAACAAACCTATTTTCTCCCAGTTTTATTCATATTAAGTATAAATGAAGTATGATAATTTATAGGTAAATTGCAAATTAAACTTCAGTCTAAAACCNGATATCGCTCCGCCTCGTGCAAACCAAGCTTCGCAGAGTCTATTAAATTACAGCAAAGGGACAGCGCACCGCATTCGTGTGCTCTCAGAGTGATAACATATTGTATAAAAACTATTTCTTCCTAGGCATTACCAACAAACCTATTTTCTCCCGGTTTTATTCATATTAAGTATAAATGAAGTATGATAATTTATAGGTAAATTGCAAATTAAACTTCAGTCTAAAACCNAGTTTTATTCATATTAAGTATAAATGAAGTATGATAATTTATAGGTAAATTGCAAATTAAACTTCAGTCTAAAACCAAACATTTATTTTATGTTAACACAAGTATAAAATGCTTGAGATGCATAGCATTCTTTGAAAAAAACCAAGCACGTACGTCACACATAGGATGATGTTTCAAAGGTTTTACTCAAAAAGTGTGCAGAAACCGTGAATAGACTTACAGGCGTTGATCTGCGTACGGCTTTTCTACATATAACTGGCCAGTGACGCCATTTTGCTAGCGTGTGCGGCTGGAGTTGGAGATGCCGACAGTATTTTTGTATAATTATTTTAAAGTTCTATGTGATCTTGACGTGCTGGAAAAAACTATTTTCTACGTACGTTTCCTTTACACTTTTTGAATTAAACTTTTGGAAACTCACTTCTGTATGACAACCCCGGTTGTTCCTTAAATATGTCACGTATCTCAAGTGTTTTATACATGTTAACTTACGTGCCGTGTTTTATACATGTTAACTTACGTGCCGTGTTTTATACATGTTAACTTACGTGCCGTGTTTTATACATGTTAACTTACGTGCCGTGTTTTATACATGTTAACTTACGTGCCGTGTTTTTGGTTAAATAATGTTACTTATACTTGATCTATGAGTAATAATATTTTATTTATAATTATTACGAATATAAACAGAGAGAAAATAAGAATACCTTGCAACAAGTAGTTCTTTTACAAAATATTACTACACTTAGTGCACACAAATGCATTGCGTTTTCCCTTTGGTGCAATTTCCTAGTCTAGGTTGAAATTTGTTTGCATGAGGCAGAGGAATATCCTAGAAGTATGACATAAGCAGTGCTTAAGAAAGTTGGAAGTAACACGACCTGACATAAGAAATAAACAAGCGCCAAAATACATTTCTTGATTTTTTTCAGTATTTTTTTGGTATATTTTTTTTATCCTCTTTGTTTGTCTTTATTTTCATACTTTTTAGCTGACACTAATCGAAATGCATTTGTTTTTGCTGAATGCGAATCTTAATTGGGATCTGTTTTGAATTTATTGGTTTTATTTGTTTTAGTAATAATTATACGAATAAATATTTTCGTCGTAGTATATTTGTACTGTTACGGTTTATATTTTAGTTTTTTAACTAGATTGTTTTTTATACATTTTGTGAAATAGACAAGTTGCCAAATAACCAGAGTAATGGATAAAGTAAATGTTGCTCAGGTTTATTGCAGTTACGTAGTTCGTTGTGTCAATGTAACCCAGCAACAGTGACATTTATCAGGGATAGAGAGAGTAATTTGTCGTAATATAGTCACATTACACGTTCAATAGCCTGTACAGATAGCCACGCGTTTTATAGAGTTGTTTACAGCATTTTTGTTAAAATATTTACGTGCTGACAAGACTTCAATACGCAATTTCGTGACATAAACATTAATTTGGTTTTTGGCCACGTGAATATCTAAGAAGACATTTAATTAGATTATGAATACTTCCATTCTAAACGTCAGATACAAAACGAATTTAAAAATTATCCAATCAATGAACTGGATATGGGCCTAAGATGTTTAAAATACAAATAGTCGTAAAATGTTTCCGTAAAAAATCAGGTGTCCCAAATGTTTACTGAAGAATGCTTATTCAAGACACAGGAATCAGAATAGTATGTGGTAAAACACTCCGCCCTTTTGTGTTTCGAATAAACATCACATTAAACATTTAATTCGACGGTCGTCTTACTCTACAAGTCCTCAACTACATTGCAGTATAATCCCACATAAGGATGGGCTCAGGTTGTCATAGGTGACTCATTACTGAATTATGTTGTTTTGTATTACATTTTTACATGAGACGCATGGAGCGCGTATCTGAGTTCGTGAGGGACAGAGGTCTTAATAAAAATAAAATAACTTAATGGAATTTCTAATTTATTCACACACCTATTATTTACAGTATTAAATTATCTGTCTCCAATATTATTCATTTTATTTAACAGTGAACGCAATCTTGAATGTCTATTTCAACTCTAATTAACGTTAACTACAAAACGACTTCACTTTTTTATCCGAAAGGAAAAGTCATAACATTTCAAATGTGATTTGTAATGAGTTTTATTTCCATATTTTCTTAAATATTAACCTATAATAGAAACAAACAATACATAAGAACACATAACACTTCCCTGGCACTGGGTTCTCAACCAGTAATTCAGGTACAGATATTTGATACCTTGTTAGAATTAATAATAAATATATCTAATTTTCCTCTTGTTAAAATAGCATTGCCTTATAGGTACAGACCAAAAATATTTCCAATAAACAGGCGCAAACATAAAACCTCCGAGCTGTATTAGGAACGCAGGTAACTTTGATTTGCAGTACGTTTTCGCCATTTTTACTGAGTAAACACAGTCCTTTAAGGTATCATATTAGCTTCGCAGATAACAACTTTAAATGTTCGGAGAAGGTGACAATGCCAGAAAGAGTCCTTACTGTTTAAAATATGTCATTTTTATTTAAAAAATAATTTAAGTTATAAACCGTATCCACATATTAGTGTAGAAAGAGTTGCCACTGATGGCCTTGCAAAGACCAAAACAGCAGACTTCGCATGAGATGATTGTCGGAGTTACCACTTTAGCTTCGCTGGCAGATATTTGTCGATGAGAGACTTGTAGTAAGGAGTCAGTGCCTCAATGTCCGGGATTTCCGCACTTTTAGAGTACAAGTCGTATTTGCTGAAACACACAACCATACTAAACTTATTAGAGTTTCCCCGACACTTATATTTTCCTGTCACTTTTACAAAGTTTTTTGTAGATCAGATATTGGCGTTTTTATTTTTTTTTATTAGTTCACTATTTCGGTTAGAAATAAGTCGGAAGTAGTGTGCACAGCCAAAAAAAAAATTTGTTTGGAACTGTACTGTTATTATAGAGGGGCCAACTTACAATGTATTTTGAGCTTGAAATTACAGGTAGTAGATATTTATATAGCGATTTAAAATAATTTGAAGAAGGTTTGACAGTCTCTACATGTTAGGACTAACATTCCTTATTGTACTTCGTCTTCCNGATTTAAAATAATTTGAAGAAGGTTTGACAGTCTCTACATGTTAGGACTAACATTCCTTATTGTACTTCGTCTTCCAACTGTGCATATTTAACGTCATTAACCCATTTACTGTAATCCATTTATTGTGCAACTTCCCGTACATTAGGCACTGCAACTGTTAAGCGAAAGTTACTACGTATTTCTGAAAATCAGAGCAAATTTTTGGCAAATGTTTCATAAGAATAGTAAACANATTTTTGGCAAATGTTTCATAAGAATAGTAAACATTTGTGCAGTACAACGGTGTTAATTATTCATATTTTTATTTTTACTTCGTATTCAGTTTCTTATGGCTATACACATAAAAATTACTTTTATTTTTAAGTTGCGGCAGGCTAGGTTTCAACTGCTTTATACAAACTTGAGAACAATCTGTCTATTTATTGGCGGATGCTTTAATGACTAGTGTGTCGACAACACTTTAAACTGGTCATTTCAGTGTAACATTTAATATCGGATAATAATGTTTCAGGCCGTGTCAAACAATTCGTCAGCCGATCGCAGAAGTCTAAATGGGCTAAAATGTTGGAGACTGCTGTGTTTCCAGAAAATAACGTGAATTAACTCCGTATGTCTCTCCTCACAGAGCGATAAAATTGCTAGTGTTTACCGACTTATTTTGTCCAAAATTGAAATAAAAATTTTCTTATTTACTTGAACCACGTACTTATTTCAGTAAATTTTGCAAGCAGGACACGTTTTATCAGCCAAACCCGAAAAAATTGTGAATCAGTATTTTTAAAAAATGCAATTAAAGACGGACGTAATTTCGTGTTACTTTTTTCAAGGACAAAAACTGGCTGTTTGCTGGGTCATCAACTGCCAGTGAACAAAGAAGTTACTATCGAGTATACAATTGAGAAGTCTAGCCAGCGTGTCAATTATTGGCCCGTTCCGATATTCACATCTTCCCGAGAGGGTAACTTGACTGGACGCAAACGTGTTAAGTTTATATAGTGCTGGCAAAGCAGTTACCACGTTTGCAACAACCATCCGATGAGCTCTTGTTGAGAGTGTTACATGAACAGATTTCTGAATGGCTCGATTCCTATTTATATTATTTTATGTGTGTGAATTTGTATTGGAATTGGAGAGGGCTCATTAACGTTCCCCGGTGTTATGCCTGAATACTTACCAGGGAACGGCATACAAACTGACTTATGACCTAACTTAAACTAGCACATGGGATTCGAACCCAGAACATCTCACACCACAGACCGGTTGCGCACCAACCGATTGCGCCACGGGTGGTCAGCCTTGTGTGTGAAGTAACACATCTTAATTTTTCCTCTAACGCCAATAAAAATTGTTCAGCGTGATTTCAGTGCATTCCGAACTTTGTGGTTCATTGTTTCGGGAAAGATATTTCTCAGATACTTACTTGAATTCAAGCACCCAATTCAGTTTCTCGTTGTCACTCTCGTTGCACAGGTGAGTATAATCACCTCCCGCATGCCATGGGTAGAAGGAGTGAAACCTGAGGAAAGAACACTTTTATTTAATTTCACTGTGTAAGTAAGTTACTCAAGAAATTTTTTTAACAGTTTTAATGTTTATATGTTTTTTATGTTTATATGTAGTTTTTAATATAACTGTAGAAACCTTTTATTATTTATGTATGGGTGTAGTAAAATTTCGTGAAAAGATTTCAACGCAAGTAATATTTCGAAACACTGTATGGTCGTTTAACTCTCCTGATTGTCTAAATTAATTTTTGGCACGTGTAAACTGTCTGCACACAAATCATGCAAGAGCCGTGCTGATGTATCCGAATTCTGAGTGGCCCAGTCAAATATGAAATCCCCTCTTAAACAGACAGAAACCAATTGCAAGAAACAAACTACTGTTGGGTGCTTATTGTATTGAAGTCTACCGTGTACTCATAATGTTCGCGAAAAATCACAATCTCTATTTATGTACCCTAACGAGTTCTCTCCATAACTTTCATTTATTGCTACCGAACAATATGTACACTTTAATTAAGGAAAATAATTTAAAACTTAAGCCATATTTTCATTTACTAAAATTGTTGTTACGATGTACGAGGGGATTAAGTTTAGTTTATTTTGTGAATAACTCTTTTGTTCTGTGGCAACACTGTTTGTCTCTCACCTGATCATGCTGAGCGCCTGAGGTGGAAGAGTGCTCTTGTTGTACTTCAACACCTGGTAGAGGTACTCGTCGTGGCCCCACGACATCATCAGCTTGTCCAGACCGCAGTTGGGCTCGTAGATCCCGTATTTGGTGCTGCGGACGAAGAACATCATAGCTTAAGGTGCGCTGAGTGAGTGAGTGAAGAGATTTGAGCTGCTTTTAACAACGAGGTCTTGAGAGCCGATGAGGGTGAAGCGAGGTGAGTATGGAGCAGCGCCGGAATGAAAGGACAG
This sequence comes from Clitarchus hookeri, assembly GCA_002778355.1. Classification (NCBI taxonomy): domain Eukaryota; kingdom Metazoa; phylum Arthropoda; class Insecta; order Phasmatodea; family Phasmatidae; genus Clitarchus; species Clitarchus hookeri. The sequence goes on along the minus strand of NQII01003283.1, from coordinate 157,716 downwards.
GGGGAAACTGGAGACACCTGAGAAAACTCGCCGAACAGTGGCATCATCCGGCATGATCCTCACATGTAACCCCACCGGGAATCGCACCCGGTTCTCCTAGGTGGGATACGAGTAGTCTAACCACTACACCACCGCTGCTCCCTAAGTTTAGCTGACAATGGAAGAATTATAACTTATATATTAAGCGCTAACAGAACCACGTTTCATGACTTACGATTGACCATTTCAGGCAATGAACACTCGCAATAAACATGCTCTAATTGACGTTTGTTGATAACTATGCACCTAAACATAAGGAACTTGCCCAACATTCAGTCTTTATTGAAAGCTAACATTTTTTGTGTAGTAAAAATTCTCATTGAGAAAGAAATGGCGAATATAATATTAAACTTAAATAATCATTAACTCTTTGAACATTTTTAAAAATATATATTTATGTCTGAAGATACAGTTTCACCAACAGCAACAACTGCCATTTTCTCATTGTTGGCTGCTGCAGAACTTTAATTTTATATAGATAGGGACGATGTTTTATTACAGGAAATGTTGACTGTTTGTTAGGATTCAATGTACTCTACACAAATTCGACAGTTTTTTTTTTATTTCTGGGTGTAATGCATGTACGAATAAGCTGTAACGACATTTCACTGGGCCAATGAGGATTGACACTCCAAAGGAGAACGCTTGTGACTGTTCTGCAAAGAGTTTAGCATAGTCAAACATTACATCGTCCAACCACGACAGGATAAACTAGCTAGAGTCTTGTCGAATATATGTAGGTTCAAATATTTTCCGTGAATTTCAGTATCTTTAACGTAAAAAACAAATTAGAGTTAGTTATTAACTACAAAAGAAAACTCGACAAAACACACATAATACTGAGTTTCGTTGTGAACCAGCACGTGACACAACACAGTTTCCGTTCTTCTGTACACGTGATAGCTGTTACTTGGGCGCAAGAATGTTCAGTTGTTAACTCCCCTTTATGCCGCATTGATCGTCCACGAGGAAAGCCTAGTCCAGTTTCAATTTTGACTAGTTACAGTTAGATCTCGATATCATCTAGCTAGAGTTAAACAGTAAGAGTGTGGGTGTGCAGGGGTTCATTTCGGATGTCACATACCTACAAGCCAGATGTATAACGGTACATTTTCGATCGTTACAGATCTGTAGCTCACCCGAAATCGCTGTGTTCTTTTCATATCACCTTTAGGATGTTCAAGTGTTCAAAATTATTTCATATACTTTTAAATTAATACATCTATGCCTTGTAATATTAATAGAGTAAAAGACGTGGAATGTTAATTTTGAAATACAAATCACTTACAAAATCCGGGAGGTGATTGTTTATTAAAAATTAAGTAAAAAATATATAGGACACTTTGTAGCTACATGCAATATTAAGGAAGGATTGTCCAATTGAAAATCAAATTTAAAAACAGTAATCTCCCGAAATATCGGAAATTAAGTGACATTAAATAACAATAATTCAAACATTGTTTTCTGTTATTGGGATCCTTAACCTACAGCATACCGGTGTTCTTACCTTCCACGGTAATGAAAATAACAGGGGTGGCCACCCTCTTATTGTATGCAACTTTTGTACCGTCGGGATTTTGAAACGTTTGTTGCTTGTCTATTAAGCAGTTTCACATACGTAACAAATACAGACCTCTTGTTAAAAGTGCGTAGGACCCACCGTTTTCGCTCAAAACACACATGAACCTTAGGTCCAGCGTACAGTCACTAACACGTAGGCCACTCTACACACATGAGTCTATGTTTGACTGCTGGGTCCACTGCAGAAGTGGTGGTGGAAGACATTTAAACACTTACTATAAACAACCTCTACCACATATTTATAGTCATAGAGTACGTAAACAGTGTGGTTATTGTATAAACAAATGTTGACCTGTGTCAATATGCTACACCCCATGGTTCTCAAGAAATGGAAGTATAATGTTCGAAACAGATAATGTGTTATGCCTGCGACATAGGCAACACTGACACACGTGACGCTATGCAGAGGTAGCACCGGAGGGACATTTGACTGACGATACACTTCTACTGAACAGATATCGCTAGCTGTCCGTAAGGCATGCAGTCATCTGTATACTTCTTACACATGGTCTGAATTGACAGACATGCTTTTAGTGTATGGACGATCTGAAAGTAACGTACGTTCGTCCCAGTGTTTGTACGCGGAACGATATCCAGGCAGGTATGGACCACACCACATCACATTAGTGTCAATTACTATACGACTGCGGGAAAAGTGAACCTTGCGGGTAAGGATAGGGTATTGTGTGTTGTAATGGATGTGTTGCAATTTGTACGCCCCCTTTAAGGGTGCTGGACTGAACATAATTAGTATTACGTATTTTATTTTTACTATTTACTGCTCAACGTGTACACAGTAAACGAAGTGTCACTTTCTGGAAGAAATAATTATTAGATTTCATAGTTGCCATAGTTGACGTGTAAGCGCAAGTTAAAGTTGGAATGTTACTGAATCGTATAAAATCAAACCACAAAAAAAAAATAATTAACAAAGGAAGTAAAAAAAATTGACTTCGGGAACCTTGTGTGATTACATAGGGAAACGTATATGTAGTGTGTAGACATTGTTGATAGGCTAAAATGCGAAAAACGTTAACAGTTTACAAATACTACACATTTTCTCAACGTGATTACAAAGGCTTCCTGATGTAGCTCAGTGCTTTTGCATTCACTGTAATTTATGCTGTTGCTGTGATAATGATAGATTGTACTATTAGTAAGAACCCAAACAGTAACATGCGACTTTGACCAGCGCTTACACGTAAACTAAGATATCTAAACATGTATAATTTTCGGGAAATGACAATTCATCTAATGCCTAAATGATGAGCAGTGTGTATAACAAATAAAGACTTACTATGTTGCCTGCCAGTACCCATAAACCACTGGGTATGTGCCACAGGTACGGAAACCTGATTCGGTCCGCGCACATGGCGCACAGTACGGTTTGAGGAGGAGGTACTGGCACGTGTTGAGGAGCTGCCGTCTACAAGCACACGTGAGATGGCAAGTGAGCTGACCAGTGACCGCAGCAGTCTGTGAAGGGTTTGGAATGAACAACTGCTACACCCGTTTCACATTTCACTACCGGAAGGTACAGGCATTACATGCAGACGACTATCACCATCGGACCCAATTCGCGCTATGGTATCCGGAACAGTGTAAAAGTATTCCTGGGTTCGCATCACGTATCCTGTACACAGATGAAGCGTTTTTCACGCGTAACGGGATGTACAATGTACATATCATGCATGTGTGGTCCGATGGCAATCGGCATGCCACTCACACGTCTGGTTACCAGGTACGATTTTCTGTGAATGTGTGGTGCAGTTTCGTAGGCGATATGTTACTTGGAACACACTTCCTACCATAATGGCTGACTGGAGACACGTACGTGGCATTTCTGCAGGAGATATTACCGGAATTGCTGGAGTATGCCCCGCTTGATATTCACTGACGTATGTGGCTACAACATGACTGTGCACCAGCACACTTCGCAATAAGTGTGTGCGAGTACTTGAATACACAGTTTGGTGGTCACTAGATTGTTCACGAAGGTTCTGCGCCATGGCCTGCAAGATCACCGGATCTAACGCCACTGGAATTTTTCGTGTCGGGCTTTATTAAATCGTGTGTATATTCGACACCTGTGGAATCAGAAAAGGATCTCGTTCAGAGAATAATCGGTGCTGCTGATCACATTTGAGCGATGAACGATGTATTCCGGAATGTGCGGCGGTCAATGTCTCATATTTGTGATGCCTGTATTTCAGCTGGTAATATGACGTTCGAACATGTCTTTTAATCTTACAATAATCGTGTTTTATGTTACTTTCGAAATCCTGGTCACAAGTGTCCCTCTGGTGATACCTCTGCACCGAATCATGTGGATTGATAGTTGCCTATGTCTCAGACTAATACATTATCTGTTTCTAATATTAAACATCAATTTATTGAGAACCATGAGGTGTAGCATTTTTAAACAGGTCAACATTTGTTGATACACTTATCATACTACTCACGTACTCTATACCTATAAATGTGTGGTACAGGTTGTTTACAGTAAGTGTTTAAAAGTCTCCCTCCATCACCCAGCAGCCAACCATTGTTTCAAGTTTATTAGTGCGGCCTGCGTGTTAGGGACTGTAACGCTGGACCGAGGTTTCATGTGTGTTTTAAGTGAAAACGGTGGGTCCTACGCACTTCCAACAAGAGATTCATATTTGTTACGTACGTGACACTGCTCATTAGGCCATCTTCGAACGTTCCAAAATCCTAACGGTACAAAATTTGCATACAATAAGAGGGTGGCCATCCCTGTTATTTTCATTACCGTGGAAGGTATAAACACATGTTTGCTGTAGGTTAAGGATCACAATAACAGAAAGCAATGTTCAGAGTATTGTCATTTAATATCCCTTAATTTCCGATATTTCAGGAGATTACTGTTTCAGAATTTGATTTTCAAGGGTCATTCCTCCCTTAATATTGCATGTAGGTACAAAGTTTCCTATATATTCTCTACTTAGTTTTTCATAAGGAATCACCTACCGGAATTTGTCGGTGATTTTTAGAGACACGTTGTATGTATATTACTACATTGTGGGAAATTTAATTTTTATTTTTGTTAAATAATCTAGGCAGAGTAGAAATGCTTTCTGTTTCCTGGCTAGAGCTTAAGATAATTACTTATCTACCAAACTGTCACAAAGAAATTTCAAGAAATTTCCTTATATGTAGAGATGGTGGTAAAAGGCGAAAATATTTTGAGCCAACATATCTTCTATTATACTCTATCTAGCATATTATTTCATTATTGGATGAGAAAGGTTTTCGACTCGGCTAACTTGTTTGCAGACAAACAACGAACGTTCTGCCTTATAGTATCAGCATCCTGATTGGTCCAGTAAAAAGGGGTAGTATCTTCATACATGCATGACAGCCAATAAAGAAAGAAAAATGTCGCATATGTGTACAGTATGTTGAACCCTAGCAAACAGTCAACTTTTCTCGCGATGAATCACCATCTCTAGTTATGTGGCAAGTCAAAAATATACACCTGGATATATTCAGGAATGAGATCCATCCCACAAATCTATACTTATATAAATAGTGCTCAGTGTAACTTTCTAGCCACGTATGTCTTCATTTTTAATTGATATTCGCGGGTTGCATGCACACAAATCAATAAGAGTAGCCACTCCACTTAGTATGTTTTCTCAGAGTAAAATTACATAGTTACGAAAAAGAGTGGAAGGGGGTGGGTTCTTAAATTTGGGTGTAACCAATCTGTGATTGGCTGTACGAAAGTCTTGGAACTTGCTGTTTAGTTCAGCTGTCGGTTGAGAAGAAGGTTACCAGGGATTGATTGGCGAGTGAATGACGTTATAAACATTTGGTTTGGCCATTGGCATCATTTTGCTGACGTGTGTGGCTGGAGTTCAGTGGCGTGTGGTGAAGTGTTGCAAGGTAAGTTCTGTGCATGCAGCAGGAGCCAGTAACCACCATACAGCCTATGGAAATTGAATGTACTCCTACCACTCACAAGCGAGCAGCAAGGGCCCATTACAGGCGTCCAGTGGTGTCAGCTGCCGAGTTACTTTTTAGTGGTGGATGTGTAAACTAGCCAGCAGCAGTGTACATACAGCACACAGCTAACGCGAGCTTACCTTGAAACAGCTCACTATACGCCACTGTAGCAGCTTCTTCATCTTCGTAGTCTGAAGTACACTGTGACAACACCCTTTGTATGAAGAGGGGCGCATACTTACTTGAATCTGGGATCCTTGCCATCGGGGTTGTCGTGGAAGCTGGTGTGTCGGTAGACGATCGAGGGACCCCAATCGCAGCCAACTGGGAAAGTGTCGCCAAGCACGGCCCATTGCGGCTCGCCGTAGAAAAACATGACCTGCCACAACACACACACACACACACACATTTCAAATGTAGGCAAACTCGCCGGGATATAAAAACCAATGGGGTGGTAACTTGTATTCGAACTTGCAGTGAGAAATCTTTGAGTGCACCCGACTGGAACGTGCTATCTGGTGGCCGGGGTTGTTACGAATTATATACTGACGTGTTTTAAGGGTGTTGTGCCAGTTGTAATATTTCGGCATGATTAAACAGTAGACGCCGAAATCTCATTGCTTGAGAATTACAATCTTTGATTCTTTTAAAATTTGAAATATCTTTCACGTAGTGTTTTTTTTACGCTCCTCATTTAACTCTAAAAGTTCTGCACGCTCTGTTAACTGTGCATTAGAGGCATGGGTCATTTTATGACATCCTAGAAATAAAAAAGTACCTCGTCTCCGTTACTTTTGTAACTGACCGGTGCTTCATTTGACACCTGCTGGAGAACTCTGAGTTAATAATTAACAAAGAGCAAAATGAAGGCAGAATCATAGACTTCCGCTCTGGCAGAAAGCAAACAATGAACAGTTCTTATCTACATGATAGTACATAAGACTGTTAAGTCTAACCTACTGTTTATTGAACACAGGAGTTTTTCACTTCTCTTCACGTGCTTAAATAGAACTTGAATATATATTGAGCTATAACATTCTCTTAATAGTAACAGTACTCTTTCGAAGACGTAGTGCTCAAACGTCGGGACAAATAAGTTTTCCATAATTTAATTCTGCTTTCCAATACACGAGCATGAGCCATTATAAATTAATGACGGCATTAGGAACATTACTACGACCACAATGTTATAATACAGGTAAAAGTCCAAATATTTGTTTGGTAAAGTATGGTTTCGCATGGTGTGTACGTTCACTTGTTGCAACTTAATCCAAATTGAGGCACACTGTGGAGGCCAAACCTTCAAGAAAACGGGGACCACTCGATACTTACTGCCTGCGGAAGAGCACTGCTCGCTAAACTCACCGCGGAAATGACCAGTAAACCAATATTTTGTTTTCAAGTGTACACAGGTATGTGAAATGTAACTAACGAATTGCTGGAGTAGAAAATTTTTCTTGCATTGATGTCGAGGTAGAAATAATTACAGAATCTTTTTTTTTATTTGAAACTTATTTTGGGTGTATTGTGAGGTTTTTCTTGCAACATATATTTGGATTCTTGCTCTGAATTGTGTTTACGTAACATACTTGTTGTGTTGTATTGTTTTTCTTGAGATATATAAATATATTACTTATTGAAATTGTATATATAAAATATATTTGTCGGCAACAGCTCACTCTGGCTCGTTTCTATTCCTGTTTTATTAAATTGAGTCTAAACTTTTTCTTTTCATAGTATCTTTTCTGCGACTACAACAAAGTGCTGCGTTTGCGTGTGTGCAGGACACAATAAAGGTTAATATAAAAAATTACCCCTATTGCACGTATCATTCAAATACCACAATTATTCTAACACAGAGCAGATAAGTGCACAGAGACGAAATTGCGTGCGGTTTCTTTGATGTGGGCGAACACATTCTCTGATTGGCTGCGCGAGGCTCTGGGAACGGGCCTTGTTTCTGAATTGCCACCGTACGCTGCGAAATGTTCCCTGCNTCTGATTGGCTGCGCGAGGCTCTGGGAACGGGCCTTGTTTCTGAATTGCCACCGTACGCTGCGAAATGTTCCCTGCTGGTTGGGCTGCAGGTTGGTGAGCATGTTCGAACACGCTGATTGGCNTGCCACCGTACGCTGCGAAATGTTCCCTGCTGGTTGGGCTGCAGGTTGGTGAGCATGTTCGAACACGCTGATTGGCGAGCGGCATAAGAACGTTTTGCTGGCCAGTGACGCAATTTTGGCGTCGTGTGAGACTGCAGTTCGCGGTGTAAGTGGCTGTTTCATCTCTATGTCCTTAACTGCATTTTGTTGAGTTGAGAGATTTGGACAGCACTTAACGTCGTCTTGAGAGCCGATGAGTATTAAATGATGTGAGAATGGAGCGGCGCTGGACTGAAAGTTCGGGGGAAGCGGGAAATCCTCGAGAAAACCCGCCGACCTGTGGCATCGTCCGGCACGATTCCCACTTGCGAAAATTTGGAGTGACACGGTCGGGGATTGAACCCGGTTCGCCATTGTGGGAGGCGAGCAGTCTAACCCGCTCAGCCACCACGGCCCCCAACTACTTTGTGGTAACGAGGAGGAGGATGTACCAACCTTGCCGATGTCGTGTATGAGGCCGGTGAGGTGGAACCAGTCGAGGTCTGGGTGGTCGGCGCGGATGCGCTCCGCTGTCTGGAAGCCATGGTAGATGTTGGGGAGGTCGACGTCAGGGTCGCTCTCATCCACTAGGTCGTTCAGCTTCTCCAGCACTTCCAGCACTCCCGCCTCGAACTTATCGAACTTGAGCCACTTATCGTGCTTGCCTGCAGCAAACAAGCGAGGGAAACAATCACTCGAACAGTTCCTTACTCGGAAACATCACATTGATATACGTAGAGAACTGTAGAATCCGTGAATTCAGTGAATTTTAGGTTTTAGTTCGTAGTTATTTGTATACACTAGCAAATTTAAACTGTTGATTGGCTGCTTGTTTACGCACTTGGAGACCATGATTAGTCGTCCATAATATTGCATGTTTATGATTGGCTTTAAAACTTCCAAGACGGATCGAANCACTTGGAGACCATGATTAGTCGTCCATAATATTGCATGTTTATGATTGGCTTTAAAACTTCCAAGACGGATCGAATAAGTAAGAACATCCGATTTTCGCGCAAAGATTTCAGCTCTAGTTGTATGTCAAAACACTCTATCGCATTATTATTATTATAACTGAAAGAGAGGTAAGAAATTTNCACTTGGAGACCATGATTAGTCGTCCATAATATTGCATGTTTATGATTGGCTTTAAAACTTCCAAGACGGATCGAAAAAGTAAGAACATCCGATTTTCGCGCAAATATTTCAGCTCTAGTTGTATGTCAAAACACTCTATCGCATTATTATTATTATAACTGAAAGAGAGGTAAGAAATTTGGGTGGATCTTAACAACGACGTCTTGTGAGCCGATTAGGGTGAAATTAGATGAGTATGGAGCAGCGCCGGAATGCAAGAGCGGGGTAAACGGGAGAGACATAGAAAACCCATTGAACAGTGGTATAATCCGGCACGATTCCCGCTTGCGAACATCCAGAGTGACCAAGCCGGGGATTGAACCCGGTTCGTCTAGGTGGGAGGCGAACAGTCTAACCGCTCAGCAACCGCTGCCCGAAGATTGGATGACTTACAGTACTCTTTACGCGTCTTATGGATAAGTCCGTTAATCATAAATGTTCGTTATAGGAGTATTTAATTGCGATTAACTAGTCAAAGGCTAATAAGCAAAGGAAAGCGGCCAGGTGGTCTCCATGGTATTGAAATCTAGCATGCGCTAAAACATTTTCGTGAANGCGGCTAGGTGGTCTCCATAGTATTGAAATCTAGCATGCGCTAAAACATTTTCGTGAAAATCGGGTTTCCTTTTAAATAAGGCATCGACCAACTGCAGAAGTAATGCAAACGCAAGAGTGTTAGAAGCCTAGCTTGTCCCGAAATGAATCTGCGAACTTTACTGTTATCTAGATGTACCTTATTGACACTTTGAGTGTGGTATAGATTTACTGGCAATTGCCACAAGTAAGAAGCGGTTCATCTGTATTCATGACATCATCACTATGAGGTCCGTTAATATCAGTATTCCTACTTACAGTACACACGTCCAATCGTTTCACACAAACCGGACGTGTTTACTGTGCTGAACGACGTTCATTATGGGCCGGTTCTCTGCCAATATAACGTCGAGTTGAAAATGACTATATAAATGATTCCTTCCTATGTTTTTAAAGAACAATCCATCCTGTCAATTTGAGCCATATTTCTTGGATGCGTCTTCAAAAAATGAATGCAGGTGACGTAATGCTACGGCAAGTTACGCCCAACGCAGTTAAATTAAGGTTATGCAATATTACGCCATCAGCAATAAAATTGCTAACACTCTGACTACTATCGACGTCATACGATGTTGCTGATTTCAAGTGATTTCATTAAGATTTCCGCAAAGATAACGACGTACTGCATTCTTTAAGCGCATCGGCTGCGTAACATTACGTCTCCAGTAGTTTTCAAGAGGTTCACTGCAGCGTTATTTTATGTTGGCAGTATTCTACGTGTACAATTACTCAAATATAGAGGCTGGAGAGAATTGTATGTTACCTGGGAAGGAGCATTTAGTTGGGATGCTATCAACTCGGCATTATATTAGCTGACAGACGGTCTGTAAGGAAGGTTGATCTTTACAGGAAGTTTATTCGGTGATATAAAGACCAATAGGACAGTTGCAAATAGGAATACAGAAACTAACAGAGCTGGCGTCCATGCATTGAAGGATGTAAGCGACTCACTTCTAATGTGATTTGAATCTGTCTATAATACATTCACGGTTTCTTCGAACTTTTGAAATCAATATCTTTGAAAATCACCCCATAAATGACATGATCTGTTGTTTCCTAAATATGCTATGTATCAAAAATATTTTATACTATTGTTAACATAAAAGTGCCTTATTTTTTGGTTAAATTGATATTTTACTTATGTTCTATGAATAAATTAAAACATTTTATTTTTAATTAATATGAATGTAATAGGGATAAAATAAGTGAGTTGGTAATACCTGGTAAGAAATAGTTCTTAAGCAAAGTTTTATTACACTAAACACGCACGAAAAGGTATGCTGTCCCTTAGTGTACTATTCCAGACTTAGTTAAATTTTTAAGCTTTGTTTGAACGATACGGAGGAATATCGTGGAATTATAACTTCATCAGGGCTTCAGAAAAGTGCGAAGTAACCGTAAAGGGCCTATAAATATGTGTTGCATTGGACATGTTAATAAAGGCATGAAAATATTTTGCATTATAATTTGGTAACATGCTACACATCAAACATTTATACTGATACTTCCATTATACCTCATTTTATTTGGCGCATCCTGTAAAGCTGTGAGCCGGTAAGAAACAACTAACTATGAAAACGTCGAACGAGGTACAACCGAGCTACCAAATAAACTGTGTCCTTCATGAACCACAAGCCAATAATCAAACTACGAGGACTTGAGTAGTTACATGATTGTGAAGTCTAACATTCTGCCGGAAAATAAAGCAAATATTTCAAATTCCCTAGTAATTGTTATGGAACAGCAAAATTCGAGTTATTATTTGGCATCTCGCTAAATGTAACAGTATTGTATGTATTTGAGTTGGCATCGTTTACCGTTGGCTGCTGTCCAAGAATGGAGTGGAGAGGTTTGGGCTGCTCTTATCATCGGGGTCTTGAGAACCGGCGAGAATGAAGCGAGTTGAGTATGAATCAGCAACGGAGTGCAAGGGCTGTTGAAGTGGGAGATCCCTGAGAGAACCCGCCAACCAGTGGCATCATCCGGCACGATTCTCACCTGCGAAAATTTGGGAGCGACCTCACCGGGAATCGAACCCGGTTTCCCTTGGCTGTAGGCGAGTGTTCTAACCTGTGTTCCACCGCGGTCCCGCTGCTGACTATATGTGAAGTCGTTCCCCTCGTAACTGAAATGCACGTGATGCTGACGCAGATTTGTGAAGTGTTCATTTATTGGTGCAGATTTCTCTGTGACTTAAAAAATTAAGTTTGTTCCAATAGTTAGCGATAGTGGAAAATCGCAAAAATTATTTAAACTGTTTATTAATATGCTAATTAATCTGCTTAATTCTACACTAAAAGTAGCAACCGTTGCAGGGATGCGCTTTTCGTTTCTTACCACTGAAGTACACACACTCAGTCATCCAAATCAGTCCAGCAAAAGCTATAACCATAAAGGGCAGAAACAGACACACATACAAATATTCTGAACTATCGGACAGTTTTCCTTTTACCAATTGGCGGTCGTGCATGCATGAATATACTATTTAATTTCACTGGGCCAGTGAGGATTCTTATACTCATTGGTATAACGTTTGAGGCTAGACTGCAAAGGACTTCGTAGACTAATAAATTATATTCGCAACTTTAAAATGTCTCTATGTATATGTTCCCGCCACATTACGTTTACTTGTATTTCACCACAACTTAATTTTCAGAGCCAACATTTACAAACTGGGTCTGTTAAGACTCTGCCTCACTCTCTATGTTGAATTACTGGTCTCTAGTTTATTTCAGTTGTTAGGGACATGTATTGATAAAATTACAACTGTATATCTCTGGAAATATAAATTATCCTGTAGATTAAATGATAATTTTGAATAGATTTATTACAGTTTTACAATTACTATATAAGGCGCAGATAAAGTTTGACAGCTATGTTAGAAGGCACATCTAAAATATCAACATGTTATAATAAGAAATGTTCAGTTATTTTATTGAAAATGAATTTATGGCACATAAATTGAAAATTTAACATGACAGATGAGACTAAACCTTAAGGCACAGGGGAAATCTTCAAAAGTAATTTTTAAATCATTTGATATTCCTCCTGTCACTATTGTCACGTTTGTAAGTATAACAACATAACCCCTCATTTTATTAGAGACCTTATCATTTCGCGTTTTAAGATGGCACCAAGCTATACTCTACAGTTATCTAAATACTCGGGCAGAAGTAACTTGTTCACTGGCTGCTACCGCTGTCAGAACTCTCTCTCTCTCTCTCCCCCTCTCTCTCTCTCTCGCACTCTCTCTCTCCCTCGTGTTCCACACGGCCACGCGTAATGAAACTACCAGAAAGTTGAGTGTTAAATAATTGTTCATAGTACTGTAGGGCGTGTTGGACGAGCGGAGGTCCAATGACACGTGAAACTAACACGTACTTATGCAGTCTACCCTGGTACTGAATTATAACTATGGACAGGAATATTTCGTGATTCAAATGAGCTGTAGGATAGAGACTCTTACGTTTCATGTGTTTTCGTGCCTCAGTTTTGTGTTCAATGGCTGCTTCTCCAGTGTGTAGCCAGTTTTACCTCAGAACAGGTGGTACGGGATTCAGTGCGTATTTACTCGCAGGAATATTACTAGCTGAGAGATCACCTGGGTGTATCTAATATACTGAGATCCAATCGCAAACATTTCAGAAATGCACATTTGTTTAGGTCTACTAGTCCTGAAATGAATTCCCAAAGNCGCATCGGCTGCGTAACATTACGTCTCCAGTAGTTTTCAAGAGGTTCACTGCAGCGTTATTTTATGTTGGCAGTATTCTACGTGTACAATTACTCAAATATAGAGGCTGGAGAGAATTTTATGTTACCTGGGAAGGAGCACTTAGTTGGGATGCTATCAACTCGGCATTATATTAGCTGACAGACGGTCTGTAATGAAGGTTGATCTTTACAGGAAGTTTATTCGGTGATATAAAGACCAATAGGACAGTTTCAAATAGGAATACAGAAACTAACAGAGCTGGCGTCCATGCATTGAAGGATGTAAGCGACTCACTTCTAATGTGATTTGAATCTGTCTATAATACATTCACGGTTTCTTCGAACTTTTGAAATCAATATCTTTGAAAATCACCCCATAAATGACATGATCTGTTGTTTCCTAAATATGCTATGTATCAAAAATATGTTATACTTTTATTAACATAAAAGTGCCTTATTTTTTGGTTAAATTAATATTTTACTTATGTTCTATGGATAAATTAAAATATTTTATTTTTAATTAATATGAATGTAAAAGGGATAAAATAAGTGAGTTGGTAATACCTGGTAAGAAATAGTTCTTAAGCAAAGTTTTATTACACTAAACACGCACGAAAAGGTATGCTGTCCCTTAGTGTACTATTCCAGACTTAGTTAAATTTTTAAGCTTTGTTTGAACGATACGGAGGAATATCGTGGAATTATAACTTCATCAGGGCTTCAGAAAAGTGCAAAGTAACCGTAAAGGGCCTATAAATATGTGCCGCATTGGACATGTTAATAAAGGCATGAAAATATTTTGCATTATAATTTGGTAACATGCTACACATCAAACATTTANATGTTAATAAAGGCATGAAAATATTTTGCATTATAATTTGGTAACATGCTACACATCAAACATTTATACTGATACTGCCATTATACCTCATTTTATTTGGCGCATACTGTAAAGCTGTGAGTCGGTAAGAAACAACTAACTATGAAAACGTCGAACGAGGTACAACCGAGCTACCAAATAAACTGTGTCCTTCATGAACCACAAGCCAATAATCAAACTACGAGGACTGGAGTAGTTACATGATTGTGAAGTCTAACTTTCTGCCGGAAAATAAAGCAAATACTTCAAATTCCCTAGTAATTGTTATGGAACTGCAAAATTCGAGTTATTATTTGGCATCTCGCTTAATGTAACAGTATTGTACGTATTTGAGTCGGCATCGTTTACCGTTGGCTGCTGTCCAAGAATGGAGTGGAGAGGTTTGGGCTGCTCTTATCATCGGGGTCTTGATAACCGGCGAGAATGAAGCGAGTTAAGTATGAATCAGCAACGGAGTGCAAGGGCGGTTGAAGTGGGAGATCCCTGAGAGAACCCGCCAACCAGTAGCATCATCCGGCACGATTCTCACCTGCGAAAATTTGGGAGCGACCTCACCGGGAATCGAACCCGGTTCCCCTTGGTTGTAGGCGAGTGTTCTAACCTCTGTGCCACCGCGGTCCCGCTGCTGACTATATGTGAAGTCGTTCCCCTCGTAACTGAAATGCACGTGATGCTGACGCAGANTCCCGCTGCTGACTATATGTGAAGTCGTTCCCCTCGTAACTGAAATGCACGTGATGCTGACGCAGATTTGTGAAGTATTCATTTATTGGTGCAAATTTCTCTGTGACTTAAAAAATTAAGTTTGTTCCAATAGTTAGCGATAGTGGAAAATCGCAAAAATGTTTTGAATCAACATGTCTTCTATAAAACTCTAACTAGTTTATTCTTTCATGATTGGATGAACAAGGTTTTGACTCGACTTAGTTGTTTACAGACCAATCACGAACGTTCTTCCATATAATATCAGAATCCGCATTTGTCCAGTAAAAAGTGATAGTATCTTCATACGTACATGACAGCCAATAAGGAAAGAAAACTGCCTGACATGTGTACAGTATGTTGAATCCTAGCAAACAATCTACTTTTCCCGCGATAAATCACCATCTCTAACAATGTTAAACGTAGTGCAGACGTACAAGCGTTTAAGGTTCAACGAGTCTCCAAAAAAAAAACATGAATTTTTGTAGGTCTCTGTTTACGAAGTATTTTTGTTCATTGGCACAGATTAACTCAGGGTGCGTGAACTGAAGTATGGTCCAATACAAAAGCAGCTCTAAGGTACAGCTGCTTGAAGTATGCCATGTTAGTAAGTAAGCAAAATAACTGTAATTATTTAAACTGTTTATTAATATGCTAATCAATCTGCTTAATTCTGCACTAAAAGTAGCAACCGTTGCAGGGATGCGCTTTTCGTTTCTTACCACTGAAGTACACACACTCAGTCATCCAAATCAGTCCAGCAAAAGCTATAACCATAAAGGGCAGAAACAGACACACATACAAATATTCTGAACTATCGGACAGTTTTCCTTTTACCAATTGGCGGTCGTGCATGCATGAATATACTATTTAATTTCACTGGGCCAGTGAGGATTCTTATACTCATTGGTATAACGTTTGAGGCTAGACTGCAAAGGACTTCGTAGACTAATAAATTATATTCGCAACTTTAAAATGTCTCTATGTATATGTTCCCGCCACATTACGTTTACTTGTATTTCACCACAACTTAATTTTCAGAGCCAACATTTACAAACTGGGTCTGTTAAGACTCTGCCTCACTCTCTATGTTGAATTACTGGTCTCTAGTTTATTTCAGTTGTTAGGGACATGTATTGATAAAATTACAACTGTATATCTCTGGAAATATAAATTATCCTGTAGATTAAATGATAATTTTGAATAGATTTATTACAGTTTTACAATTACTATATAAGGCGCAGATAAAGTTTGACAGCTATGTTAGAAGGCACATCTAAAATATCAACATGTTATAATAAGAAACGTTTAGTTATTTTATTGAAAATGAATTTATGGCAGATGAGACTAAGCCTTAAGTCACAGGGAAAATCTTCAAAAGTAATTTTTAAATCATTTGATATTCCTCCTGTCACTATTGTCACGTTTGTAAGTATAACAACATAACCCCTCATTTTATAAGAGACCTTATCATTTCGCGTTTTAAGATGGCACCAAGCTATACTCTACAGTTATCTAAATACTCGGGCAGAAGTAACTTGTTCACTGGCTGCTACCGCTGTCAGAACTCTCTCTCTCTCTCTCCCCCTCTCTCTCTCTCTCGCACTCTCTCTCTCCCTCGTGTTCCACACGGCCACGCGTAATGAAACTACCAGAAAGTTGAGTGTTAAATAATTGTTCATAGTACTGTAGGGCGTGTTGGACGAGCGGAGGTCCAATGACACGTGAAACTAACACGTACTTATGCAGTCTACTCTGGTACTGAATTATAACTAGGGACAGGAATATTTCGTGATTCAAATGAGCTGTAGGATAGAGACTCTTACGTTTCATGTGTTTTCGTGCCTCAGTTTTGTGTTCAATGGCTGCTTCTCCAGTGTGTAGCCAGTTTTACCTCAGAACAAGTAGTACGGGATTCAGTGCGTATTTACTCGCAGGAATATTACTAGCTGAGAGATCACCTGGGTGTATCTAATAAACTGAGATCCAATCGCAAACATTTCAGAAATGCACATTTGTTTAGGTCTACTAGTCCTGAAATGAATTCCCAAAGNAACTGAGATCCAATCGCAAACATTTCAGAAATGCACATTTGTTTAGGTCTACTAGTCCTGAAATGAATTCCCAAAGTTCTCCAGTTGCTAATTATAACGCGAAATTCTAAGGTCTCTAGTTAAAAGTGCATAAGTGGATGAACGGCGAGCGGACGGTACTTTTGACGAAGTCGGCGGTCTGGTTGGTGTGCATGCTGATGTAGAGCTTGCGCACTCGCTCCTTGATGGGGTCGTTGGTGTCGATGCTGAAGTCTCGGAAGTCGCCGATAGGCTTCGCCGCGAACGCCGGCTCGGGCCGCAGCAGCTCCGACGGGTCGATCACCCCTATCTTCGTATCCGATTCCTGCAATGGAAAATCAACAATCGTCAGTCGACCGGGAACAAGTCTTGTTAGTGTAGGCATTCGTGAGAAATGGGGTTNTGCAATGGAAAATCAACAATCGTCAGTCGACCGGGAACAAGTCTTGTTAGTGTAGGCATTCGTGAGAAATGGGGTTATTTCCCGTCACAAGTCACTCAAATCAGACACCTGGGGGCTATAGACTAGTCGTGGCACAAACACATAGTTGAAAAGCAGGCAAAGAAGTAATGGCGAGATGATTCTTTTATGTGCACGGGCCCTTTCCCTGAATCGTTGNTATAGTTGAAAAGCAGGCAAAGAAGTAATGGCGAGATGATTCTTTTATGTGCACGGGCCCTTTCCCTGAATCGTTGTGCGAGACTTTGGGAAATGGCGTTGTTTCTGAAGGTTATTGGCTGGGCTGCCGGCTCGCGAGTAGGTTACCGGGCGCTGATTGGCGAACGGCGTTTCAAACAATTGATGGCCAGTGTGGCCATTTTGCTGGCTTGTGCAGCTGAAGTTCGCTGTATAATTGACTGTTTCACCTCTTCATTCTTATGTACTCTGCGCCTACGAATCACAGACCTTCAATAGCAGAGTAACCTTATTTCGATTGGCCCTTCCATGTATCGCAGTTTTTTCATACAAGTACACGTGACCAGGAACAATAGACCTAAACATTTCTCGGATTCATTTCAGGACAAACTGGAGTTCACAAACTCGTACTTGCATGTTATCTTATCAATTAGGTTGCGCTTTAATTGACGCATCGTGGAGAACCACTAGCGAATAATAAATACGTAACAAATTGGGTGGCTCAATCATCGTATTTAGGTGTGACACTAGGTAGCTAATGAACAGTTGATACCTGCATGAATGTTCATGAGACCAAGTTTAGCCCATAGGTCACTGAGCTCGCAAATTTTGCTGATCTGCATCAATAACCAAAACAGATTGACATGTGTACACACAGGATAGTGAAACCTAGCCTGCGTGAAACTCTTTTCGCGGAAGTCGGGTGTCCCTTATTATAGGCATTAGTGTGAAAGAGGTATGTTCCCCGTGACGAATCTCTAGTGTAGTCTTACGTTCGCGCTATTTCACACACCTGATGGTTAGGGGTAGTAAAATGCCTTCTCAAGCAGACAGCAACCAATGTCAATAGACAAACTGCTGTTGGTTACTTATGGTATTGAATTCTACCGTGTACTCATATTTTTTCGCGAAATAACTAGCTCTACTGATGACTATAGTCTACCAGTGGTTACTTCCAGCTATTGTGAAGCCCTGCTGAAGTTCTGCTTCCAGACTACTCACTTGTATACAAAACGGACACAAGCCTAGAAAAAATCACCAATGGTAAACAACGCAATGCCACGTAGCCCTTAAGAATACAGAAGTGAACAGTGGCTTATTCCGTGAACTCGAGTCGCACACGCCAGCAAAATTGCGTCACTGGTCAGGCGTTCACCAATCAGTGTCTGGTAACTTACTCGCCAGCCTAGCCAATAGGAAAATTCTCACAGCATGAGTAGCCAAGCAGACACAAGGCCTGTTCCCAAAACCTTGCGTACCCAGTACCAGAAAATGGGTACACCCACATCAATGAAACCTCCACGCCATTTCGTCTCCGTGTTCTTATCTACTTTGTAAGTAGCCAAGCAGACACAAGGCCTGTTCCCAAAACCTTGCGTACCCAGTACCAGAAAATGGGTCCACCCACATCAATGAAACCTCCACGCCATTTCGTCTCCGTGTTCTTATCTACTTTGTAGCAACGTATTTTTGCTCNACACCCACATCAATGAAACCTCCACGCCATTTCGTCTCCGTGTTCTTATCTACTTTGTAGCAACGTATTTTTGCTCCGGACAAACACTTCAGATAAATATCTTCATACGTTTCAATGAAGTATTTTTCCATCGTATTTCACCTGAAAACTGAAATATGTTGGTAAGAAACTTTTATATAATTCAACAATAATATATATTAGCATTTTTTCTTACTAGCCATTACCAACATACTTTCTTCATCTCAGTTGTAATGCACATTTACATAGAAAACATATTCTACAGACTAAATATTAATTGAAACTTAATTTTGCCAAAAACAAAAGTACTTTATAGATAACGAAATATTAAAAGCATTTTGATAATAAGAAACATGTTTAACATAGAGTGATTTTCAAAGGTTTTATTCAAAACATGTAGATACTATGAAACACTATGTATAGTGATAAGCTCGTAATAATGCGTACAGGCGTAGAAATATAGTAAATTTGTGTGCATTGTGTGCATGTTTTGTAAAATTTCTGTTCTGTGTTGCAATTTTAAATTGTATGCAAAATTTTTCCAAATTTTGTGTGGTATAAGCAGATACCTGGCAAAATCGCGAATTCATTTGAAGGCAAGTTAGATTTCATACAGTTATTTTATTTGTATTGCAGTTAGATAAACAACACCATAAAATGTGTTTCTCAAGTATTTAATTTGTTTATTTCTATTTTATGTAAATTCTGGTATCCAAATTAATTTTTTTAGTAGAGCAGTGCGTTAAGCAATTATTAAAGACTTTTATTTTTAGTACAAAATTGTGAGTTATACCTCAGGAAAACTCTTTGCACATGAAACTGACCAGTTTTATTGTTTTGCTTTCTGTAGATACTACCTGTGCCTTCTATCAGTTAAACTGTACATGTTTCACATTAGTTTATGTGGGAAATGGACATGGTGTCCTTCACACCAACAAATATGTTTCAAAACAAACCTCTTTACTAATGCGTTTACGATACGGCGTTGATTGTTGGTGATATCATGTTTCGGCTACGTCTAATTTCATTCCGGATTGTTAATGGGTTCACATTATAAACTGGTTTCACATAATACGATACGACTCTGATTTTGCTACATGCTTGGAACAAACACAGCATGATGTGAGATGAATAAACACATTGTTCAAAGTAGTCGTGTTGTGTAAGTCGCCATGTAAACTTGAGACTCCATCTTATATAAAATTTATTTTCATTTCAAACTTTTGCCCAACTCAAATGTCTGAGTAGCTGGCAGTTAATTAATTTCACTTTATCAATTACTTAATGCTTAAGTTTATATTTCGGCACTGGTGATTATAAAAGATGAAAAAATTATGTCAAGTAAAGAGTAGCCTTTACGCTGTTAAAAATATTGTAGACATAAAACATTTTGTGGGAATTCAACTTTCCATTTTTTCGGCAGAATTTCTTCACTACAAAATGTTTCCCGGTGTATGGCGGAGTAATACAATTTAGCCCTAAGGATTTGTGGAGATTCGAGGTGCAGTTCAAAGATTCCCGTCGTCACTGACACGGAATCCGGCCCTGTATTGGACCGAAGACGNGCAGTTCAAAGATTCCCGTCGTCACTGACACGGAATCCGGCCCTGTATTGGACCGAAGACGAGACGCAATAGAAAGGAAAACGGGAGTACTTTGAGAAACCCTCCTCCCCCTCCTACAACACTGAGTGGTCTGACCACTACTCCACCAAAGTGGCCCTTCAATTAAATGAAAAAAATAGTGCAACACTTGGTTACTCTTAAGGTGGCGGTATCCTTGCATTTCATGTTTATTTATATATGTTTATAACTTACTGCTAAAGTACATTATTAAAATTAAAATCTTATTATTACACACAGAACAACTTTACAGAATTCCTAAAACCATAGTGGACTGATTTCAGCCTTCGTTTTCTCATGTGAGACTGAAAAATAATAAATAACGATTTAATCCTTGTTACGAGTACAGATGCGACTAAAACAAAATAGGCGAAATACTGTGGAGTAAAAAATACCTCTTAAGCAGGTTCACCAGTTTTTCGCGAAATATTTACGATTCGGCTGGACTTCAATATGCAATGTGCACATTTGCAGTCTTCTTTTGTCTATTGGCCGCTTGTATTTGCACGAAGACAGACGGTTACATGAGTGAGCCAATCATTATTACGTTTCTCCGATTCTGAACGTCTATGAATTGCGGGCAGATAGTTAAGACGCGTAACAGTTAAAATTATCAAATCACGAAAGTGGTTCTGAACTAAAGTGCGTTGGAACACAACTTGTCCTGAAATCGTTTCGCGAAAAACAGGTGCCATTACACTTAAGATATTCCCTATGTCCTTACAGACCTTGTTTTCTTGTATTTTATCTGAAAAGTTAGCTACGGTGAAACACAAATAAATTCAAGACTGTAAGATATGGAAAATACAAGTAACAAATGTAGCATATAGGTGCTTGCTGGTTGAGGAAATGTGCAGAGACCTGAAGAATTCGTGGATTCATTTTGGGACAAGCTAGAATTCAAAACACGTGCGTTTATATAACTTTAACCATTTGTCAATACGGTGTTTGATTACAACCAAGAGAAGGTGTTTAATGTCGCCTTCCACTGCGATAGCAGACAACACCAATGTGCAGTTGATATCGGCATATTTGTACATAAAACTGTAGAGTATACCCTGCCAGTCATTGAACTCGCGAATTTTTCAGGTCTCTAGGTATATGGTTTTGCTGCTCTCGTAGGCACTGAATAAATAAGCGCACAAAAGCGAAACTGCCGAGTGTCATAAAAACCTACGTCAAAATGAAAAAAAATCTTCTACGCTTTGGTAACATTGGGCCGAGTCATCAACAAACGAACCCCTGCGGACACCGTTCAAAACTAGTAGGAAACCTTACACAGTTTGGCAGAGCCAATCGGACACAAGACGCGTATCACAGCAACACGCAGCCAACCGACCAATGAGTATAGTCTATTCACGGTTTCTTCACTCTTTTGAAGCAAACCTTTGAAAATAACGCTATGTATGACGTATTTAATTATTTCCTAAATATGCCATGTATTAAAAGCGTTTGGTGTCTGTGTTAATGTTAGAAGTATCTTGTTTGTCGTTAATATAAAGTTTTAAGAATATTTTGTTTATTAATTATAATATTTCATTAATAATAAAAATGAATATAAACCCTGAGAACAAATCTGTATTGGTAGCGCCTAGTAAAAAATAATTATGCAAAATATTATTGCAATTGAGTGCGCACGAATTCGGTGCATTGTCATTTGGTGCAATTTTCTTGACTTCATTAAGCTCAGTTTGCACGAGGTGGAGGAGTATCCTGGAAGGATAACTTTAGCAGGGCTTCAGAGAAGTGTGATGTACCCGCGAATGGATTATACGCATACATCAAGGGCAACGCAACGATGTATTTGCCTGTATCACAGAATGTGTAAGTTTAAAGCGGTGAAAAAGTGTGGTAGTTTCTTTGATGCTGGCGTTTCCATTCGCTGATTGCCACTCCAGGGCTCTGGAACGGGCCTTACTTCTGATTGGCTACGACGTGTTGGGGAAAAATCCCTATTGGCTGGTAAGTAAATTGCAAGAAGCTGACTGGCGATTGGCGTTGCGGCGTGTCGCTGGACAGTGTTGAAATTTTTCTTGCTTGCGCATATAGATTTCACGGTATAAGCGTCTGTTTCATTTCTGTATTCTGTGACTGTGCTATGTTGTAGATTAGCGAGTTGAGCGACACCGTTTCCATGCGTGCTTCGCATCCGTCTATGGGCTGGCTGTGCTTTGAATGAGTTATCCAAAGTGGTTTTTCGTCCCCCAACTAAACGAAACCTACATTAAGTTCCCGAACATGTGAACCCATAGTCCCCCTCACCACCCATCCAAAATAAAATCCGCCATCCATGCGGTTAGGTTCTTGATTCGTCAAAACGCAAGGAAACAAATATGATGCATACCAATTTAACATTCTGGCATACACTAACGAACAACAGTTTGCGCCCAGCTGCGCATGCTAGTAGTACGACTCACCGTCATTTGTTAAATGAAAGAAGTGGAAAAATCCCCGGGTTTAGTGTCGTGCAGTATATAATTAAAATTTTCTGTCGTCTCGTATCCCAGTTGTCTGTTTACTGCCTGTTGCCTTTTTGAGAAAATATTTGTCCGTAGACTGGACAGCGNTTCGTCTCGTATCCCAGTTGTCTGTTTACTGCCTGTTGCCTTTTTGAGAAAATATTTGTCCGTAGACTGGACAGCGTATCACTCTATGCCTCTTTTTTTGCTCATTTGTTGTCAGCTCTGAATCTTCTAGGGCTCATCAAAAAAATATTGCTGAATTTTCCATCTAACACAAGAATACACAAGACCCACACTTACAACAAAAACATTCACTAATCAGCGATGAAAATCTTTTAATTCATAGGTACACTCTGACTCGTTTCATTTTTTTATATTAACACTGTTAAAAGAATTTAAAGAAAACTTCCTTACTTACAAAGGGCAAAAATGTACATCCATATGTTAAAAGAAGTCGCGACATAAATGTGTGGTAAATACTTATGACAACTAAGGGAACATTTGTTGATGGTGAGAATTACAAAAGTGAGTACTTCCTGCAGCACAAACGAAAATTATTACTTTATATATGTAACTTATTTATAGGTTGCATTTATCAACAAAACGAAGAATCAGAAGTTCCACTTCAAAAATCTTGTAACATTAACGGGACTGGTCGCTAGCTTCCTAACTTCGATATCACGTGTGTGTGCCGACCTTTACATCACGATGCATTCGTGAAGGTCANACTGGTCGCTAGCTTCCTAACTTCGATATCACGTGTGTGTGCCGACCTTTACATCACGATGCATTCGTGAAGGTCATTTAAGTTGTTTAATACTTCTTAATTCAACAACATTCTTTAAAGACAATAATTCATCAAAAATATTTGCTAAACACCAAAACTTGCATACATATATCTGGATTTAATTAAATAATAAACTCTTTCTTTGTTACCACCACATAACTCACTGCGTTAGACAGTATACCTACATTTAATTCGAATCATTCAGTTAAAATTTTAAAACGTTTTCAGATTTATTAATGTACGATTAATATTTATCTTTCTTTAGTCATCTTTTACTTTAAAAAAAAATATACAAGAGTACATCAATGTTGATTTTACGTCAAAACTGGAATTCGTATTTCAAAAAACCAACAAAATTATGTTTTGTTTTGCACGCTCAGCTGAGATGATGTCACATCATGACTGGATAAAATAACTCGTGGCTTTTGCATTTTTTTCATGAGTATTTTTTTTTATTGTCTTATAAATTTCTAAAGTTTTTGACGTTGATATTTCGCCAAATTAACTTTTTTCACTTAATTCTGGTTTAAGAAAAACTGATATTACAAAATTTCCACTAATGCGTCTGGTTTTTAGTGTAACCTTTTGGTTAGTAGACACTTAGGAGGTGCTCAAAAATGTACCGCACATAACGAACGATGATATTTTCGGTACACTTACATTATAATCTGTGTCTTTTAAAAACTTTCTGTAGCATACATGCGTAGGGAAAATTATTTCCCCTACTGTAGGTTCGTGGCTTACATTTGTTAGCTCATAAAATTTTTTTTACACAATAGCTATTCCGTGATTAATTTATTGCTGTTTGACGGTCTTTAGTAATGAATTCATTCGTATAAATCATGTGACCAGTAGCAATGCATCGATGACATTTTATTATTGTTACTGGTTGGGTACAGAGCCAATAGCGAACACTGTCGGAACCTCCCTCTTAGCAGAACACGGTGTTACGATCCTACGTACTCTGAAAATATGCCTGGACGTATACTATGCGCATACGAAAGTTGCGAAAATGGGGGTATAAAGTCTGTACCCCTCATTTCTAAATTGAANATGGACGTATACTATGCGCATACGAAAGTTGCGAAAATGGGGGTATAAAGTCTGTACCCCTCATTTCTAAATTGAAAAGAAATTTATTTTATTACTGCAGCAGTTAAGATAAACTCTAAGTTAGTTTAACTCTCTTTGAGAAGGTCTTATATTCGATCGTTGCTGGTTGCGAAGGGGATTTTTTTTAAACTGCATTTCATCCACATTCGAGAAAACTTACGGTACAGTTTCTTAACACGAATATGCGTAATTCCTCGCCCATTTCATTACATACCTGTCAGCCGCGGTTAAAAAAATAATACACAAAGTCTCTTAGTGAGATTAAAATATGTGACTGCTATAGACCATACAAATTGCACAAGTTCACTTAAGTAATAACATGGANTCTCTTAGTGAGATTAAAATATGTGACTGCTATAGACCATACAAATTGCACAAGTTCACTTAAGTAATAACATGGAACTTTCCACTTACATTTGAAGTTAAGCCACATTATAAAGAACACGTCTTGCAGGAAATTAATTAGAGACACGAAAATTTCGCTAATTTATTAAATGACAAGTTAAACTTCAGCCACATATATATTTCTGTTTCGTCCTGTATTGGTTAGACACGCCCTAAACCATTTCCGACTAATAACAAGCCAGCAATAAATAAAAGGCTCCCATGCAATGCTACCTGGTTTGGAGTTAAAATGGAGAAATTGCCAATGAACAAACAACTGTTCCTCGAATGCACAAATGATTGTGGTGTCTAGCTTGTTGCTGAATGAATCCGTTAAATTTACAGATCTGTAAATATTATTGAGTTAGCAAACATGCAAGAATACAAAGGCCGAAATCGTTATCTGCACGATAGTAAAACTGGTTAAACTACTGAAACAGTAACCAGAGAACAAACTGAAGAGTATCCTATACAGATGCATGAAAAGTTCAGTCTACTTGCCAGGGGGGAATTTTAAAGAAATGACACTATGAGTTTATTGTCGTAAAGTTGTTTTCGAAGTTCCATGCAGGGTCTAGTTTGTGTTCGCAGATATTCACGATTTAGAGTTTAAGCTAAGCCCGTTTAAAAAATTCAGTTTTTATCGGCCTCATAGTAATGTTTGCAAAACGTGAACTGGCTTGGTACGTTATATCCCGAGTTAGTGTAAAATTTGATTTCTACTAGTATGAAAACAGACTACGTATATCTCAAACACACTGCACGACTGCGTGCGCGCGAGAAAAACGGATGTGTAAGTTCGAGTTTTGAAGTTCCAAATAAATGTTAGCAAAACGTCATTGAAGAAGATGACCACTCAACCGCAAGCGCATGGTAACAACCTACACGAGATGTTAAACTCCGAGCTAGAGTGAGTGAGTGAGTGAGTGAGTGAAGATATTTGGGTGGTTCTTNCGAGTTTTGAAGTTCCAAATAAATGTTAGCAAAACGTCATTGAAGAAGATGACCACTCAACCGCAAGCGCATGGTAACAACCTACACGAGATGTTAAACTCCGAGCTAGAGTGAGTGAGTGAGTGAGTGAAGATATTTGGGTGGTTCTTAAAATCGAGGTCTTCAGAGCCGATGAAGATGCAGTGATGTGAGTATGGAGCGGAGCCGGAATGAAGGGGCGGAGTAAATGGGAAATCTCCGAGAAAACCCGCNACTGGTCGCTAGCTTCCTAACTTCGATATCACGTGTGTGTGCCGACCTTTACATCACGATGCATTCGTGAAGGTCACTTAAGTTGTTTAATACTTCTTAATTCAACAACATTCTTTAAAGAAAATAATTCATCAAAAATATTTGCTAAACACCAAAACTTGCATACATATATCTGGATTTAATTAAATAATAAACTCTTTCTTTGTTACCACCACATAACTCACTGCGTTAGATAGTATACCTACATTTAATTCGAATCATTCAGTTAAAATTTTAAAACGTTTTCAGATTTATTAATGTACGATTAATATTTATCTTTCTTTAGTCATCTTTTACTTTAAAAAAAAATATACAAGAGTACATCAATGTTGATTTTACGTCAAAACTGGAATTCGTATTTCAAAAAACCAACAAAATTATGTTTTGTTTTGCACGCTCAGCTGAGATGATGTCACGTCATGACTGGATAAAATAACTCGTGGCTTTTGCATTTTTTTCATGAGTATTTTTTTTTATTGTCTTATAATTTTCTAAAGTTTTTGACGTTGATATTTCGCCAAATTAACTTTTTTCACTTAATTCTGGTTTAAGAAAAACTGATATTACAAAATTTCCACTAATGCGTCTGGTTTTTAGTGTAACCTTTTGGTTAGTAGACACTTAGGAGGTGCTCAAAAATGTACCGCACATAACGAACGATGATATTTTCGGTACACTTACATTATAATCTGTGTCTTTTAAAAACTTTCTGTAGCATACATGCGTAGGGAAAATTATTTCCCCTACTGTAGGTTCGTGGCTTACATTTGTTAGCTCATAAAAATTTTTTTACACAATAGCTATTCCGTGATTAATTTATTGCTGTTTGACGGTCTTTAGTAATGAATTCATTCGTATAAATCATGTGACCAGTAGCAATGCACCGATGACATTTTATTATTGTTACTGGTTGGGTACAGAGCCAATAGCACACACTGTCGGAACCTCCCTCTTAGCAGAACACGGTGTTACGATCCTACGTACTCTGAAAATATGCATGGACGTATACTATGCGCATACGAAAGTTGCGAAAATGGGGGTATAAAGTCTGTACCCCTCATTTCTAAATTGAAAAGAAATTTATTTTATTACTGCAGCAGTTAAGATAAACTCTAAGTTAGTTTAACTCTCTTTGAGAAGGTCTTATATTCGATCGTTGCTGGTTGCGAAGGGGATTTTTTTTAAACTGCATTTCATCCACATTCGAGAAAACTTACGGTACAGTTTCTTAACACGAATATGCGTAATTCCTCGCCCATTTCATTACATACCTGTCAGCCGCGGTTAAAAAAATAATACACAAAGTCTCTTAGTGAGATTAAAATATGTGACTGCTATAGACCATACAAATTGCACAAGTTCACTTAAGTAATAACATGGAACTTTCCACTTACATTTGAAGTTAAGCCACATTATAAAGAACACGTCTTGCAGGAAATTAATTAGAGACACGAAAATTTCGCTAATTTATTAAAAGACAAGTTAAACTTCAGCCACATATATATTTCTGTTTCGTCCTGTATTGGTTAGACACGCCCTAAACCATTTCCGACTAATAACAAGCCAGCAATAAATAAAAGGCTCCCATGCAATGCTACCTGGTTTGGAGTTAAAATGGAGAAATTGCCAATGAACAAACAACTGTTCCTCGAATGCACAAATGATTGTGGTGTCTAGCTTGTTGCTGAATGAATCCGTTAAATTTACAGATCTGTAAATATTATTGAGTTAGCAAACATGCAAGAATACAAAGGCCGAAATCGTTATCTGCACGATAGTAAAACTGGTTAAACTACTGAAACAGTAACCAGAGAACAAACTGAAGAGTATCCTATACAGATGCATGAAAAGTTCAGTCTACTTGCCAGGGGGGAATTTTAAAGAAATGACACTATGAGTTTATTGTCGTAAAGTTGTTTTCGAAGTTCCATGCAGGGTCTTGTTTGTGTTCGCAGATATTCACGATTTAGAGTTTAAGCTAAGCCCGTTTAAAAAATTCAGTTTTTATCGGCCTCATAGTAATGTTTGCAAAACGTGAACTGGCTTGGTACGTTATATCCCGAGTTAGTGTAAAATTTGATTTCTACTAGTATGAAAACAGACTACGTATATCTCAAACACACTGCACGACTGCGTGCGCGCGAGAAAAACGGATGTGTAAGTTCGAGTTTTGAAGTTCCAAATAAATGTTAGCAAAACGTCATTGAAGNCAAGTTTTGAAGTTCCAAATAAATGTTAGCAAAACGTCATTGAAGAAGATGACCACTCAACCGCAAGCGCATGGTAACAACCTACACGAGATGTTAAACTCCGAGCTAGAGTGAGTGAGTGAGTGAGTGAGTGAAGATATTTGGGTGGTTCTTAAAATCGAGGTCTTCAGAGCCGATGAGGATGCAGTGATGTGAGTATGGAGCGGAGCCGGAATGAAGGGGCGGAGTAAATGGGAAATCTCCGAGAAAACCCGCNAGATGCAGTGATGTGAGTATGGAGCGGAGCCGGAATGAAGGGGCGGAGTAAATGGGAAATCTCCGAGAAAACCCGCTGACCATTGGCATCGTCTGGCACGATTCCCACATGCAAAAATCTGGGAGCGACCCCGCCGGGAAGTGAACCCGGTTCGCCTAGGTGGGAGGCGAGTAGCCTTACCACTATACCCCCGTGGCCCCCCGAACTAGAGTATAGTGTGATTTATTATCTTGCGAAAATAGACTGTGCGTATTTCAAACACGCTGGTCGCACGCGAAGGAAAACGGACGTACAAGTTGAAGTTCTGAATTCCCAGCTAAGTGTTATAGCAGAACGACATGAAGGCCACTCACCAGTACGCGCATGGCGACGGTGTGCACTCTGTCTTCAACGGCGGGTACACAGTGTAAGCTGGCGGATGGGGCCCCCGGGTGGGTTATATAGCGGCCGCAAGGGCCGGTCGCCGATAACCTCCGGTACTCGCTGTCGCAACCCCGCGCGAAGACGTCCCACTGGCAGTTGTGACGGCCAGTTGCGGTCTTCTTACGCAACGACCGCCTCCCGACCCGTCAACTGTCGGCCGGTCGCGCACTATGGAAAGTGTCATGATAGGTGAGGGGGTAGGGTGTTCCCCCATTGCTTCTCTTCCTGCTGCCGGCATTCCCAGACGAGAAACGTGTACGTGACGAACGTACTTTTACTTTTCCATTGATTCTCAATGACCTCCCTTTTGAATTCAAGAGACTGCAGCTTCCCCTCAAAGTGTGCTTCTTGATGACGATAAATAAGTCGCAGGGGCAAGCTCTCAAATTCGCAGGAGTTGATTTGAGGCAGTACTGTTTCTCCCACGGTCAGTTTTAAGTGGCGTGCTTGCGTGTAAGCTCACTCCTCAGCCTGGTTGTTTTGGTGCCACCTTCTGAAATGGCAAAGAACAATGTTTACAATGAAGTATTCTAAAAAGCCTAACTTACATGTTGACACTGCCGATCATTAATAACAACTCCAAACTTTACTGCCACAATTCTCTTATTTTTGGTTTTGCATTACATTCCACTTTCTATTTTGAAATATAAATTATATTTTAAATATATACTTACTGTNCCACAATTCTCTTATTTTTGGTTTTGCATTACATTCCACTTTCTATTTTGAAATATAAATTATATTTTAAATATATACTTACTGTTTAAAAACAACTGTAACGAAAACACGAATTCCACAGGGACAAAATCGCGGGCAAAAGCTAGTCTTAAATAAAAAAACGTGAAATTATGTGGAACTTAAACGTGTTACAAATTACAGGTAGACACCCAGAAATTTCGCGATTTCGTAAGAGGACATCCAGACTTCAAACCCATGAATGTTTAAAATTCTTTTACAATAGGACCGCAGTTTACAAGCCACGTTCTCGACGAATTTGAGCAAATAACTAATCTGAATCTCGTGTTACGTGGTTTGTGGTAAAACATAAGCATCAGCCCATGAACAACTAACTGATGCTCGAGTACACAAAGGATTATGGAGTAAACCTTGTTACCAATTGAATCCGCCAATTTTCCAGTCTCTGCTGATAGGTCAATTCGTCTTCTATTATGTATAGTGCAAGCAATACTGACTTGATTTGCAGTAATTTTAGACACTACACTCACAATAAAACCTTAATATTCTCAGCTCTTTTACTAAATTCGNTGACTTGATTTGCAGTAATTTTAGACACTACACTCACAATAAAACCTTAATATTCTCAGCTCTTTTACTAAATTCGCTTCCTTTACACATTACAAAAATGTGTTAACTATGTAGTATACTTAAAAAGAAGGGACTGGGAAATTTCGTGAATTCTTTTTAGGCCAATATTTACTTAATAAACAAGTGAATGTATGTTATGTCTACAATTATTTCGCAGTTTATTACACACACCCAAGTGAATTCTGAGTCAATACCCGACCTGCAAGGAAAGAAGCACCGAATTTCATGACACCCGGTTTGAAGTAAAGTTGGCTACACACTGCGGGAGCAGCCAATGAACAGACACCGGAGGCCCGAAAATACCTAGGACCGTGGAACCTAGCATACATGTTTAAAACGCAAAATTTTCCTGTCTATAATAATATGTCACAACTTCAGAAATATCACAGTTCCTAGGCAAGTATAATTGGTTGAACATAACAGGAGTACGTTCTCCACGAACCGCACTTCTTATGTAGCCTACACATGGCATGCATGCATTTCTGAGAGACATGAAACTGATCGTAAACAGAGCCTAACCTGGCTCGGAAATCTAATGCCCCCGTGAAATGAAATATGCGACGGAAGAACCCTGGTGTTCACTTTCGTAGAGGTGTTGCACGGGAAGTACATTTGTGCAATCACAATAACGTGGTGATGCCACGCCCATAGTTAGTATATTTCAGTAGGGTTAGGTGTAAGGGGTAATCTCAGGGACACACTATGTTCACCCTTATCGATTAGGATATGTTAGGAATATAATATGTGCCCTGTCAGTGGCGACTGGTGCGTTGTTGCAAGGCATGCCGGTGTTTGTTCACAACTGTACTGTATTTTTTTCCCCGGTTGGGACAACAGAGTCCCGGTGGGCGTGACTGATAAGGCGTCACGTGCCTTAGCCTTGACTCACAAAATTTCTGAACAGCGAGTAGGGGTATCCAAGATCTTCGGAATGCATTACAATCAGGACTTAACTGCGAGTTTTAGATTTCTTGTTTAACAATATATCGTGAATGGTCGCAATGCACTCTTATAAGCTGTTCGCGTTTAACTGAACACTTTTAAACACCCTGCTTAAGATCTACTTTCCTACTTACTCTATATTCTTCCACCACATGTAACATTAACATTGCAATGGGCCTAATGACTCAGTTCATCTATTAAGCATGTGGAAACAGGAAAACNCCACCACATGTAACATTAACATTGCAATGGGCCTAATGACTCAGTTCATCTATTAAGCATGTGGAAACAGGAAAACATTATGTGCCTAAATGTAATACTAATATTTCAATTCGTACTTAATACAGTACAGCATAAAAAACCGGGTATATCATNGTTATGTGCCTAAATGTAATACTAATATTTCAATTCGTACTTAATACAGTACAGCATAAAAAACCGGGTATATTATAAATTTAAAAAATCAATTGGCAATACAACCTCAAGCTGAAGGCACAGAGGAGTAATAGCCGCTTATACAGCTAACTCCAGCAGCTCACGCTAGCAAAATGGCGTCATGGGCCAGCAAAATGTTGGATACTGTTCGTATATTAGCACCATGGTAACCTACTCGCCAGCCGGCTGCCCAGCCAATAGGGAACCTTTCCCAGCAAGCAGTAGACAATCAGACAATATGCCCGTTTCCAGAGCCTTGCGCAGCCAATCAGAGCATTGATATACCCACCTCAAAGGAACCGCCATGCCATTTTAACTCTGTACTATATGTGCCTAATTTCTAGACACCCGAAAAACTTCGTGAATTCATTTGAGGACAAGCTACACTTCAAACACGTGTACACTTGACTTCCTTTTATAATTGGGTCGCACTTTGTAAGCCACGCCCTATGATAATATGGCCCAATAACCTAACTACTATAAAATAAGCACGAAATCCCGTGCTAACTATTCTGGGACAAAACTTGGACATCAGCCAATGAGGAACTAGTTGAGGCTGTAGTAGATTAAGGATTTTGGCGTCCAGCTTGTTGCCAAATGAATCCGCGAAATTTCCGGGTCTCTACTTATTTCGTCTGGAGATTTGACTCCATTGTCCTCTGTAGACGCTGACCTCCCATGTTTTCATTCGCTGATGCCCTTCGGATTGGCCAGTTTTGCCGCTGACCAGCTTTCATGCTTATAGGGTAAGTGAAATATCGCATTATAACTTTCAGGCAAAACTCATTTGAAAAAATCTTCTTTCTTGACAGATTCATATTTGATACGGGTCAACTGTTACAAGCAAATCACAGAGATACAGTGCNAAAAAAATCTTCTTTCTTGACAGATTCATATTTGATACGGGTCAACTGTTACAAGCAAATCACAGAGATACAGTGCCTAAGTGTGCGAATTTTGAGTGACGAGGTCATACAACGCAAGGGCTTGTCGAGTAAAGAATAATGACAAAAAAAAAACAATTTTTTGTTTGTGCTTATAGGTTTGGGGTTTATCGCGCACTGAGAATGTTTCGCAAAATTTCACTGGGTCTAAGCTTTGAATACACTATAACAGTAATTCTAGTGAACCTCCTAAACTTTAACCTATACATAGTATGCGGCTAATTTCACATATCAAGATGCTAATATAGGAATGTTGAGCGTTGCTAAAATATAAAGTCCACAATTTCTCTACATACATAAGCAAATGTAGAATAGGGTGATCATATTTTTAAATGGTAATCCGAGATATTTTTTTATTGCAAGCAAAAAATTACCACAATTCTTTAGTGAAACAGCGGTACATTCAAGTTTAAAGTTTTAACATAAAAACTGTAAAATATACGACCGCGCATGATAATTTGTAAGCAGTTGTCTTCCCCTAAGGTGCTGAGTGGGTAATTTATAACTAGCCTCAAAAAGTGTATTTTTGTTTAATACACAAAATTATTTCCTCAGTTACTAACTTCCGGTTATAGGACAGCTCACGCCACAATATTTCTCCGAGGAATGAATTTTCCTAACCCTTTCAGATACACTTTAATTTACGGTTTCGGGTGTTGCAAACAAAACTTTCTAAGATGCGTGCTGTACTTAAGTCGGCACAACACTTGTTTCGTTGTCACAGCCAATGATCTGTAGGCTATATATTCGGCTACAGTTATATGAACCAATTATATCCTAGACTAGAAAGACTGTTTGGGAATAATTTACCCACATGAAATATCGTTGGTCATTGAGTTTCGCAGTGTGCAGCACAGTCCAAAAATTACCGACGTGTGCGGAATGTACACAATTGTATACGCTAGGTCTGAATGTGTTAAAATAGATTAAACTGCAGCAGATACACAAACTTCTTATCCTTACAAGTATGAAGCTTCATTCGAAGATCAGGCATGTTCTGAGCTGATTCAATCACATCTCTCTCATTCACTTATAGATAGAATCCTTATGGTGTCATAAAACCGAACCAAGTTTCCACACACAAATAACAGCCTCCATTTTGTGCAGGGATACTCAAAAAGTTTCTCGAGCACTGTTGGATATCTATATTCTGAGAGGAAGAAGAACTTCAGGGTAGCATACATTTTCAGTATTATATTTACTTGTCAGAAGTGTCAGCCACTTTTCTGACACATGATCCATAATCTTCTAGTAGTCTTGGCCCACAAAGTCACAAAATTTCTTCTGTATTTAAGATCTGACTGCACATGTATGAAAATAACTGAACACTTTTGACAATACTCCTTCTACATCGATAGGCAAAGAATTCACAGCTGGTGCACGCTGGTATGAACAAAGTGAGTAACGCAACCTACACCTTAACTAACTTATCCAAAGAAGACTGCAGGTGGGTAAANACGCTGGTATGAACAAAGTGAGTAACGCAACCTACACCTTAACTAACTTATCCAAAGAAGACTGCAGGTGGGTAAAAACATTCAGCCCTTTCTTTCTTTACATGCCATCGACTTTTCTATTGGTATTATCAGCTGTTATGGCTACAGTTTTGCTTTGCAGGTTGTGTTCAAGAAATGCATTGAGAATCTGCGAAGAAATCATACCGAAGGTTTCGCTGGGCATATTATAAACTTAAATTAGTTTCGCAATAACATCGTTTCCCTTGTCTAGTGGGTACAAAATACACCCATTACAGGTAAAAGTTTTATCTCACCATGGTTTAACGTTTCAAAAGTCATANCCTTGTCTAGTGGGTACAAAATACACCCAGTACAGGTAAAAGTTTTATCTCACCATGGTTTAACGTTTCAAAAGTCATATAAAAATAAGCAGCCTGATCTAAGTATATTTAAGTTCTTCATTTGACCATGGCGCAAACACATGTGCAACTATGGTTTCATCAAAACAGAGGTGCAATTCATTAACCGTAAACTCTGGCTGTGTATACACATGTGTGATACGCAAATGTGCCTTATTGTATTGCCAAGTCATAGTCCTCCTTCAAGGGTTTAAATTTCTTGAAGAAATCTTTCATTGAATACGACACTGTCGCTGAAATAGCACTCTTAAGTTTGTATGTTTTCTCATGGTCAACTATTGACGTTCGACCACCACTCCCGATATAAAAACCGCTACTGTAAATTGAGCAAAGCACTTTGCTCCCATTTCCATAAACTGGACGCAAATAGGGAAGTGCATCATTCAACAAATCACTTAATATACACTTTCGTTTTTTCTAACTACTACCAATCGCCATTGTAACTTAACAAGAATTATTGAACAAAATGAATTTAATTGTCAATTGCCAACTTATAGATTAACAATACCTAAGTTAATTTAAAAACGTATCGTTTCCACATACCTAAGAAATTAATAGTGCTAGTTATTTTTTGCGAAAAATTAATAAGTACAGGTTAGACTTCAATAATATAAGCACCCAACAGCAATTCGTATATTGTCATTGGTTGCTGTATGCTAGAGAAGGCGTTTTCATATTTGTCCGGGCTACTCATAATTCGGTAACATCGGTATGGCTCCTACGTTATTCATNGCTAGAGAAGGCGTTTTCATATTTGTCCGGGCTACTCATAATTCGGTAACATCGGTATGGCTCCTACGTTATTCATGTACAGACAGTTAACAGGTGTCAAACATTTTTGGAAATTGCGTTTTATTTGGATATGGATCGTTTTAATGTGACTTTAATTTAACACCTATACATTTCTACTTTAGCACGAGGTTTAGTTTTTAACACTAAAAACCGCTGTTTTATGAGCATGTAAAATAAAACGTATTAATTAACCTTGGAACTCTTTCTTATCGCGTATTTNACGCTGGTATGAACAAAGTGAGTAACGCAACCTACACCTTAACTAACTTATCCAAAGAAGACTGCAGGTGGGTAAACACATTCTGCCCTTTCTTTCTTTACATGCCATCGACATTTCTATTGGTATTATCAGCTGTTATGGCTACAGTTTTGCTTTGCAGGTTGTGTTCAAGAAATGCATTGAGAATCTGCGAAGAAATCATACCGAAGGTTTCGCTGGGAATATTCTAAACTTAAATTAGTTTCGCAATAACATCGTTTCCCTTGTCTAGTGGGTACAAAATACACCCAGTACAGGTAAAAGTTTTATCTCACCATGGTTTAACGTTTCAAAAGTCATTTAAAAATAAGCAGCCTGATCTAAGTGTATTTAAGTTCTTCATTTGACCATGGCGCAAACACATGTGCAACTATGGCTTCATCAAAACAGAGGTGCAATTCATTAACCGTAAACTCTGGTTGTGTATACACATGTGTGATACGCAAATGTGCCTTATTGTACTGCCAAGTCATAGTCCTCCTTCAAGGGTTTAAATTTCTTGAAGAAATCTTTCATTGAATACGACACTGTCGCTGAAATAGCACTCTTAAGTTTGTCTGTTTTCTCATGGTCAACTATTGACGTTCGACCACCACTCCCGATATAAAAACCGCTACTGCAAATTGAGCAAAGCACTTTGCTCTCATTTCCATAAACTGGACGCAAATAGGGAAGTGCATCATTCAACAAATCACTTAATATACGCTTTCGTTTTTTCTAACTACTACCAATCGCCATTGTAACTAACAAGAATTATTGAACAATATGAATTTAATTGTCAATTGCCAACTTATAGATTAACAATACCTAAGTTAATTTAAAAACGTATCGTTTCCACATACCTAAGAAATTAATAGTGCTAGTTATTTTTTGCGAAAAATTAATAAGTACAGGTTAGACTTCAATAATATAAGCACCCAACAGCAGTTCGTATATTGTCATTGGTTGCTGTATGCTAGAGAAGGCGTTTTCATATTTGTCCGGGCTACTCATAATTCGGTAACATCGGTATGGCTCCTACGTTATTCATGTACAGACAGTTAACAGGTGTCAAACATTTTTGGAAATTGCGTTTTATTTGGATATGGATCGTTTTAATGTGACTTTAATTTAACACCTATACATTTCTACTTTAGCACGAGGTTTAGTTTTTAACACTAAAAACCGCTGTTTTATGACCATGTAAAATAAAACGTATTAATTAACCTTGGAACTCTTTCTTATCGCGTATTTTTTGGCTGGTCTAATGTGTGTCGGCAGTGCACTACACATAGACATTATATTTTTAAAGATTGTGAAATTGACAAAAAACATTTTCTTAGAGCTTAAACATTTTTCTTCGTATCATTTTCAGAATACCGATTCTGATTTTTCAAATAATTATCATAAGGGACACCCGAATTTCGCGAAAAGATTTCCGCACATACTAGATTTCAATACCCTACGTTCATACCAACTTTTTTTTTTTTAGTTATTGGTGTCATCTCTTTAGGAGAATTTCTTCTCCTACTTAACTGGCCAATCAGGATTAGCAAACTTCAATACNCATTTTCTTAGAGCTTAAACATTTTTCTTCGTATCATTTTCAGAATACCGATTCTGATTTTTCAAATAATTATCATTAGGGACACCCGAATTTCGCGAAAAGATTTCCGCACATACTAGATTTCAATACCCTACGTTCATACCAACTTTTTTTTTTTTTTGTTATTGGTGTCATCTCTTTAGGAGAATTTCTTCTCCTACTTAACTGGCCAATCAGGATTAGCAAACTTCAATACTNGTTATTGGTGTCATCTCTTTAGGAGAATTTCTTCTCCTACTTAACTGGCCAATCAGGATTAGCAAACTTCAATACTGTGCGTCTTTGATTCGCAAGCAGACACCTAAAGACGTGTAACACGGAAACGATCCAATTACGAAAATGGATCTGAGTTCAAGTGCTATGAAATACAACTGGTTGTGAAATATTTTCGCGAAATTCGGGTCTCCCTAATTACCATTATACGTCGTCAATCGCGGGTGGGTTTTTATTTCGAACGTTGGTCCACGTGTTTTTACACAGCATACGATCGGACATCTGTACCTGTTACAAACTTAACCTTCATTCTGAGGAACATACACGCTATCTTATATTAAATATTTATGTGCGAAAAATAATTTTTTGTGTTTATGCTTGAGAGCGAATTTTTTTTTATGGTTTTGATGAATTTGGAGGGTTAACACCCTAGTGTGTTAGAAAAAACACCGCCGCGTAAATGTAGTGATGCAACTTTTGTGTGGAGAAATTTAAATACTAATAAAATACAAATTAAATAATAATGGGACAACTCGCAACCGGAGACAAGATCGGGTATATTTAGCAGCCGGGGACAATGCTTTCCAATCGGGTTTGTCCCCAGAAATTGGAGATGTCTGGTAAACCTAATGTAGAAACGCTGCCGTCGATGTATGGGGAAAATTCTCACATTCACNCCAGAAATTGGAGATGTCTGGTAAACCTAATGTAGAAACGCTGCCGTCGATGTATGGGGAAAATTCTCACATTCACTCATTCTTGCTGTGCTTATACACTTATTGTACATTTGCAAATAATTTCTTAGAGTGTAAATTACAAACTTTCTTATAGGTTTATTTCTGAATCGCAGTCGCCGAGGCCATATCTGAGGATCTGTAATACAGTTGGAGAGCTTCTAAAACGTGCATATGTCTGAAGTCTCGTTTACCCGCACAATTACCGAGTCCATGACCGAGGACATGTTGCATGTGAAGGATATTTATGGTGGGAATTGTACACAACCCGGTATCAGTGGTCAGAGTTTTGAGCTTCTTCCATTTGAGAAATCTGATTTGATGAAGTTTATGCACTTTACATTTGTGGAACGGTTGAACCTGACATCAATGAACACGTAAAAGGTTTTTCACTGGTTGTCCCGCCCCTTCATTCTGGTGCTGCTCCATTTTCACCTCACTTCACCCTCATCGGCTCTCAACACCTCGATGTTAAGAGCCGTCTAAATCTCTTCACTCAATTCTAGAAGACCGGAACTCTTTTTGCAAAAACCAGGTGTCCCTAATTATAACCACTCAGACATAACGCTTTATTTAGGGCATAACAGCCCATCAGCGATGTACGTTTATATCACAGATATGAATCTTTTCAATTTTATGTAATTTATATATGTGGTGATTTATCGAGTAAAAAGTTGA
Source organism: Clitarchus hookeri (assembly GCA_002778355.1). Classification (NCBI taxonomy): domain Eukaryota; kingdom Metazoa; phylum Arthropoda; class Insecta; order Phasmatodea; family Phasmatidae; genus Clitarchus; species Clitarchus hookeri. Next base: position 118,472 of record NQII01003283.1, on the reverse strand, counting down.
TTGTTTGCTAGGATTCAACATACTGTACACATGCCCAGCAGTTTTATTTCCTTATTAGTAGAGACCTGAAAAATTCGCTGATTCATTTTGGGACAAGCTAGAATTCAAAACACGTGTGCTTATATAACCTCAGCCATTGGACCACACGATGTTTGACACCTCCTAGAGAACGCTGGCCCAATCGTCGCCTTCCACTGTGACAGCAGACATCCAATGTGCAGTTTACATCGGCATATTTGTACATTTGTACATAAGAGTGTAGAGTTCAGCCNAACGCTGGCCCAATCGTCGCCTTCCACTGTGACAGCAGACATCCAATGTGCAGTTGACATCGGCATATTTGTACATTTGTACATAAGAGTGTAGAGTTCAGCCTGCAGGTCGTCGAACTCGCGAATTTTTCAGGTCTCTACTTATTGGTAGGGCCAGTGACTTTTCGCCTAAAAATCGGAGCACACAGTAGACTTCAATACTATATACATACCTGAGCTGTGTATATAGTATTGGCTGCTGGTGCCGTGTCCGTCTTTGACTAAGCCACTCAGGACTAAGTAACTCCGATACTGAACCTTCGTAATACGTGCGTAAACGGTTAACACGGGCCAGAATATTTTTTGGCCAATCAAAGAAGCTGGACGGCCCTACAGTGCTTTGGAATATATGTTGTCTCAAAATCTTTTCGCGAAGTATCACTGCCCCTACTTATTAGCTGTCATTCATGTATGAAGATACTACCACTTTTTACTGGAACAATAAGGATTTTGATAATATAAGGCAGAACGTTCGTGATTGGTCTGCAAACAACTGAGACGAGTCAAAACCTTGTTCATCCAATCTTGAAAGAATAAGCTAGTTAGAATGTCATAGAAGATATGCTGACTCAGAATATTTTCGCGATTTTCCAACATCCCTACTGACACCATAGCTAGAGACATGTACATTTCAATTTCTGCCTCTAACGGTCCATAGTTTGTTCAACACGCCCCGAAAAACTTTCGACCAATAACGAGCCTGCAGGAAACACAAGGCTTACTTCCCGTGACACCGGATTTGGAGTTTAACTGGAGCCACAGTCATTGAACAAAAACGGTTGCTCGAATTCAGGAAGGATTGTGGATTCTTGCTTGTTGCTGAATGAATCTGCGAAATATCCGGGTCTCCAACCATAGCCATACAGCAGAGTAAGTACGTACACAGAGACGAAATGGCACGGAGGTTCTGTGATGTGGACGACCCATTCACTGATTGGCTGAGCAATACTCTGAGAATGGTCCTTGTGTCTAATTGGCTACTGCATTCTGCGAACGTTTCCCTACTGGTTGAGCTGGTGGCTAGGAAGTAAAGTACGATGCGCTGATTAAGTAACGGCGTTCCGACATTTTGCTGGCAAGTGACGCGATTTTGCTGGTGTGTGCTGCTGGAGTTAGCGGTATAAGCTGCTGTTTAACTTCGGTATTCTTCATTACTCTGTGACCATATTCAAGCTTTTTCTGCACAACAGCATTATTATCTATTTGCCTTTACTGCACACATTAAAATTTGCCGCCCTGCGCTTCTCCGTCTCTCGTGCTACACTGACGGCTGTTCTTAGGAAGTGTTCTGTTCCTTTGAACACCATTGGCCGTAAGGCCGGTCTGTATTCGTGTCTCACCGTTTCCACGATCGTTTCGAGCACGTCTTTCTCCGGGAGATGTGGTTAATGTCTGTCGGTTAGACTTAACTTTCGGCTTACGAATATGTCCAGGTCTTCGGTGGCACCCTGTTACTCGGTAAACAGGGCGACCTGTTGTTTTAAAGTGGTATACGTGTTCGCGTATTGGGCCGTAAATTTGCATACTAATGGTCCCCACGACATGTCATATTCTGTGGCGGCCCACCACTATGCTTTCGCTTTCCTGAGTAGTTAGTTTCCGATTACACTCGCCCACACTTCCTCACTAACCTCATGCCGTTTTAATCGGGCAGCGCACTCTCTGAGGAACGCGCGTGCGTCCTCAACTGTCTGGCCGGAGAAGTTTGGAGTGTCTGAAATTTCGCGGGTGTCACGTAATTCCGCCCGGCTAGGCTTGTCCTGTTCTCGGTGCTGATGGCTCCGGTCTTTCGAAATGTGTCCCGCCGGCTCATATCATTCCCTGACATACGTGCATGGGTGGCACGAGTTCCAATCGCTGGGTTTGTTGATTATGTAATCTTAGCACAAGCTGGGTGAACAGGTCAATTTCCCTTTTTATTCGCGTGGGTTTTGGTATGGTCCCGTATTGGGCTGCGTACTTTCGTTTACACTGTTTTCTTTTAAACGTTCCCTCGCGGACCGCCTGCCATTCCCCCGAAGCCACGCATGTTTGGTGAAAACTAGCGTTACACTCTTTGCAATTTATGCACGTCTTTTCGGGGTTCACACAATATGCTGCCCGACACATTGAACCCTGGTTGTTGTTAGGGTACTCATCGGTTGCTGGCTGAAGTTCGTGCTCTGGGAGTTCTGGCTGGTATGTCGTCCACTGTTCCGTGCATTGCAAGCACTGGAACTGATGGTGCCATCGGGTAATCCATTCTGTGTGGTGTAAGCAACTCGTATGCTGTACGCTTTGGCATGTAGCATAGCTCACGGAGTCTGTGCCAAACCCCGCACACGTGGATCGCTCGTAGCGGAAGGCGACCGCTGTGTAAGCGAGAGGAAATCAGGAAGTATGCATCGTATTCGGTAGCGGGCATCTGCATATACCTGCGCGTATGTTATATTTGTCGAAGGGATCGAGTGTTCGGGGTTTTCCGCGTTGATCACACTTCCGACAGGACAGTTGGATTGTATTCCATTTCTCAACAGTATTTTGTATTTCACACGATGCGGTTTCACGCAGAACGCGCGGTCTACGCGACGCGGTAGCCCCGTCCTTAGTTGTAATCGCGGAGCATCTTCCCGGAAGGCAGCGGTCTTTACCGTTCACGGGCTCCTCGCGCATGTGGAGCGTATCACCCAGTTCGGTTGTTTACCGCGGCGATGTCGTCCGAGGTTGTGCGCGCTTGATGATCGGTTGGCTGTGAAGTCAGAGTCTATTGTCCCACGCGGGCCTGACTTACGCCACAAAATGGCGGCTTGGAGCGAGTTCTTCTTGGTCAAACTACACAAATGGAACATTTTCGACTGTCCTTTCTTCTCCGGATTTGCATACACGTGTTTGATACGCTTTATTTTTGCCACACCTAGTTTGGCAAGCCATTTAACGTTACCTGAGCGGTCGGTAATAGTAATGTGGACGTAGTCTGGCGACCATGTTACGAAAAGTCAGAATATTACAAAATATTCCTATTTCGAATAGAATGGGCGCCAGCTCACTGGATGAGCACGAAGTCACAGTTTTCAGGATCGTGGGCCGAACGACCACGGCGCTGTATACCCTGACACACATGGTACAAATTTACAGGAAAACGTAATATACAGACGGAGTGTTCAGGCTGGTGGTACGTCGTGTGCTCGTAGCGACAAGTGACCTTACGTTTTTAAACGTAAGGTAAAGGCAGTGGCCAACGACGGGCCAGTTATTCCCCGCGTGCATTTCTCTTGACCAATCCAGTGAATTTTTTTTAATGGCTGGGAGGAAACGGTCTCTTACATTCTTCGACCAATGAGAATGAAAGCTGGAGTGCCTCCCTTTAACTAAAAGGACATTCAGATTAGAAGAAAAGATGCCTAAACGCCAAAAAACCGCTCGCGTCACCTGACCGTATCGTACCGTTGCTGGACGCGTCATGTGACCGTACTGCTGCCACCTGGCCGTACTTGACACGTCATGCACAACAGCGTCTAGCTAGAGGGGAATGGAAGAGGTTCCAGGAACAGAAAATGCACTGGGAAAGCAAAAGCGGCTTATCTGCGGTTGACACTGTTATAGACAGCTCAATATTATCTTTATTTATATAATTTTTCTGTCAGCAGAGTTTATATTTACAATACCTGGGAATCAGTGTGATTCAACACATGTCATTAAGGAGTGCTTTCGCGTTTTCGTTTTAATAATGCCATGACAAACTCAATGTCATTGCTACAAGTATCTTAATTATTTTATTCATAAATAACTATGTAGGCTACTTTTACGAAACTATGGCATTTAAAATTAATCTATTTATTTTAATTGTTTAAAATCAATAACTGAAAATATATAAAATAGATACAAGTTGGAAAAATAGGGGAAGAATTTAGTAACAGTTCTAGCTCATGACTTAGCTGGTAACTATTTTTTATCTTGCGAGATCTTGGCAAGCTAGTGATATGGACTATTTGAACTGGAGAAAAAATATTGTGGCCTGTTTACTGTAATATTTTTACTATTTTCTTTTATTATTTTTCATGAGCGAAATAGTTTGGTAAAATGTTAACACTGGAAATAACATACCGAAAAGGGGGTTAAAAATTAATTGCAAATTTTCATTTCGAAAAATACTAAAACACGGGATATTTTTTTATATAAAATTTATTCATTTATATGAACGAATATTTCTGTTGAATTCCCTAAGAAATAAGTTAAATTAACTTTTTATTGTTTTTGATTAACGCAGAGGCAGTTCGTGAGGCACTTTGTTATGAAACTGACAGTTTCGGGATTGAAGCTGGAAAATTGGCAGTAAGTATGGGCTGAGTGATCTCGGCAACGATGTTCGCTGATCTGACACGAGAATATACATATGTCAGTTATGATCGTTTGACACGCAGACACTTGTGAACACTTTTAAGTATGGACATCTTCCGATATATTGTCCCAATACTACATGCATTGTGTGGCTCAATTCCGTATCATATTAAGACACGCCTTTGAAGAATTGTGTGACCTGTTGTTATAAGAAGCAATATCAAGTGTCCTAAATGTGGACTTATTATATAATATTATATGGTATAGGCATGTTTGTTCTGTTACTGTACTGTCCGAAGAAAATATAGTTTCTGGTATCTGAACAATGGGAAATCTGCTAAAGACATGTCAGATTTGAAATGTTTTATCACAGAAAATCCCGAAGTACTGCCAATGTTTAAATCTTTATTAAGCAATTTCCCTAAAATGCGAGAAAAATATTGTATCGCTATATTTTGTTTAAACAAAAAATTTCTAAAATTCATCTTGTACTAAAAAGAGGCAGGACTATGTCTACAAAGCACTTACTTTCATGAACTGATGTTATGTAAATCCTACAATAAGGTAACAGAGTGATGCCTATTTTACTCCAGTAAGGCTTCTTATATTTTTCAACATTGTTCCTCTACTTGTATGCATATTGATTTTAATATTTCAATGAGCTGCGTAAATTGCTTTGATAGTTCTTTAAGCGAACGTTTATTAATGGTTAAATTATGGACACATTCTCGACTACCGGCTAGCGGTGATCAGGTGTCACGCATTAACGTACCGTGTCTCAGTTATTGTGTGATATATTTACAAATGGTTTAATAAATTTAATTTAACATTCCAACATTCTGCGAATGCGAATGACTAGAAATATGCAAGATGACAACGACGCTATACAACTTTGGTGTGTAATTAATAACATGAAATGAATCCCAGTAAAAATTCAATTGAAATCTTTCACACGAAAACTATTTTTATCGTGTATAAATATTATATCAATAATAAACTCATCAAACAACGAAAATTGTTTTCAGGATCATGGTTTTTATGAGATTATAAGTTATATTTTCACAATCACGTATATCTGTAATATATTTTATATAAAATATCCACACAACATCTTATGCATCCCTGTGCTGGTCAATATTATACTTGTTTTCTGTACTTGTACTTTAGGATGTCCCTTATATGACAAGAAAATTATTTTTTTGTTAATTTTCTAAAGCATACCTTTATATATTTTTTTGAACTACCATGGCTTACTCAGATACGAAATATTACCCTTGTACAATGATTTTAACCTGTGCCAACTAGGCCCCAAAGTTTTTCAAAATATTTTTTTTTTTTTACTTCTCTGTTATATGTGGCTATATCTTAGCACAATTTTATTTTTAGGTATAATATGAAACTAAAACAACAATGAACACTAGATAAGTATATTAGACACCAAAAAATTAATGTTGATAGTTTCCTTGTAAAGTCTCCTTTTTGCAGTCAGGATACAGTTTTCTGTGTTCTTGAACACAGCGTAAAAGGCACTGCTTCTGTTCTTCCTTCTTCGATTAGCTCACGGTAGTCATCTCTTACAATATTTTTTTTTTGCAAATCATTGTTATAAAACATTACTAATTGATCAATTTTCTCTTCATTGAAATGTTATTTCACAAAATCTGAGCATATTTGTATGTTAGTGTAATCAATGTTGTTCCAAATAACTCTCAACTTTTTAAATAGCGGAATATCGGGGCTGTTAGTAACTTGGTGTATTTAAGCTTCAAACACACTTTTTAGGACTAATTCATAAATATTATAGCGACAAGCGAACAGTAACAACTCTCTTTCAAGNAACAGTAACAGCTCTCTTTCAAGCTTTTTTTTTTTTTAACAGAACGCAAGCTCCACTTAAGCGACCGGTATTAGACGCTGTGGTGTCACAGCACATTATTTGCACCTGGTCATCGAGGTTCCAATCATGAAGCGCCTCCAAAACGGCTTCAGCCTGTGTTTTTCCAGTAGAACTATAAAGGCTTCGGCTTGCGCTTTTCCAGTAGAACTATCCAGTTTTGGCACAGCAAAGAAGTTGTTCCTTTTGTTCACATGAAATCATGACTGGAAGTCGATCTTCTTTAGGACTCCTGGCATTCTAGCCTGGTAATAATTTGCCATCCCAATGAACGGTGACTACATCAGGCACACCATCTTGAAAATCAGTCTTTATAGCTTCAGCTCTTGCCTTCCACATTTGAGACCGAATCCTTTGAATTTATGATTTGTTAATTGGGTATTCGTAGATGTTGAGACCTAGCGCTTCCACTGTAGCCTGAAAAATATAGACGGAGTCCCTAATGCTCAGTTGGCATCATCCAAAGCAGCTATCAGTTTCGGTGAGACAAAATCCTTTCTTCTTCTTCTTTTCCAGACGTTTCAGCCGCTTCAGCGTCTGACGTCTCAAATAAAGGCTCTTCGTCAGAGTTGAGAAAAATACCATGTCATTCTTGATGTGATACCTCGTGGGATGTAGAAGAAGTAGATGAAGCTAGTTTTCTTTTTTCTTCTTCCGCTTTTCGTTGCCTTAGGTATAATATGAAACTTGTATGAACATGTTCCGATGCAAGCCGGCATGGGTTGTAGTACTCCAAATGAGTTGAAATTTGATGTGCGAGTATTATATAGTTAAATGAAAAAAAAAATATGCCATATGCGTAACAAAATTTACTATTTAAAAAATAAGGGTCACCCTATTGTACGCACCAAATTAAAATATGCAGTTGTGTATTATGTGTCGCCACTACAGAAACACACTCGAATTGACCTGAGAATTTATAAATTAAATTATTCTTAAAATATTACAGGACAATGATTTTTTTTTCAGTTGTAGTCAAATTCTTACTCAATATAAAACACATTCTTTTAAAGAAATAACTTACAGCACTGGATGACTTTTTCATATAAGAAGTAATTTTGCTGTTTTGGGCTGTAATGTGATTAACAAGCAGGAAAAGCAGTCGGCACGTTCATATAGGCGAACTACTGAGCCCAGAAGCTGAGGGCGGCAAGACGGTCAACGGAATAACTAACGTTCTTTATAACTTGGTTATAAAATTTTATAAAGTCATATAACTGATCTGATTACTACAAAGTTTATTTAAGGTAAATAACCATTTATATTGTCTAGTAACATATTTATTGCAATCTATCATTGGTGGCGTTTAAAAGTGCAGGAAAAGCTTACCCGGTATGTATTTGAATAGTGTGTAAAGCTCAAAAACTGCTGACTCGTGAAGACTACAAAGGATGTTAATGTTACTGCGATGTGTAGTGAGATACAAGATGTTGCAAGAAAGGTGTCTCAGAAAATTTTAGATTACATTTGTAAGTCCATTTTATAAGTTAATGTGCCTAATTTATTTATTCATTTGGAATTTTGCTGAATCTGCCTGTATCTGTACATACCGGCGAGTAGAGTTTTTCTCAGGTACAGTTGGCTGAAACATACATCAGCTCGTCTATGAAAGAAGGAGACCAGTAGGATTGTCAACTTATCTTTATAGACAAAACCATTGACTTAAGTGAACAAATTTGAACTTCTACAAAGTTGTAGGGGAAAAAAATTAATGAATTAAATCCTTTGCAATTTTATTGTTGGTTCTGCTACACTGTGTTAATATTCTGCATGTATCACGCTTTTATGAAATATTGTTCAACATTTGCATGCCTGTAAGATTGATACTATATGACGTTATTTATATATCCGTAAAAGTAATAAATATTTATTATATGTGATTTTATTTAGAACTACGAATCGTGTCCATAAAGTAAGAGTACTGTTGGGCTGTCGTGCTGTGGGAATTTTTTTTTCAACAGTTGGCAACACTGAGTGGTAGTGGGGAGGGATGTCTCCTGAACATAACGAGTACCGGCGACCCTCGTAAGTAGCACAACTCGCCTCGTAGTGTCCGTTTCTGTGAAATATGTCAATCAGAAATCCCGCCAAGTGCGAGGTGCGCGCTGTCTTAAGGTTCCTTCGCACGGACCAAAACTGTTTATGGTAAGATGCTATGAACCTATCGAACGTGTTTAAGTAATCTCGTGAGTTCCCCATCTGCCAAAAAATTCAAAACCTCAATTTCGGTCAATAAAATCATGGCAACCGTGTTTTGGGACCAAAAAGGGATCATCTTGATCGATTTTTTGCCTCAGGGGGAGACGATTACCGCAGAACGATACTGTGAGACCCTACAAAATCTCAAGAGAGCAATTCAAAACAAACGGAGGGGAATGTTGACGAAGGGAGTGTGTTTGTTGCACGACAACGCCCGCCTGCACACNGTTTGTTGCACGACAACGCCCGCCCGCACACGGCCAACGCCACCAAGGCGCTTTTGAATTCGTTTGGTTGGGACAGTTTGAACCTCCCTGCATACTCCCCTGACTCTGCACCTTCAGATGTTCATCTTTTCACCTTCCTGAAGACTCACATGGGTGGAAAAAAATTTCTAATCTATGTGGAGGGGAAAAAAGAGGCATTGGAGTGGACGAAGAAGATGGCGGGAGAGTTCTATGAGGAGGGCATCATAAAGCTTGTGCCATGACTTGCAACCTGCATAGAACGGGAAAAATAAGTAACGTATACACCTACAACATCCTGTAATTTTGTTTCAATAAAAATATTTTTTAACAATACAAAAATTGAGTACTCTTACTTTCTGTATATGCCTCGTATGTAACTGATTTCTATTTTAAATGTTTTGAAAGTGTACAGCTAAATCTAAAAAAAAGTTCACTAGTGAGACTTTTGACTATTTGTATAAGTGAGTGTTACCCGAGACGAATTAAAAAAAAGAATGCAAACGGGAAAGGGGGAGAGGCGTCTTTCACCTAGGACACGGAGTTACTTTGCACCGGCCCTGGCAGACAGTGTTCACAGTTACAAACTACAAATAATTATGAATGATTATGTTGTGTAAGATTTGCGCTGGTAAAAAAAACTAAAAGTGTAATCTTAGTAAAAGCTGTCTGAAACATCTGTAAAGCTTCTGTCAATTTTCTAATTTCATTTATAAAACCTATCAAATTAAGCTATATGTCTCCGGTACATCTAACTGTAACTAAGTATTGTTTTCTCAGTGCGTTATTTATGTAGTTCTTAATCATGTTTCGTTAGTAAGTAATTATTGTAGTAATCCTCTAGTAAAGTTAGTTAAGAACCATTATTACTGTTTGAGGTGTTGTTGATTAAACCTGCTGAGTCACTGACAGCTGCCCGGCAATTGGAAAATCACGCACCTCTCTTCCTCAGGGGTAATTTTCGTTAGTGCTTTTTAGTCTACAATATGTTTTTACTTATATATTACCTTCATTTGCAAAATACGGTTTACAGGAAATTCTACATTTTGTAATTTACAATTAACTCTACTTAATGAACGAGTGCACCTTTCTGACAGCCAGTGGCTAGTGGTGTATCATAGATTATATGAACAACATTCCTCCTAGAACAACTTAAATCAGCCGATGTACGTCACCTTAGCAGCATTAAACATAGCTCCTTGAAACATCTTACAGACTATAAAAGGTAACATACACTACTTCTAGATGCATACAAATAACGGCCTTCTTCCAAATTTCTTACCTAACGTTCAACAAATTGCCACTAACGTGACGTCATCGCATGAAGAACTCGTGCTCATGGCCTCGTTGCAGTCAGTAAAAAGATTGGTCGAAAGTAAAATGACGCAGGCGCCACACATATGCGACTTCTTCTTTGCTCATACTGCGCATTGTAGAGGTATTGGAATGTGACCAGTTGAGTATTCTTATTGCGAAGCACAACCATGGGCACCATTCCGGCTGTGATACGGTAACAGACTCCATGTGTGAGGGTTTGCATGTAGGAAATAGACGAATTGCTATATTTTATCAAGAAAACAAAAAAATTTCGTATGGACATATTGACAAAAAATAACACCCCTCCCCCTCCCTCCCATAACCCATTATATATTAAATGTTTGATTATATATCTCAAAACATTCAAAATAAAAAATTATTTTTTTCTATATTTTAAGTTTTACGTAAGAGTGGTTGCAATCCTGAACTGATCATCAGACCGTTTTCTTTTATTTCTTAGTGCCTTACGGAAGCTTCACGAAGTATCTCGCAGGTGTATATATTTTATTTTCATCGTTGCATGTACTGTGTATTAATTTTCAGACAATTTAAACATTCTTCAACAAACACAATCTCTGCTTTTATTGTACAGTACTGGCCCACTAAGTTGCTAGAATAGGATCAAATATTTCGTCATTTACAGTCATGCTGGTTCATTCGCTTATTTAGTCATATTTTTATTCAACAACCAATTAAGTAATAAATTCTTTCATTTCACATTAAAATACTTTCGAACCAGGTGGCTGCTATTTTTCAATCTGCGAGAAAATTTCTATTTCATATTATTTAGAGCCATTTACATCCTATTTACAAAGAAAAGTATTCTTAGAACGTTGAGAAAATAAGACACGTTTTAAATGCTTCGATATAACTGTTTTAAAAATGTCTTCAAGCTTATTTTAAAACTATGAAAGAATGAAAATGTTACATTTGATACAGTACCTTATTTGGTGTTGTCAGATGGCTATGTCGGAAAAGTTATTGGTTGGAAACATATGTGCATACATTGTCTACGTACGTATAGATGCAGACATACGTCCATGTAGGTAAACACTGGTATCGCGCACACCTGACAGACACAACCGTACACATACCACATAAGACTACCCCTTTAAGAAGAGTGAAATATGTGAAGAAAATTAACATGTGATAAAAATACTACCTTCTTCCTACATAACTGAAGATCACTTTCAGTTTATGCATTGGGGAAGGGGGATCAGTATTCACTAGACAGTGAAAATCTTGATCAGTAAGAGTCACCTGAGTTAAGTAAATTTTAAATTTTCTGTCTACAAAAGTTTTGTAAGGCTATTTGTTCTTTAAACCATTTACGTAAATAACCGTCTGCTTTTCATATAATGTAAGAGTGACTTACTGCACAAATATGTTAACATACTTGAAAGAAACAACCTGTTACTTGTTCCTTCGTAATAAAAACTATATATTCAAGTCTGACGTATTTCCTGAGGTATAACAGCTCCATTTACACTTCAGCCAATATGTACATTGTAAATTATAAACAATTACATTAGTTACTCATTACTATGCTCGGGCAAATAAATTAATATTTTTTAATTAGTNTCCATTTACACTTCAGCCAATATGTACATTGTAAATTATAAACAATTGCATTAGTTACTTATTACTATGCTCGGGCAAATAAATTAATATTTTTTAATTAGTTTTTAACAAAAATTACAAGGAATACTATTTTATTATGTGTCTTTTGTTTGGTGTCGAAGTTAAGGCAGCAGTCTTGTCTAACACACTTTTAAACCCCAATATAAACTATCTATTTATAGTATTTCACTGTTACATTAACAGATTTTAAACATGGCAGTTTACACTGAAGAGCCAAAAAAACTGGTGCACCTGCCTAATATCGTGTAGGGCCCCCCGAGCACGCATAAGTGCCGCTAGACGACGTGGCATGTACTCGACTAATGTCTGAAGGTATACAGGAGGCAATTCACACCATGAATCCTGCAGGGCAGCCCACAAATCCAATCTTCGCCAATTTGAGAAAGGGTTGCACGTCTGTCACGTTTAATGATTCTCGTCAGTCGTCGTTTGTCCCGTTCGTTCACGATCTTTTTCTGGCCGCAGCGATGCCGAAGATGTGGTGTTAATGGCCTAAGGGCTATAAGTGCCATGTGAGCACTTTACCAGCATGGCGAACATCCAATTTTTACCGCTACCTCGTAGATGATATGTCCCATCTCCTCTCGTGCGCCGACTATAACAACACGTTCAAAATCACTTAAATCTTGATAACCTGCCAGTGTAGCAGCAGTAACCGATCTAGCTGCCGACCGCATTGCGTTACTCTGATACGTTCCATACGCCTGTTATTTGCATACGCACGCCTATACAAGTTTTTTTTTTGCTCTTCGGTGTATATTTGTACGTTCAAGCTAACACAAGTAACATAGGTTTCTCGTTTAACATCCTTGGCANTTTTTGCTCTTCGGTGTATATTTGTACGTTCAAGCTAACACAAGTAACATAGGTTTCTCGTTTAACATCCTTGGCAATTCAAAGTGTGACGCTTGCTTGTTACATTAATGAATATTTTTTTTGTGCACAATTTTGTCCAGTAGTGTGGTATCGTCACTTATGCATAGCATCAAATAAAATCATTCGTTGCTACAAAGTGCTTTGCGGAGAATTTTATGTAAAATGCATATCAAAATATTACCAACATTCGTATTAACACAACGTTAGAAGGGCTACTGTATCAACAGATGATTAGACTAAACCATCCGGCCGGAATTGTTTTTAAAAACATTTTCACTACAATTCTAAATACAAAAAAATTTTGCTAACATTTTATTATTACAAAACAATATATCTGGCGCAACCATTATGCTATAACATCGTGAAAAATAATAGAAAGCGTAGTAAATTTCCTGGAAATAAAGACTCCCAATATAAGTTTCACTATAGAATGAAAACGCATTCGCATTCGTTCCTGTTTGCTCAACTGGAACTAACTGGCGTTTAACACATTAGAATTTTAGGCAAAACCCTCAATGGGTGGATATAGACGAATGTAAATTTTTATTGCCAAAATATTATATACAAGAAAAAATAGCGAATCTTAAATGCTCCCAACCACTGTAATCAATAGGGAAAGATTTACAAAACTGTATTATTGGCTGTTTCAATGTGCACATCTTCCATACTGGCATGTCTGTTGTCATACACATGACCGGGGTACTGCTAATGCAAGACAAATAGAGGAAAAGGTTGAGTCGTCTCGCCTGTTTTGAGTAACGGTACTTCGGAGGGTGGTGCGTGACGTCACTGCGGCGCAGCGCTCCCCCGAGTCTAAGACCGCCCGTATGATATTAAGTGTTAGTTTCAGACCGTGGTTTAACCCGACCTGAAGTCCAATTATTGAAACTATCGGAGTTATTCCTCTAGAGGAAAGACGTCATTCCGCTATCGGAATGCCCAAAGGCAATTTTTGAACATCCGATAGAGGAATTGTATACCGGAATCGATCCATGAAGTGTCGAAATGAATCCGACAGCTACGCAGCTGCCGGAATCGCCGTTCCTCTATAGATTTGTCTTATAATACTTTGTGTGATGTAGGAAACTTGAAAATACACTCGCCCGTAGTTTATTACAAATGTATTTAATAAGGGAGAGTAAAACTATTACCAAATATCAAATTATCACTGCAATTAAATATCTATGAAAATATCGTGCCAATAAAGTTAAGTTGGTAGTGGATAGCTGATAGAATTGCAAAGAATTTCATGTGAAATATTACACGAAACTGCTGAAACATAAAATAAATAACGAAATCATTTTTTCAAGAAAAGCTGTAGTAGTTAAACATAGTTATTACTGTGCATCGAAACGTAATCAATTTGTTTTAGACATGCAAACGTTAATGAAAACTAGTTTATGGTTTATAACCTTTGCCGGAATGTCAGCATGGTAAAACGTTTTACTGTTTTTTTTATGAATAAAGTTGCGATAAAGTAATTACAATATAAAATGTTCTTAAATATATTTTAATTAATACTAAACCTATATCTAGCGACAATATGAGTTAACTGTTTAACATGTTCTTTCACGGTCTTAGTTATTTTAATGACAAATGTTAGTGTATTTAGGTCGATACAAATTCTTT